>OY482670.1:18009816-18609816 GCA_960531455.1 Urophora cardui | reverse complement strand
CGTGATATATTTACTTAGGCAAATGCGTGGACGAAAAATTACCAAAATCGGTTGACGGCCACGCCCACTTTTATATATGTGTATTATAAAGTGACCTAATAAAAACAATTTGAGCGATATCTTTGTTAAATATAAAAATAATTCATTGAAAATTCATTGTAGCATGAACTCCACAATAGACCGAGATCAGAAAAAAAAATAACAGAAACATTTTGGAAAATGGGAGTGACAAAAGCCATCTACGAGATTTCGGAGGCCATAACTCGACAAATAATTGAGATATTATGACGAAACTTGGTGTATACACTTTTATAACTTGTTTTAATAAACACAAATTTATTGAAATCGGTTTATGACCACGCCTACTTTTTAACAAAGATATTTCTGGAACACCCTTTGGGAATTTGTAACTTGACATCTTTGTAACTAGAAGTCATAAAGGAATGAAATTTCACGCTATCAATAATATTCATATGCTTAGTTGGATGATTGATGCAAATTTTGAAAATGGGTGTGGCTACGCCCACTTTATGCAGCACTCGATTTATATAAAGTACCTACACCGTGTTTCCATAAAACGCAAACAAACAATGAAAGCATACAGCTGAGTATCTAATGTTCGATTCCACTCGAACTTAGGCTTCCTTACTTGTTCGTTTACTTTATTTCATTAGAGCTTGAATTAATTGCCTCTTCTATATAACAAAATCTATTTTTGTGCAAGCAATTCAATTATTTAAAAATAAATATACCTACACGTGGTAGATACATATCGTACATTTATGTCAGCTTGTTTACTTCAAATTCTTACAAATCGTATTTCAATTTTGTAATTTATGCGTTTTTGTGTGGGTTCATAAAAATCAAATTAACTACACTTCGGCGAAGTAAATAAGAATGACAACGCACGCACGTTGGCAGCAAGTAAGTATGTATGTACAAACAGGAGTCTAGCAACAATGGAACAAAGCAAATAAGCACGCATGCAATACAAAAATACTACGTACAAACATATACAGCTACAGATATATACAGATACTTACATGCATCCATAGCTAAATGCAATTTCCTAAACGCTCTACTTGCAACGCGCCACCGCCACAGCCACAGCAACTAACATCGCCGCCACCAACAGCAAAAGTGCACATAAAATAAAATCGAAACGGCAACTGTGACGAATTGAAGGCGCAAAAGTGGCGACAGCCTGTGGCATTGATGCGTTGCAAGCATGCAGTGCAACAAGAAATAGTTGCTTCATTGGAAATGTGCAGCAGCAGCAACGACAAGCACAAGCACTCCTTGTTATTTGCCGCAACACAGCAACACGGCAAGGCAGAGCCTTCTTTTCTCGTTACAAACACACGCACACACAAAATGCCACACTTTAAATTTTTAAAAGCCCTTTGTGGCACATCTAAAGTGATAGAGACAGTGCGTTTGAGTGTATGTATGTGTCGTGTTGTTGTTGTTGTTGGCTTGTCACACAGCAGCGTTGCGAAATTTATTTACTGCGCGTTTTTCGACTGGCGCGCGTTGTGATCTTTAAGTGCATCAATACTAGAAATTGGAAAAGTGCTTGCAACAAGACATTTTATATACTTACTAGAGGTTACCCGCGGGTTTCACACCACGTGCTTTTAAAAATATTAGCATACTGAGTTAGTCCAAAAAAGTTACATAGAAAAATATCATTCTTGACGTCAAAGATAGTTTTCTTATTTTTTTTTTTGTCCGTTGAGTACGTAATTATCTCACATGCCCTCACACCATTTTTCAGTACCCTACTACAAATATTTCCAGAGATATTCGCTGTGAAAGTTTCAGTTTGTATGGGAGGTGCCCATCCCTGCTTTACCAAGACCTAGTGTTTTTCCCGTTTAATATATAGTTATCTCACATGCCCTCACACCATTTTTTAGTACCCTACTACAAATATATCCAGAGATATTCGCTGTGAAAGTTTCAGTTTGTATGGGAGGTGCCCATCCCTGCTTTGCCAAGACCTAGTGTTTTTCCCGTTTAATACATAGTTATCTCACATGCCTCACACCAGTTTTCAGTACCCTACTACAAATATATCCAGAGATATTCGCTGTGAAAATTTCAGTTTGTATGCGAGGTGCCCATCACTGCTTTACCAAGACCTAGTGTTTTTCCCGTTTAATACATAGTTATCTCATATGCCCTCACACCAGTTTTCAGTACCCTACTACAAATATTTCCAGAGATATTCGATGTGAAAATTTCAGTTTATATGGGAGGAGAGTGCCCATCCCTGCTTTACCAAGACCTAAATTGTTTATCCGTTGAGTATATATTTTTGTATTATTCCTTCACAAAAATTTGCATTATTCTAGTACAAATATTTCAAGAGATATTACGAAAAAAATGAAAATTTTGTATGGGAGGTGCCCATCCCTGACTTTTAATCAGATTAAAAATATGCCTATAGCAATTACCGGGTGAAAATACCTAGGTGTGCAAAGTTTCGTGAGGATCCGTTCAGCGGTTTTCTCGCCAATTGAGTTTAAACACAATTTCCATTTTACATTTATAATATGACTAGTGCTTGCTGTGACTGTGTCTTGTAAATGTCTCCTTATTCCTTTTCTGTATCTTTAAATTTTCGTGTTTCTTTTTTGTATATTCCTTTGCCGCCTACACTGCTTTGTGTACCCAGTGATGATAAGATTTTTTTTAATATAGAGATCCATGGTCGTATTCTGCTCAGCGTAACCGACACCGATATCAATACCAAAAAAGACTACATCTGTCCCAAAACAGTCTCTGATACAAACTATGAGATTTTCTTTCCATCCAGAAAGGTCTGTAGAGATAGTAAAATAGCTCAGAGATTCGATGTTTCAGTTTTCGCGGACGGATCAAAAATGGCAGGCGGAGTCGGAGCAAGTATCTTCGCAACTCAGCTGGACACTTCCTTATCAAACAGGAGGCTACCGGACACGGCGAGCGTTTTTCAATCAGAGGTTTTCACCATACAGAAGGCCTGCAAGGCTGTACTTGCAACGGAAAGTGGCGGTGCCGGAAAAAGGATAGAAATTTTCTCGGATAGTCAGGCGTCTCTAAGGGCTCTGGGATCTGCAACGGTTTCATCATGTCTGGTTGGGCAGTGTAGAGACTGGATCATGGAGCTAGAAAGTCGACATAGCGTACCTCGGTTCTCGGTGCCCCACAACATCAAGGGAAACGAGATGGCTGATGAGCTAGCCAGGCAAGACTGGACTCTTGATATCGCGGAGGCGCGGGAGGTTCTTGCGCAACTGGGTTTTATCAAGGGCCGAATATCTCTACACTGTTTTGAGGAGACTAAAACCAGATGGAAGCGGTTGCAGACCTGCAGGGTCTTCAGAAATCTGTGGCCTTCATACAATGAGATGCGTTCCTCTACAATGAGATACGTTCCTCAGCCAAGCTAAAGATAGACAGAAGAGATATTTCCAACTTAACTGCGGTATTCACGAGATATTGGGCTATTGGTGCACACGCGGCCCGATTGGAATTGGATCACAACACACTGTGTCGCTTTTTTAATCTTCCAGCAGTAAAGGAGACGGTGGAGCACGTGCTATGCGTATGTCCTACGCTCTGCCTAGCCAGAATGAAGTTCCTTGGAAAGTGTTACTATATATGTTTGGGGAACGATTTTCCTTCATCCCTTGTCAAGTTTGGTTTGGAGACAAACCGGTTTCGGCTAATATGCGCCATCTTCAGATGATTTGTCTCCAAACCAAACTTGACAAGTAATGACAAGAAAATCGTTCCAAAATACATGCATCATATTCCTTGGCACGCCTTTCTTCGACAATCTCTTGGAACGGAAGAACGTTAAGCCTGTGCGGCTTCTTTGATACATAAACTCAACAGTATGGATATAGGGCGTAGGACCTGTCCTCGTTTCCGAATTGATATTATCTTTTACTCTATTCTTATTGTTCTGTTCCTTTAGTCCGGAAGTCTAGAATCGAAATGGCGCTGCGGCGCTCACTGGAGTCTGTGGCACTCGTCACTTAAATCAAACAACCAACACCTTATCTCTCCCTCTATTTCCCTCTCTCTCTCTCTCTCTCTCTCTCTCTCTCTCTCTCTGTTTAAAGGTGCTCATGCATTCCTACAGTAGGAATCCTACTTCACCCTAGATCAGAGTACCTAAGGCAAAATTGTGAGAGAGTTCGTGTTGGTAAGCGCAGAACAATTTCCGCTACATTGGTTAAAATGTATATGTGATGCTTCTAATTTCGCGTGGTGGCCGCTTTTTCCGATGCCTGCCCTAGTTCAAAGATTCGTCTCGATTAATCTAGTCATCTTTCATATTTCGCCGCCTGGCTTCAATAAATATTTGCATTTTTCATCACTATCATCTATCTCTACGTGTCAATCAAAGTCCTGCAGACCTTTTTGGTATTAGGCATCTATCCGGATTTTGACCGTATCAAAACCAAGCTGAATATTTCCTTCACTGTCCTTTCGAGAAATTGGTGCCTTTCATTATTCAGCAGCAGGACGACTGGTTGATGTTACGTTTTTGTTTTTGCTGCACTAAAGTTTTAATAATTTCAAGTTCCCAATTGAAATATGGGAATTGAAAAGCTTCGCAAATCTTTCTGGCTTCTCTGACTTCAATGCTATCCAAAACCTGGCCCTGGTTCGTGACGATGGCCGACAAGAGGGTGCTTGGGTCTTAAAGCTTGTAAATGGAGCTTGTATGAAGAGAGAAGAATACCTTTGGGGTATTTTTCCTTAGGATGATGACCTAGCAGTGGGTGCTTGGGTCTTACTTACTTACTTACTTAATTGGTGCGTAACCGTCTAGACGATTTTGGCCGAATCCAACATAGCGCGCCAGCCATTTCTGTTTCGTGCAGCGTGGCGGCGCCTTTTGGGAATACCTAGGGAGCCAGCATTACTGTCCAGCTGATCTTCCCAAACGCAGTGGAGGTCTCTCCTTTCTTCTGCGCTCAGCGGGTTTCGACATAAATACTTTCTTTGCCGGAGCACCTTCTTCCATTCTCAAGACATGACCTGCCCAGCGAAGCCGCTGGATCTTTATTCGCTGAACAATGTCGATGTCTGCGTACAGCTCATTGTTCAATCTCCGTCGATACTCAGCCTCGCCAACCCGCAAAGGTCCATAAATCCTCCGAAGGAATTTCCTCTCGAATACTCCAAGCGCCATCTCATCTGCTTTTGATATAGTCCATGCTTCTGCGCCATACATGAGGACTGGAACGATGAGTGTCCTGTAGAGTGTGATTTTAGTTCGTCGAGAGAGGACTTTACTTTTCAATTGCCTACTTAGTCCAAAGTAGCATTTATTGGCAAGAGTGATTCTTTGTTGGATTTCTGTGCATGGGTCTTAAGCTTCTAAATAGAGAATAATACCTTGTGAGGTATTTTTCTTTAGGATGATAACCGACTAATGGGTGGTAGGACCTTAAACCTCTAAATGGATACTTTTTAATAGAGAAGAATCTCTATGAGGCATTTTCCCTTAGCAACAAAAAGATTATTTCCTTTTTTAGAGTTGTTTAACTGATGTTGTTCCTTCAACTTATTAGAATTTAAAGTTTTTATTTATCATTTTGCCTTTTTTATAAATTTTAATCTGGAGTGGGTTGCTTGCACTGAAAATTTTACGCACTACCTCCTTGAGTTCTACACATTTATTTCAGCTCTTATCTTAACTATTGCTACTCTTTACTCTCTTTATTTGCTTTAATTTATTTTTTATTTGTTTGTTTCTTTTCTTTTTGTTTTTTCTTTTCTTTTTGTTTTTTCTTTTCTCTTTTTTTTCAATTTTTTCTACGTTTGTTTACATTTTTTCTCTTTTTCCTTTTTTCCTTCTCGTCAATTCTCTTCCCACATCACTTTGGCGGCACGACGTCAAACGCTTCGCATTTTTACGATCTATCATAAAAGTGGTAGATAATGACATCATTTAACTCTAATGGCATTCATCATCTCTCTATTATACGAGTACCTACTCGTTCTTTAAAGTATTTTGGTCGCTGCCATTATCGGTAGCATTTAGATTTATGATGGGCTCATAATATAAATTTAATTGGTTTGGTAAATGCTGCTTCTGCTGCTGTGGCTGCTGATTATGTGTTTGCGGTATGTAGGAGGCTGCTGCGGGATTCATTTTTACGATGTAAACAAGTGTGGCTTTTCGTTTGCGTTGCCAGATGTGATTGATTCGTTGAGCATTCGTTGGGGTGTACAACAGTGAGTAACTATTTGTATGTTAGTCAAAGCTCGTAAGTGATTAGTGGAGTAGTGGGTGATTTGAATTAGTTTTTGCCTCACAAATTATGCGCCGAAAAAACTGTGATCTATAAAGAAAAAGGAACGAACTGGAGACCAGTGTTCTATCATCAGAGTGACCATTAGAGCGTATCGCGAAAAAAGTCCACCGTACGCCCCCCCATATGATTTCTCTTTCGACAACATTTCTGGAAAATTTTTTTTTTTTTTTTTGACGCCGCTAGATGTCGCTAAAATTAATTTTTTTCATATCTTCGGTATTTATGGTCCGATCCCTAAGATTGATACACCAATCTCTTTGGGTTGAGAGGAGGCTTTCTAGTTTATAATTGTGTTAACCCTATATCCGCCATTGGGGCCACTTCCACCCAGCACTTAGTTTGTACCACCTTAATGTAATTTTTTTTGCCGGCATGTTAAACGTCGTAAAAAAGCATGAATCTTTTGAAAAATAAGTATTTCGTTATTTATGTATAAGCTGACCAAATTTTAAATTGTTATTCACAATCCCTTAGGTGGGCTGTTTTGGTCTAATTGGTTTTAGTATTTCGGTTGATTCAGTAGAACCGGAAATAAGACACATTTAACATTCCGAAGAATATACGTTTTTCGCTTCCATTTTACAAAGATTTTTTCTGAAGAGATTCCTACTGAAATTTTATGCCGAATAATTTTCTAGAACATTTTAATAATCTAGCACCCCTACAAAAGGGTTATTTTGACCTCTTTTTATAGAGTCAGGAAATAGAGTATAGAGAGCAAATAGTATTTTAAAGGTCGCTAGAGAAATCATATGGGAGGGGGGGGGGGGGGCGTACGGTGAACTTTTTTTTGGTCCATATAAGGCGAGACGGTCTAGTGACCATATTGTAGAAACCTACACGAAAAGAGGCTGAAAATAATCAGCATATTATACTTGGTTTCATCGACTCCGCATAAAATCAGCAGGCAGTACTTTTAGCCCAATTGGATTGCTATCAAATGAACAGAATTGACAATATTCCAAAAATTGGCGATTTCGAGTCACAAACCGTCTGTCTGGTAAGTAAACCATACTTCATATTGTAGCCTGAAAGGCGTAAGTACATGTGTCTCAAGATACTCAATTCAAGGCTAAGCTATTCGTGTGCTACTTCGAGAACAGTGGTATGAATAATTGGAAGTCACAACTAGAACTTCCAAATAATAGAGATGACCGCACAATAGCAGAGCTTTTAGGTGTTATCAAGGGATTGGTCTCTTATTCCTAGGACTTTTATATTCATACACTCAGAGAAAAGTTGCGGGCTAAAATCAATCTGTGTCGTACTTGATTTAAGAATTACGGAAATTAAGGAGAAATATATAAAATTTAAGTTCCTCCAATCTTGAAACAGGAATAGCATTCTTGAAGCAATATAAAAATCTGAAAATATCTTGTTCTAAGAATAAAATTCTCGATTTAAGTATGAAATTCTCAAAAAAGGTACATATGTATGTACATATGTATGTATGTTTATATGTACATACATATGTACATAATTTTCAAAAGTCGTTGCTTTTTGTCCAAACAAAATTTTTTTTTAACAAAAAAGGAAAAAATTGCATACATACATACAAACATACAATACTCGGCCACTATCCGTCAAAGGGAGAAATGCAATCAAGAATTGATCATTCCCATTACGGGTTTCATTGGCATGGAAAAGGAATTTTTGGAGCCAATTTAACAGTCCTACGTGTCACGCGCATTGGGCATCAATCAAATTGGTTTCGTGATGATCTGTTTTGGTGTGGTGAATGCCATTTGCTCCATTTTGTTTAGTTCTGTAATGCAATATATTGGACGTCTTCCAATCATCATACT
Organism: Urophora cardui; assembly: GCA_960531455.1. NCBI lineage: Eukaryota > Metazoa > Arthropoda > Insecta > Diptera > Tephritidae > Urophora > Urophora cardui. The sequence continues at coordinate 18,601,688 of OY482670.1, read as the reverse complement.
CGGTGCTATTGTGCATTTCACATTAATCACCATCGAGCTTTTCTGGCGGCCGAGTCCAAAGAATCCACTCATCTTATATGCGATGTCTGGACTATGGGGTGGTGGACAAAGGGTTTTATGGTATGTTGTTCAGACGCAACAAGGAAGCGGCATTCTCAAATTATAGCCTCTGAGAATCGACTGGTTTTATGATGTGTGCCCGCATGAAGTATGTGCTGCTAGCTGTATTGGCTTTGGGTTGCATTGGCTAAACAATTGCAGGGACTCTTTAGAAAACGGTAAGTGGAGAATGTTTGAATTTTTATCCCGTCAGCTTAAGCAAATATTGTATACATATACTGAAAATGTGTCTTTTTTCATTATTTGCAGAAACGCAAACTAAAGAAACAGGAGAAACTGGAAGTTGCTGATAAGGAAGCTGCGGCCGCTGCAACCGCCAACGGTGAAGTGGAGAGGCTGAAGCTAAACTTAATGATCTCGAAGAGGATATTGTGACGCATTTTCAAACCAATTTGCACACATATACGTAGAGAAACAAATGAAATAATTATCACAAGTTACGTTAATACATTTTTTTTTGTTTAAAACAATATATTAATACGTTGGATTATATACTTTTAAAAATTTAGTTAAAAAAAATTATACAATTTATATGAAACTGTTTGGGCCTCTTAAGCCAAAGTATCATTTGTAAAAATTTAATTGTATATTATATATATTATATATATTACTATATATATACATATGTACTTGTCTGAAAATAAAACAAAATAAAAAACTAACTAAATAACCACTTTTATTTTTTTATTTTGTTAGGTGGGTTAAATGATTTCGAATTTTGAATTTCGAAAAAGTGGAAAAGCTGGAATAAGTATTCTTAAAAAAAATTTGAACATTCTTAAAATAAGAATGTACATTCTTAAATCAATCATAGGCAATGCTAAAAATAAGTTTATACAAGCTTATTTGAAAACGGAAAATTCTTAATATAAGTTTTTTTCTCAAAAAACATCGTCCTAAAAATAAGAATATATTCTTGATTTTAGCATTTTCGAGCTTAACAGACTTTCATAACGTTTTCGGCTTGATTTAAGCCCGCTATACTGAAATTTAGCTTGCTTTTTCTCTGAGTGTACTTCCGAGAACAGAGTTTGAAAAATATTAAGACCTAACTCATAAACTTGACAAGAGAACATTCCTGAACTTGCGACTAAATAAACGGACAATATCAACTTGAAACTCATCACAGCTAGCCATGGGTAATGGCGCAATTTTTTTGGCGCTGATACAATAACTCCAGCGCCAGTCGTGGCGCCAACTCACGGTACTGGCGCAATAACACCTTTAGCGCAATTGTAATGGAATAATCGATAAATAACATTTTTTCGTTTGTTACTGTTTACCATCCCTGTTTTATTTCTTTTGGCGCAATTCTGCTTACATATACGAGGGCACAATTAATTTAAATTTTCATAATCATTTGGAAACATATTCCGTATATTTGTGAAAATATGCTGGAAATTAAGGTCACTTAGATCACTATCAAGCATACATAATTGTGACGGTGTCATACGTATACATATACTATGGTGCTGTTATTGGCGTTGTGGTTGCGCCATTTTACACTAGCGCTATATTGGTGCTGGTGTTAGCGCACGAAACTGAGTCGGTGTTATATTGCAAAATTGAGTTGGCGCAATATTGAGTTGGCGCTATATTGAGTTGGCGCATTTCCCAAATCGGAGTTAGCGCAATAACTCCAGGGTTGGTGTTAGCGCAATTGCGCCGCGCAGCGCAGTGTTACCCATGCCTAATCACAGCTCACGCCCGGTAGAAAACCGCGGTAAGGTATAAGGAGGAATCTTCTATTGACTGCTCGCTCGACCGGTTTTTATTTTCACTTACTTTACTCCTTTTATTGGTCATCCATTGGTCTTCAAGCTGCTGAAATGTGACCGTATTCAGTAAGTGCTACTCAGCAGCAGCCAACAGCCAAGACACGCGGGCGGATAGTTTGAATTCAATTTATGTTAATTTCTGGACATGCGCATAAATATTTTTAGCGGAGGTGTGCGTTGTTGTTTGTTAATTTGACGCGACGCGGCAGCAGCAGACGATGATGACGACGAAGGAGCAGTTAAATCGCGCTTGGAAATGCATGTCTGGCTGTCTGCATGTGTGTAAATCGCTAACAAAAATATAAAATTTATTTATTTACATGCTAAATGCAAGCAACATGTACAGCGTATACTTTTAACTGCGTTTATAAGCTGTGGCTGTTTGTTTTTTTTTTTTTTTTGTCGGCGACGGATCTCGGTCGAAGTGTAGGAGCTTGAGTGCCAAGAGTTTACAGTGCCAAGGCACTTACGCACTTCATTGCTCTTGCCTACACGGCACTTGAGCGATTCTTCAATTGGGCGCTTAAGTGTATTTTGTTAGCTTAAAATGTTCAAGCTTAATCATAATAAGAGCAAATGTAATGCTGTGGGTTTTGTAAAAGAGCAACAACGTTTGCGGCGCGCATGTACAATGTGCGTGCGTGTTGGCATGAAAATGCAAATTTGTCCATCAACAAAATGTAGACGACAGCAGAAGAAGAAGCTAGAGTAGTGCAAAGTAAAAGAGTTCCAGAGCTCAATGGTTGTGCGTATAAGAAGAAGAAGAAAGCAAGAAGGAATTAGCGTCAATAAAGGCTGCTTATGGGCCAATTCTGACGCTGCAGCCGCGCAGCTTTAAGTGCTCTGCCGCATTGGTTTTAATACGCGAGTACTGTGGGTTTAAAGAATGAAATTTCGAATAACTTTTTTAAACGGAAGAAAGGTTTGAAATATAGAAGATTTTGAAACCGATATATTTAGCTTTGAGCTGTCATATTTTCGTAGAAAATTGTAGAAGTTGTTATGGAAGCAAACTTCTGTCTTCAATGAAGCCTTTCAAGATTTGGTAGGAAAAAATTCTATTTAGACATGATTACCGTAACCATGTGAATCGGAATTGCTGATTTCGGAATTACTTAGCTCGGATTAGAGTAGGTATCTATTTAGTTCAACGCTCTTTCAACCACACAAATGTTCCTTATGTTTACTGAGCAACAACACAGCAGTTTGTCATTGTTTACTTGGCGGGAACTTGGCCTGTCCTACTTCTTTGTTGTAGTTTTTCTTCTTCTTTTCTTCTTCTTCTTCTTCTTCTATTTTGCTCTTCTTCATTGTCTTCTTCTTCTTCTTATTTGTCTTAATTTTATTCTTCTTCTTCTTATGTTTCTTCTTCTATTTCTCCTTTTTCTCCCTCTTATTTTTGTTCTTCTTCTTTTTTTCATTCTATTTTTATTATTCTCTTCTTCTTGTCTTCCTTTCTATTCTTCTCCTTCGAATTCTTTGTCTCCTGCTTCTTCTGCTTCTTATTCTTCTTTTTCTGTTTTTCTGTTTCTTCTTCTTCTTCTTCTTCTCCTCATTATTGTTATTGTTATTCTTATTCTTATTCTTATTCTTATTCTTATTCTTATTCTTATTCTTATTCTTATTCTTATTCTTATCCTTATTCTTATTCTTATTCTTATTCTTATTCTTATTCTTATTCTTATTCTTATTCTTATTCTTATTCTTATTCTTATTCTTATTCTTATTCTTATTCTTATTCTTATTCTTATTCTTATTCTTATGCTTATTCTTATTCTTATTCTTATTCTTATTCTTATTCTTATTTTTATTCTTATTCTTATTCTTATTCTTATTCTTATTCTTATTCTTATTCTTATTCTTATTCTTATTCTTATTCTTATTCTTATTCTCATTCTTATTCTTATTCTTATTCTTATTCTTATTCTTATTCTTATTCTTATTCTTATTCTTATTCTTATTCTTATTCTTATTCTTATTCTTATTCTTATTCTTATTCTTATTCTTATTCTTATTCTTATTCTTATTCTTATTCTTATTCTTATTCTTATTCTTATTCTTATTCTTATTCTTATTCTTATTCTTATTCTTATTCTTATTCTTATTCTTATTCTTATTCTTATTCTTATTCTTATTCTTATTCTTATTCTTATTCTTATTCTTATTCTTATTCTTATTCTTATTCTTATTCTTATTCTTATTCTTATTCTTATTCTTATTCTTATTCTTATTCTTATTCTTATTCTTATTCTTATTCTTATTCTTATTCTTATTCTTATTCTTATTCTTATTCTTATTCTTATTCTTATTCTTATTCTTATTCTTATTCTTATTCTTATTCTTATTCTTATTCTTATTCTTATTCTTATTCTTATTCTTATTCTTATTCTTATTCTTATTCTTATTCTTATTCTTATTCTTATTCTTATTCTTATTCTTATTCTTATTCTTATTCTTATTCTTATTCTTATTCTTATTCTTATTCTTATTCTTATTCTTGTTCTTGTTCTTGTTCTTGTTCTTGTTCTTGTTCTTGTTCTTGTTCTTGTTCTAGTTCTTATTCTTATTCTTTTTCTTTTTCTTCTCCTTATACTTCTGTTTTTTCGTCTTCGTTTTCGTCTTCGTCTTTGTCTTCTACTTATTCTTATTCTTAATTTTCTCCTTATTCATCTTCATCTTCTTCTTTTTGTCTTCTTTTTCGTGGGTTTATCCTTCATCATCATCATATCCTTCTTCTTATTTGTCTTCCCCTTCTTAAATTTTTCATCTTCGTTTTCTACTTATGCATATTCTTCTTTTTCTCATTTTTCTTTTCTACTCCTCTTTCTTCATCTTCATCTTCATCTTCTTTTTATTTTTATTCTTCTTCTTCTTTATATTTCTTTTGCTTCATTATATCTTTTTTTCCTCTTCTCCTCCTTCCTTCTTCTTCTCTTCTACTTCTTTTTCTTCATCGTTTTCTTCTTTATCTTCTGTGTTTCTTCTTGTTCCTCTTCTTTTTGTGTTTCTTTTTCTTCTTCTTTGCCTTACTGTCTAATTTTTCTGTTTTTATTTTTGTTCTTATTTTTGTTCTTCTTGTTGCTCATTTTGTTGTTGCTTTTGTATGTTGTCTTTCCTACTGTTATTGTTGTTGTTATGCCCCTAAACGCTCAAATTTGCTTACTGTGTGTGGGGCGCATGCGCGTTGATGGCAACACAATACCGCCGAAAAGTTTTGTCTTTTATGAATTAAACCTTTTCGATTTTGTTTTTTTTTAATGTTTTTATTTTTATTTTTTCTTCTTTTTTTTAGTGCCAGGAGTTTGATTAAAATGCTTGTACTTGCAACACTTCACTTTTTGAACCATCGTGTATGTAGAGCAACAAAGCAAGGCAAGAGTGATCCGCAGAGCTCTACTGCCTTGAGCCTTGAGGATTTCAATGCAAACTTTTTTTACAATATTTTTTCTCGTCTGCATTTCTGCTCTACATCATCTTTTTTCTCGTTTTCATTTCATTTATTTTTTACAAGTTTTGTTTAATTGAATTGATTTGCATTTTTCACGCAGGCGTTGCTCAGCACGCTGCCATTGTATGTTCTGCATATTTGTTTGCCTTGCCTTGCGTGCCATCATGTGGCGTGTGGGTATGTTGTATTCTTCACTGGCTGTCGTCAGCGGTGCTAGGAACAATGTACGAGTACATACACAACACGGATAAGCTGACATTTAAGCTTTATTGTTATTGTATGATCAGCTTTAATACTATAATTTTTAAAAATGCAATTGTCGTGTTTTTTGAAGAAATTGAATTGTACTAAGGGTTTTAGTGAGAGTTTTAACTTAAGCACTGTTTGGAAATCAGTGATTAGCTTTGTAATGTCGGATTTGTTTTATGAGCGAATTTTTATCAATTTAAGAAAAAAATATCTTGCATTTTCAATGAAGTTTTTATACTTTAATGACTTTTTTATATATTCATTACAAGTAGCTGGTAAATCTGCTACTCTCTCTTTTATTGCTCCAAGATGCCTCCGATTCGATTTATCCCTTAGTTACGACCTACATATGTATGAAAGAAATTAAAATTTCTTCGATTTTTCAAAGGATTTAGTTTTGAAGTGAGAGATCAGTGTAAGTTGTATTAAGTAGTAGTGTCTTAGATTATAAGTAAGCGCTTACTCTTCTGTTCCAAGAGTATTCTCTCGGATTTCCAAAGGGTGGGTTAAAGAAGAGATATTTTTCAGATCAGTATACATATTCCTAAACTTTTTCTCAAAGTATGAGTCTCAATAAGATTCAGTGGAACACGCTTAAAAGCAGGAGACTCCGAAAAAATTATCACACTTAAGTTCTGATGCCCAGTTTGCGTTGAAAGTGCTTCAGTATGTCACTTACATATCACATGGAACGTAAAGAACTGAAGGCGATATATTAACGAGATGGCTGAACAATTTTCTCTCAACCTGGGCCATCGATCATCTACAATGAAACACGCCGGAAAGAAATGATGGTAGATGAAATTATTTTCATTTTGAAAGCATTTGGACATGCGGTTCGCTACTTGTGTGCTCACATTGAGGGACCTAATCCTCAACGAGACAGTTATTAGATGGACTAATCTTTGCACCAGTAATGAAGCAAGATTCCTATGGCCGTGGGAAGTGAGCAAAGGGACTGCTGCTGCTACTTGAGTAAATTGAAGGTGACTAACTGGCCAAATGAAATCGACATATTCCGCATTTTGGAACAGGAGGCTAGAGCTTATGAGATCCGCTTACTGCAGTGATTTTGGCGCAACTCCATGATTTTGGGGAAATTTTAGATTAGCTTGTAAGTAAACTGGACGGTGAGTAGTTCCTTATCGTCATACAATGGCACCACCTCTCCATTAGTCTAAAAGCCCGACTCCATATAACTTCATACGCCAATGAAACATGTAGCGAAACATGTCGCGAAATAACTCGTGATACAAAAATTGGAGAACTCTTCGATATTATAGGCGTTGGCGAGAGTGTTGAGAACGGATAACTTAAGTTTTAGTTCAATCGTTATTCGTTCTCAGAATTTTGTATGCAAATTAGCGGGGTTCGGCACTGGATTCGAGGTCGAACGACGATTGAGAGAGCCAAACACGTTATGTGGAGACCAGGGTTGCGTGATTTCGAATCAATTTTGACTTCAAGTCAACTTTCAGATAAAGAATCAGCTTGTGATTCAAAATACTTTCAAATAAAAGATAATTTTTATTTATGATTCATTTCTCAAAAAATTTAAAAAATATTTTTTTGATTCTTGATTCAAACTTGATTTCAAATCAAAATTATTTATAATCAAGATTCAAAAAATATTCTTGATTCTAAATAAAAAAATTTGATTCGATTCAAGTTTTGGTTCTAAATAATTTTGATTTGAAATCAAGTTTGAATCAAGAATAAAAAAATATTTTTGATTCTTTTGAAAAATTTATCTTTGATTTGAAAATAGTTTGAAACACGAATAAAAGAGTATTTTTGATTCTTTTTTGAAACGAATCACAAAGAAAAATTATCTTTTATTTGAAAATATTTCAAATCAAAAATCACAAAATATTTTTGATTCGTGATTCAGCCAAATCAAAATCACTCAAGCATAGTGGAGACATGGTATAAGTATGCCGCTAATGCGTGCAAACTTGCCGGTTGTCTTCACTTACTGCTACATAAGCCAAACAAGAAAAACTACCACGAAGACGACACCGACTCACTGGGGCGCCACGGAAATGAAAATGAAATGAATTTTGTTGAATGAAATGAAGTGCAAATGCAAGAAATTGAAGATTTGCAAATGTTTGCGTGAAGCGTAGCGCCGCGGGTGTTTATTTTGTTGTAGTTGTTATCATATACTTCTGATTTTCTTTTTTGCTGCTTGTCTTGTTGTTGTTATTATTATTTTGCTGTTTTGTTCTTGTTATTGTTGCTAAATTTGTTCCTGTTTGTTTAACAGCAAGCGCCCACCTCAATTTCCTTTACATGCGCTGCCTACTGTATTTCTGCAGCCAATAACATACACACATATTTAAAGGCGAAACAACATGCAACTTGATGCATGGGGAGGGTGCCACTGCCAGTTGCAACGAAATTAATAAGAGAAGCCTAAGAGACTTGCAAATCAAATTTTTTTACGAAAATGATTTTAAATCTCTAAAAATAGCCAAACTGGCGCTGTGCTCGCTGCTTGTGGCAATCATTGCTCTATAGAGACGATTGTTGTTGCTGCTGCTGTTGTGTGTGGCAAGAATAATTAAGCTTTGAAAATTTTGCGCAAAAATTGCAATATTTCATAAGCTCAAAATGCGCATATTCAACGTTAGGCAGTCTAAAATTTATGAATATAAGTACATATCGTCGGCCTCCTGCCAGAACCACGAATGTGCTAAAATGAAAATGTTGGGAAATCGAGTTTTAAAGTTTATTCTTCTCGCAAAATTTGAAAAATTTTTTTCTAATATAAAAGTATATCTGCAAATTAGAACCTTGTTTAGCTCGATGCCCTGATATAGTTTTTATGCTTCTATTCCTTCTAATCTTCGAGATTTGACACATTCGTGTTTCTGGCCCAACGAAAACCAAAAAAATTTCTTGAAAATAAATTTCCAAAAGTAAGTAAAAGAAATACATTCAATTCAAATTCATATTTTATTTGTGGAACTATTCCTAATCTTCACAATCAGAGTGCTCTGAAAGGTCAGGCTCAGGTAAAGCATCGCGAACTCCGCTGTTATCCTTCAAATTTTTATAAAAATTGTGGTATCCCTTTGGAATCGCCAAGGTTTCGCACATTTTATTTAAATCTTTTGCTTTTACGTCAGCGATAGGTAATGTCTCCGAATAAAGAGGCGTGGGTATTATTGCGGAGGGCCACCAATATTCAATGGCAAATAAACTACTAAAAATTTTGTTTCAGAATATTTTTTTTTTGTAAAAAATGTTGTAGAGTTAATCTTTTATATACCGTCGTACAATACGAAAACTAGTACACGATTTTTTGTGGTTGAGGAATACAAGCACTTTAATCTTTTGGTTGACGAAAGGTAGAAATTTTGTTTAAACAACAACAGTTTTAATGCATAAACAGTATATAATTAGTCAAATGTGCTACTTTTCGTGCAGAATTGTTTAATTGCCAGTTTCGTAAGAAATTTTAAAGGTGTTTTCGTATGGTACGACGATATGCACCTCGACCAGCAAATATTTCGAAAGGGCAGTTTCTCCTTCGTTGAAATTAATAAAGTTTAAAAAAGCGTCGTATAGTTGAGTATGAACTTGAAATGGTTTTGGAGAGTTACATGCCTCTCTGATGATTTCCGTTGTACAGCACCATTTTCTATGGTCAGTTTTCGAAGGTAAATATTTGCGCACAATGTCCTTGGCATATTTAGCACTGATTGCTAACCAAAAATTAGTTTACGGAATAGCTTTGTTTTCATTGCGCAATCGGCGAGCTAATATTTTCCGTTCAAGGTGCATTTAATGATTGCCTTTTTTCCACTATTTTTATAACAATTTGAAGATTAGAAGCGACGTTCCGAAGAGCATAATCCTGAGCCTAACTTTTCAGAAGACTCTGATTTTGAAGATTAGAAATAGTTCCACAAATAAAATATGAATATGAATTGATTGTGTTTGTTTTACTTACTTTGGAAATTTATTTTCAAAGAATTATATTGATTTTTGTTGGGCCAGAAACACGAATGTGCCCCATATATTTTTAGAAATTTACTTTCAACGATTTTTTTAGATTTTTTGTTAGGCCAGAAACACGAATGTGCCCCATATATTTTTTGAAATTTACTTTCAAGGAATTTTTTACATTTTTGTTGGACCAGAAACGCGAATGTGCTTCATATATTTTCAAGGAATTTTTAACATACATATTTTGTTGGGCCAGAAACACGAATGTGCCACATTCGTTTTTCTGGCTCAACTTTTTATAACTGATCTACACATTCGTGTTACTGGCATTGAAAATTTTGGTGGCTTCCAGTGCACAAAGGTACTGGGGGTTTTAATAAAATATAGAGCATGCACAGATTGATCAGGAAACCCGCTAAACTCAAAATTGGAAAAATTGCACATTCGTGGTTCTGGCAGGGGGCCGACGATATGTATATGTTGCATGCCACTTTTTGTTGCATGTGCCATATTACGTAGCGCTTTTATCATTTTTTCGTAATTTTAATTTGCTGCTGCCTTTGTTGTTAAACATTTTAATTGTTGTTGTTATTATTGTGTGTTTTATTGTTAGTATGTATATCTTGTAGTTGCATGTTGCATGTTGCACGCATATTATTGTGCCTTTTTATGGTTTGCTAAACGCGCTACATGGGCATTGCTTTGCCAACTTTCATACTCAGCACACAACCAAGCTGCAGGGCCTAAGGCATGTCCTGCTGCGCGCGCGTCTGGAATTTTAGCATTTGTTGCATGCAACTGCGCTACCAACACTTTGCAATGCTTGTTGCATTGTTTTTCTTCCTACTTTACTCTTTATCAGACACTTCTTGTTCTTCTTCTTGTTTTTCGTGTTTTTTTTTGTTTGCTCTTATCTAAAACCAACAAACTACAACTTTGTTGCATGCAACACACGATTTCGTTGTTGTCGCATAATTTGCATGCAATCTAAATTGCATTGTGCAACATTTAGCGCTGTAATCTAATGCTGTGTTGTTGTTATTGCTTTGTTTTGTGTTCAAAACTTTGAAATAAAGAGTTTGTTTTCTTTTTTTTAAATTTGTTCACAAAAAGGTGGTTTGTGATAGCGTCAAGAAACTTACAATCTTGCCGTTGCAGAACTGGTTCTGGGCTGTCCTTTTGTTTGCAACTTCTTCATCTATGGTTTAGTGGGATCCTCGGTCTTTCAGCATGCATTTATACCCAACAGCCAGTACCGTGCTACCTTGCCTGTAAGTATGTATATTTTTATATATGAAATGTAACGGGGGTAAAAAGGGGCTTGTTCATATTTGTACCAGATCGTGCTTATTGCTTTCAACTTTGCGCGGCTGGGGGCAATTCGAAACGTCATCCTATCGCCATAAAATTTTATGGTGTTTCAACTTTTCATTGCTGGTACGTTCAAAAAAAAAGACAAAAAAAATCTTCATATGTTTTCACTCCACCTTAATGTATATAGATGCCCTTTCTCTATTATCTAAGCAGTTCCCTTGCCATATGTCCGCCATTTTTGTTTCGAGATTTCACAGATTTCCATTGAAGAGAAACGACATCACTGCTTTCGCCAGTTCTTCCAGCCTTATGTTACCAACGATGCTTGGATGACCATTTACCCAGCTGACTAAGATGGACTGAGTTTTTTGACAGTTGTTGCTAGTAAGCTATTTTTAAAGCTGTTGATGGTTTTAGATATGATATTGGTATTGCTACATACATACATACATACTTACTTATAGGCGCTTTTAATACCAAAATCTTACACTTTAAAAATGTTTGCTGAGTTCGGCATGAGAAAAAGAACTGGAAAATTAGATCGCTGGCAGGAAATTATTCATTCACACGTACATCCAAATCAATATAGCTCAAATTGCCCTGCGTCCTTCAACACAATGCATCTCAAAATTTTGCCGATTGTTGGTGTAGAAAAACAATGCTTACGCAAGCTGCCCTTCTTTATTTCCTTTCTGAGCACCGTTAGTCTGCTATTGAGTTAGTCTGATGTCTGATGTTTGATTTGCTTTGGAAAGCCTATTAAAAATGCTACTTTGTTCCATCTATCCATCTGTCGCCCCAGCAAACAAAGTCACGGAAGATTATTGTTGTAGTTGGTAGTGGAGACTAACGGACGTCCGAGGGTATATTATATTGTCCAAGACGGTTCAGCAATTTACTTCCGATTGAGCAGCAGTTTCATATTCATATTTTTAGATCAAGTGGCAAAATTAACCTTAGGTTTACCAATACCCACCCGGGTGACCTTTTGCGTTTTCTTTTTGCGATTACTCAGCAACTAATGCACCGATTTCAAAATGCTTTTTACTCACTGATCAATTTTTCGAGTTCTTTCAGATAATAACAAGTATGAACTTTTCTTTCATCTGGAATATGCTTTTTTTGCAATTTTGACTTTTTATGTACGTAGTTTACCAATACCCACCCGGGTGACCCAGTACACTTTCCTATGAAAAGAGGTGTATATGCACATATTTTTGTTGCTATAACTTTATAAATTTATTATTTAACTATATTTTGATTGCTTTTATAAAGTTTATAGAAAATTTATAGAATAAAAATGTATTTCAAGCCAAGCGAAATGCCGAAGGATCTATACAACAATTTATGCATTTTATTTGGCTGATACTTTGTTCATCGCAAATGGGTTTATTGCATTTTATGCATAATTGACTAGTGTTTGGTTTAATTTTCATATCAAAACACTTATAACATTTTCCTTTCATCTTTACTCTCATCAACCTGCTGGAAGGTTGTCCTTTTTATTAAAAATAAGGAAGGACATTGATAAATTCATTCTTTCTAGCAAATAGTTCCTAAAATACATACGATTGCCGATTTTATGTAGAATCTTCAAGTAATATTATGCCTAATGGACTTCAGCATAATTTAGATATGACAGAGCTTTCTGAGAAAGCCTGTGACTAAAGAACCTTGATATTACCTGGTTGATTGCCTCCGTATATTATAAATGCATCATGTGTTTCTACTTCTAGAAGCAAGGTCGGCAAAATTGTGAAAGATATTGTGTTGGGGAGCACAGAGCGGTTTCCGCTACATTGGTTAAAATATGTGTGATGTTTTTTATTTACTCATATGGATCAAAGTACCGATGCCTGATCTAGAGCATTAAAAGATAATGCCAAGGCCAGAGAAAATCTCCTTTCATGCTCCTGACGGGTTGAATTCATTTAGAATATAATATGTACATACACACATACACATATTTTATTTTTGTTTATTCTTGCCACGATAAACATCATCCCACTAATCTTAGGTTAATGATAATTTAGTAAAAAAAAAGGTATATATGGCGATATTTCTACAGGAATCCTTTTACGGTACAACAAAGTCCTTCACAACTCGCTCGCCTTGTTTTGATCTTTTTTGGATTTGAATACTTCAACGCCAAATTCAAGTAGATAATTAATGTGTCGTAATCGTATTATTCACTCAACCTTTGCCTTAGGATTCAAAATTTTGAATTTTTTACTTTATATACACTCATTACGGGGTGTTTGTTGTTTTTGTTGGCTTAATTTCACCAAATATAGTTAAATTAAATATTTTTAATCATTCACAGGCTTATATTTTACAATAGTAATAAATATGTTTGGGCAATAAAAAGTTAAAGCACGCGAAAGCGATCGTAATGCCAGAAAATGTATATGGGTCACCCGGGTGGGTATTGGTAAACTTCGTACATAAAAATCTCTGGTAATCGTAAGGTTAAACGAGCTCAAAGTTTAGCTTTTGCTGATTATGCTCATTCTACTTGTAATTTCAAGCCACTCGCTTTCATCTGCGTTGTTGGCACTTTGAACACTCGTCGCTCTCAACTGCTGACTCTCTGGATCTGTGGCCATATACGGCTGCAAAAGCGACTACCACACCTGACCTAAGGAACCAAGACATTGCCAGCGTCGTAAGGAAAAAAGTTCGCTGTACGCCCCTCCGAAAAAAAAAGATATCTTTTTGACGACGCTAGATGTCGCTAAAATACATTTTTTTCATATCTTCGGTACTTGCGGTCTGATCTTTAAGTTTAATATAACTGTGGTCTTTTAGGTTCATTTTACAAATAGTTTTTCTGAGGTGACCCCTACTGAAAATTTATGATGAGTAATTTTATGAAATATCTTAAGCCTCTAGCACCCACATGAAAGGGTTATTTTGAACCCTTTTTAGATAATAATAATAATAATAATACCCAACGGTTTACCCTCCATTTCCCGCCCGACCAACGCGAGGGGCGCAAAAAAAAAAATTTCAAAATCGCTGGAGAGTTAAAATGAAAGCTTAGGTTAACTTAGGTTAGCCGGTTACAGTGATCCTTCAAATAGATCATATATGGTCCCTAGTATCACCAATAACGTATTGAAGGCGTTATACTAAACTTGGAATGCAAATCTTTGCATGTTTTAATATTTTGTGTATTTTCCGAAGAGTATTTTGTGTATTTATGAAGAGTACTTGTTGACGACTAGATTCCACAACAGGGGTGAGAGTGTGGGGTGACCTTATGTGCCCCCCATGACATCGTCGAAAGGTTCCACACACACATCACCGTCCGAAAACTCCAAAGGTCCTGCATGCAATGCCGAATGATTTAGGATATTCCGATGCATTCGAGCACCAACAGCGCCGCAACAGAGACGTTGCTAAACGCACCCGAAATATCAAGAAACACACCTATCGCACTCCCTTTAGTGAAGAGCCTTTTCGATATGTTATTGTTCTTGTTGTTGTTGTTGTTGTGTTTCTTTATCCAGTTTATCCTCCATCACGACCAGACAAATGCGTTTTATGCCTTCCGACAGGCACCTCGAACCATTATTACTGAAGCCATCTTGCGCCTCCGCCCATGGCTCGCGTCTTGTGGGGACATACTCGATCGTACAACAGCCTTTGCTAGCCCTCTGCGAAAAAATGTATTTTAGCGACACCTAGCGGCATCTAAAGATAAAAATAATTATTCTTTCCTTAAATGTTTTGCAAAAAGACATCAAATGGGGGGCTTTTTTTTGTCCATATAAGGCGAAACGGCTAATGTATATATGTATGTATGTCTTTCTCTGCAGCACCGCACAGCTGACATTGAGACATGACAACGTAGAAAAAAATATGACGAAATGTCATGTTGTACATTGTTTATTTATAACGCCCAAAAAATGTCAGACAATACCGCCACTTGTACAACATGTCCTTACAGGTGGCGGACGAAATTGTCGGGAAAATAAATTAAAACAAAAAAATAACAAAGAAATCAACAGAAAAGGACAAAATCACGTTGACAAAATCAACATTTTACTACGCGACAATTAAAATGTAAACAAGAACAAGAGCGCCACAAGCGACAAAAAAAATATGACAAGTGAGACAGAAAGGCTTTAGAGAAAAAGCGGTTGAAGAAATGGGGGTATTAATTGTTAGGGAAAGGAAAGGTACTTTAAAGTAAAAGAAGCAGAATGATAGAGAGGAAAAAACGGCTAGCAAGAGAGATATAGAGATAGAGAGATAGATGGCTGCTGTTGGAGCAAGCAACACGGACCGTTGGCATTTCCAACTCAACTCACAAAACTGTCATTTCGGTTGAGTGCTTCATTGTTTGTCATAAATCAAGTGAAACACGTAAACGACACCGGCGTACATGAAAGGATAATAAAATGCAACAACAACAATAACAGAGAGAAATTAAAACAAACAAAACAAACAAAAAAAAGGAACAAACTCCAAAAAGCATTACATCAAAACATTTGTACATTTTTGACAAGCATTTTTATATTTTAGGCGCAAAGAACAATAACGCCGTGGACAACAACAATAACCGAAACAAAAAACAGCCTTAACAATAAAAAACAGCCTTAACAATAACAAACAACCGTCACAACGTCTCCTACCAAAAAGCTACCAAAATGGCTTCGAGCCTACCAATTTTTTTTTTTTTAATGTGAGATTTAACCATATTCAACAAATTCATTTAGGGTAACTGTGCCAGTAACCGACCACTCTGCAGTAACCGGACACTTTTGTTTTTTTACCGCTTAAAATAAAAAAAACTGTTTATTTATTTTTTTTAAAACTTTGGTATTAAATTTCATATTGGGTCATATTAATAAAAGCTGAGCATTTGCTTTTACTCAAATTTTGAAATTTGGTTCATACAAATTAATGTCAAATTTCTAAAATTTTGAGTAAAAGTATTAACTTCGAATTTATTAATACGGCCCATTATTTGTACAAATTTCAATTAATTTTGGAATGTGTGATAAATATGTGAAGGAAAAGAGGAAGAAGCAGCAGTTTCCAGAAAAACAAACACTTTCTATTTAACAAATTTTTGTGACGAAACTCTACTGAGAAGACACGTTTTCTCAACAGTGTCGAGGCAAGGTGACCAAATGTACCAAATCAGTGATATTAGTTGAACGAAGGCAAAAACCTACCAAAATTCAAATCGTCCTATCAACCTACCAAAAGGAATAAAACCTACCAGTTTTGGTAGGAAAAGCCCAAAAGTGGCATCCCTGCGTCACAAAACGGCCCTTTTTTGTCAAGGCAAATGCACAAAAAGAAAAAGCACGAAAAAAATGGAATTGGAGAATTTTCAAAAGGGTTTGGAGCTTAAGGCTAAAGGCTCTTTATTACTAGAGCCATAATTTTTTCTTGTTGTTGTTGCTCTTGCGACAAAATAGTCATGATGAGCATTGTAGAAGCGGCGACGCATATGACGACAAATGCACGAACAAATTTTATGACACACGTGCCAAGTTGTCAAGAAATCAAAAAACGCCATACGCACTTTAAGCGACTTTATAATTTCTTGGTTTTATTTTAACTTTCTGTGGCATATTGCCATGGCTTTCCTTAACCCGAATCAACCCACGAGCACCATATGGTAACGCTAAACATCCCCTTACATTTACAAGAAAATAAACAAAAGGAAAAGAAAACACACCAGGAAAATGCCAATTTTCAATGAAAAATTAATGTGGCTTTGCAAAAAGGTAAAGATCGTGTTATTCTGTGCTCAAATGTCGAAGCTATTGCGTGTGAAAATGAGGTGACAAAAATTAGTACTGAAAATTCCCGTTTTCAGATATGGCATGTCAGTAAATATAAGTATATTTTATAACTTTTAGAATAAATTGTTCATATAATTACACTTTTTGAAAGCTAATGAAATTATGTATGTAATGTAAATTAGTTTTTAAAGAAAAAATTCTTCTTTCCAACATTTTTTTACATTTTACTAAAGGCGTTACCATATGGTAGCCGTGGGTCGTCCAGGGTACAGGTTTTTTTTGTTGGGCTTCGCGTGATTTTCTCTGCCGTTGTGTAAATTTAACTAATGTAATGTTATTAATTTGTTAGAATTTTATAAATTTTCTGCTTTTAGAGGTTTAACATTACAAAAAATGCATGATTTCATTCAAGATCAAGATGAGGCATTCGACGATGGTGGACTAAATGACATACCAACTGTCATTTAGGTACATACATGGAGCCTCATCAATATTACAACATTTTTGGAGAAGATAATACTGAAGAGGAATGTGTGGGTAAACCAGATAATGTTTGCTCGGCCCAACTAAAAGGCAACTGAGAAGTTGTAATGGCTGGTAGCTCGACATTGCCCCATTTTGTCCAAGAAGATGAATGGGTGAAGAATATTTCACCATTTCCTCTTCCAATTTTTCCACTGGCGAATACGAAGATTGTCGTAATATACTACGTCATGTTCAATTAGAGAAGTTTTTTAATTATTGTTATTATTTATCAAGCACATTTGCTAACAAAGTGCAATATATGCTATTGGCCAGAATAGGCCAACCCTACATATGGAAGTATTTAAAAAAAAAATATGTTATTTGCATAACTTTACTTAAAACCTACTTAAATCTCAATAAAGTGAATTAGATATGTGTTTTTTCCTGTGAAACTAAAAAAAAAAGTTTCCAAACATCATTTACCCTTTAAACAAAAACCTGTACCCTAGGCGACCCACGGCTACCATATGGTAACGCTAGTTTTTCACATTTTCCGGAAAAGTGCCACAAGGTATTGGAAAACGGACTTCAATTTCATGCTCAGGAGGTCGAAATTTATTGGTGTACATACTTTTATGAAAATCTGAAACAAAAAAAGTTCTGGGAAAATCCGGGTTAACGGAAGTTTATGTCGCTTTTTTTTTGGCTTTTCGCCTTTTTTCACTGCCTTTAACCAGGGACCGAAAATAAAAATTATTATTTTTTTCGATGCTATAAAACTACAGGGCTAGATTGTGTCCTTGGGCAAAATTATTAACTTTACTTTCATCCCAGGTTCTCCTGGATCAATAACCTGGGCTCTATTAACTTTACTGATTTTTTTATAAAACGCTTGCGATAAAATACAAATTTGGTGTTTTATTTTTTAGCACCAGCGATAAAATAAATACGTGGTGTTTTATTTTTTAGCTCCATCGATAAAACAAAAACGTGGAGTTTTAGTTTTTAACTCCAAAATAAAACTCCAGGGCCAATAACTAGCGAACCCCTTAACCAAATTGCATAAATTTGGTATCAGATGAAAGGTAATTCAGTAAGCTTTTTAATGGTGCCACCCATGCCAAGGTTACCACTCCAACCAAGGCTGCCACCTATTTTTTTAATTTTTCCCAATTTTGTATAAGTGCCAACATTCAAAAGCTTACTGAATTACCTTTCATCTGATACCAAATTTATGCAATTCGGTTAAGGGGTTCGCTAATTATTGGCCCTGGAGTTTTATTTTGGAGTTAAAAAATAAAACTCCAGGGTTTTGTTTTATCGATGGAGCTAAAAGATAAAATACCAAATTTTTATTTTATAGCTGTCTAAAAAATAAAACTCCAAGTTGATTGATTATTTTTGTACAAAAAATATATTCTTCCAAATATAAATTTTTTTTGATGTTTTATTACAAAAGGAATAAAACTACCGGTCCCTGCCTTTAACCCTTTTACTTTGCTTTCTTTTATTTTCCTTTCCTTTCAATGTAATTTCCTCACAAACCACCGTTAAAGACAAAAGTCGTGGAAAATTGTAAGGAATGGGGGGAAGTTAAAAGTGTAGAAAAAGGTTTAAAAATAAAAAAAACAATAGTAGAGAGACGCCGCTGGCGTTCAACAGCATCTTAAATGACATTTACATTAGGGTTGGGCGATATATGTCGATATATCAATATATCGATATTTTTAAAATAGTACAGCCGATAATATCGACGATATTTTGAACTACCGTGCATCGATAATCGATAATTTTTTGCCATTTCGAGCCAAATTCGATATTTTTCATACATTTCTGATTCGCTTCGAATTTAACAGCAGAACATTTTTTAAGAAGTGGTATAACCATAATGTCCGGGTGCTTGAATTTACATTACTTTCTTCTTCAAGCAATTCTTAATGATTTTTATGTTTATACTTCAGGATTCGTAGAATATCTGTAGATCCATCCAACTTTAGCAACAAATATCTAGTAAACTATAAGTCTGCGGCAAGTTTGGATTCCAGTTTTGAGATCTGTGAGAGCACCTCTAGCCCCGTGAAGAAGTGGTTTTTCGCGGGACGTGGTTCCTTAATTTGAAGCCAGCCCTTTCGATATATTGATATATCGATGTTTTTACACGGCATAAATCGATGTTTTTTTAAATATCGATACAATATATATCGATATATTTTTCCAATTTGCCCATCCCTAATTTACATGAATATTTAATTCACATACTCGTACATCCTTTAATCATGCCAATACGAATATGAAGCTCCAAAAAGAACTTTCTGCAATAGCGGCGGAAGGAGAGCTTTTAAAGCGTAATAACGCTGAAGGACGAGGGGTGTTTGATGAGCAGAAAATATTTATATGAAAAACAATCGCTTGAGCAACTTGAAAATATAATTAAGGGGACTATTAAGACAAAGAGGGAGGCAAGAAAATTCACAGATTCGCGCTTAGATACGATATAAATGTTCGGGAGTGAAAAGAAAATGGAATTGCTGCCTGATTTATGAAGAAATTAAGTTAGGCTTTGATCGATTAATTTATGAAGAAACTAAA
Source organism: Urophora cardui (assembly GCA_960531455.1). Classification (NCBI taxonomy): domain Eukaryota; kingdom Metazoa; phylum Arthropoda; class Insecta; order Diptera; family Tephritidae; genus Urophora; species Urophora cardui. The sequence continues at coordinate 18,582,006 of OY482670.1, read as the reverse complement.
TTAGGCTTTGATCGCTCCTAAAGACAGAGAGAGAAGTGAAGAGAGAGAGAGAGAGATGAGAGATAGAGAATCAAATTCGGAGATCAATTTCTTCAAAGGCAACTGTAGACAAGAAAGCAAACTTAGTGGAAATACTAGCTTATATCCGCAACTATCTCGAGTCTGGCGTCATCTAGCGCAATAAAATATACAAAGTCTCTCACATATGTAGCCCTGGATCTGAACTAGTTGAAATTGGTTCATTGGCAGTTGAGCACAGTTTGTGTTTTATACACATAAGAAACCTTGGGTTTAGTGGATTTGCCAAAGCTATGACGAAACTAAGATATCCCTGACATTCTGTTAAAACAGAGAGTGGAAAAGAGACAGCGTACGAAAGCAGAAAACAGTCTCGATCTACACCGATGGGTCAAAAATTGGCTTTGGTGTTGGAGTTGGCGTTATCGCGGAAGTAGGTACTTAATCTGTCTCTTTCATTCCGTCTTTCCAGTTCAGCCAACATTTGCCAAGCGAAAGTTTTTGCCATTAAAAGGAGGAAGGCACTCCTCACACAACGAGACATCCATCTAAAATTCCGGACCACTCTTTCATGGAACTCCTCGGCTACTTGTAAGGCCACAAGAACCATAGGCTTAACCGAAGGTCCAGAAGCGACATCTTCCAGATCACAGCCCCGATTACAGGACACTGCCCGTTCGGTAAATATGCTGAAAGTCTAGGGATACCGTTCAACATCATATGCAGAAGCTGCAATCAAGAGGACAGTAAGAAATCAAACAAACAATTTCGATGCGAATGTTAGTCTCTTGTTCACATCACACACAAAACCGTCCTCAATTTTGTGCTTTCCAACTTAAGCGCAATAGCCGAATGCACAGTAGCTAGCCTAAGTAAGTTCATCAATAAATCGAAATGGTTTGAACCAGAGATCAGCATGCGATACATTTTTTGTGATTTAGAGTATACTCATAAAAAATGCGGTGGGAGTATGACCGCAACCGCAAAATATGCGATCATAATAAACACCGTACCGCATTTTCTAGATCAATTCTGGAATGCGGTAGTATGGATATCACAACACCGCATATCGCAAACACCGCATTTCCCAAATAGAGATATTTACGATGTTGCCAGTGCGATTTTTTGTTTGTAATTTTTACCGTCTTATGGATTTCTGATGAAAAATACTACTGATTACAATTTGATTTTAACCAAAGAATATCTATACAGGAAAAGTCTCAGGATTGGTTTTTTTTTTTAATTTTTTCATTGAAAGGGCCACTTAAAATTTAGTGTTTGTTTACATTCAAAATAATTTGACTAATGAATTTCAAGATAAAAATATGTACTATGTACATGAAGTAGAGTTTTTTCCTAAAATCCTTGAATCACATTTATGGCTTCTTAGTAATACACATAAGTTTTGTTTACACATTTTTGTTTGTCTGTGACATAATTCTTTATTTTCCAACGAGGCATTCATTAAATTTTCACAATCGACAAAATTGGCTACGATACACTGACTGAAACCGAAGTTTTTGTCATTTTATTGGAGCAACAACAATACACATGTTTAGTTTTATACATTTTATTATGCGCCCGTCGGAATAAATACTTTTCCGTCAATCTAGCAATTCGTTTAACTGAGAAACATAGTTGAATTAGATGTCCTTTTTACGGCAAAGCTGAAGTACTATTAGTCGTATTGGATTTCAAAAATTAAATTTTTTGATTATTTGAAAAATATTTTATTATTAAAAAAACTGCCACAAAAAAACAAAGCACACAAAAATAAAAAAATACTTGAGAATATATTTGCTGTATATCTTATGATCAGTAACACATATCTATGTATTAATGTACAAATAAATTTTCAATTGTCTATACCTTTGCAGTGTGTAAAAAATTTCCGGCAACACTGAATAGTATACAAATAAAAAAATGCGGTGTTTGAGGTGTTTGCGATATACGGTGTTTGCGATATGCGGTGTTTGCGGTAGGCGGTGTAAACAACACTAAATACCGCAATATATTTAGGTTTTCAATCAATGCGGTGGCGGTGAATTTTTTTCTGGGTACTTATTTTTTGCGGTGCTTTAGAAAATGCGGTGCACCGCTGCTGATCTCTGGTTTGAACATACCGGCGAACCCTAAAAAAAATCTCACAGCGATATTGATCCAATGTGTTTCGTGATTCAAAAGAGCGCTTCGTGCGCTAATTGTTCAGCCGGGCGGCATGGCAACCAAACAACCAAGCGAGATATCCATGATCTGGGAACGCTTTTGGTCTAAAACTGCTCAAGGGTATAAATCTTTTCCTTACTAAAACAATTATTCTACCTCTTCTTCTTCTACTCATTCTCAAATTCTTTTCTTATTCATATTCTTTTTATCCATTTTCTTCTTGCCCAGTCTTTCTTCTTTCATTATTATATTTTCTTGTTAGTTCTAAAAGCGAATACGTCGAAGTGGTCTTGCCAGTAGGTCTCCATTTCTTAGTTTGGGTTTCTTAACCGATTCCCGGCACTTATCAGTCACCCCTCATATATCTATGGCCCATGATCCAATTAAAAGGTCATGCCAGTTCGCTGGCCGCCATATTTCTTTCGGTTTTAGAAAAAAGTATCAGGTCCTCATACTTCATTTCCTTTTGCAATTGGCACAGCTGTTTGTTTGGTTGTTCGCGGCGTAAGCAGTGACGTAAGCAGTATTTGACATTTCCGCCTACTGGCATTACCGTCTCAATATATATACCGTGTCTATGGCCAGCCCGCTTCAATGTTTGCTACAGCGGCATTTCCTCACTTCACATACTCGTACCAAAAAAAAATACTTTTTCACAACACATTGTGTTGACAAGTTCGTCCCCAGCAAAAAGCAAAAAAAAAAACATAAAAAATGCGTGAAAAAAGTAATATGCATATTAGTGTATGTTTTACATGAAAAAAAAAACCAGAAAATACTAAATTTACATATGTATACATATGTAGATACTACATATCATCATACGTCTAGCACGTTTTGATAGCCACACGCTTCAATTTGTTGGCTGCCTCTTTTGGTCTGTGTTTCGCTGTTGACGAAAGGGTATCAGTCAGGCTGGCATGCCATGGTAGGCAGACGCGCGGCTAACAAATATGCAGTTGTTAAATTTATGACCAAAAACATGCACGTGATCTTGGTTGATGTGGTCGATGGATGTATGTATGTAGGTAAATATATAGTGAGTTTTGAATGAAAAAATTAAGCTGAAAAAAATTAAGAATGAAAAAATTTAGGAAAGAGAAGTTTAACATACATATTTCACGCATTGCAGTGTTCCGGGCAGTTAAATTTGTGACAAATATTTTAGCATAGATTTTACCATTTACTTCATTTGAGAGGCAATTTCTTCTCTCTCAAGAATGAGAAAAGGCCTGATATAAGCCTTAGCTTTAGCTTTACCTTTACCTTTACCTTTACCTTTACCTTTACCTTTACTTTTACTTTTACCTTTACCTTTACCTTTACCTTTACCTTTACCTTTACCTTTACCTTTACCTTTACCTTTACCTTTACCTTTACCTTTACCTTTACCTTTACCTTTACCTTTACCTTTACCTTTACCTTTACCTTTACCTTTACCTTTACCTTTACCTTTACCTTTACCTTTACCTTTACCTTTACCTTTACCTTTACCTTTACCTTTACCTTTACCTTTACCTTTACCTTTACCTTTACCTTTACCTTTACCTTTACCTTTACCTTTACCTTTACCTTTACCTTTACCTTTACCTTTACCTTTACCTTTACCTTTACCTTTACCTTTACCTTTACCTTTACCTTTACCTTTACCTTTACCTTTACCTTTACCTTTACCTTTACCTTTACCTTTACCTTTACCTTTACCTTTACCTTTACCTTTACCTTTACCTTTACCTTTACCTTTACCTTTACCTTTACCTTTACCTTTACCTTTACCTTTACCTTTACCTTTGCCTTTACCTTTACCTTTACCTTTACCTTTACCTTTACCTTTACCTTTACCTTTACCTTTACCTTTACCTTTACCTTTACCTTTACCTTTACCTTTACCTTTACCTTTACCTTTACCTTTACCTTTACCTTTACCTTTGCCTTTACCTTTACCTTTACCTTTACCTTTACCTTTACCTTTACCTTTACCTTTACCTTTACCTTTACCTTTACCTTTACCTTTACCTTTACCTTTACCTTTACCTTTACCTTTACCTTTACCTTTACCTTTACCTTTACCTTTACCTTTACCTTTACCTTTACCTTTACCTTTACCTTTGCCTTTGCCTTTACCTTTACCTTTACCTTTACCTTTACCTTTACCTTTGCCTTTGCCTTTACCTTTACCTTTACCTTTACCTTTACCTTTACCTTTACCTTTACCTTTACCTTTACCTTTACCTTTACCTTTACCTTTACCTTTACCTTTACCTTTACTTTTACCTCTCAGCAATCAAAAAGGTCCTGAATCTAAGGAGCTAAGTGCGTAGGTACGCCAGTGTTGTAATCGAAAAAGTAGCTAGCTCCCTGAAAAATCTACTTACTTTCCCCAAAAAACATAAGTTTCCTTCACTTTCCTTTCGTCTTGTAGCTTTCATTTAGTCTTTCAGTAAACAAGTCCACGTTGCAATCGAAACGACGAAAATCTCCTCAAGAATTATGAAATTAAACTTTTTAACCAATGTTGGTATTGCGAGGATTAACAAGCTATATTTGCTACCTCCCAACAAGCAAAAAATTGCTTGAGTCATAAAAAATTGCTCCACTGTGCGCCATCATATTCAATATCAAATAACAAGCTTTAAATGGTTATGGTAATAGCAAAGAATGATAATAATGATTTTTCATGTATGTTACGTGTAAGATGACTTGATGAACAAAAAAAAAACACTGAGAATAACAACCAGGCCCGACGAGAGGGGGGGGCTGAGGGGGTCAATTGCCCCGGGCCCGGGCTTTAGAGGGCCCGGGAATCTCAAAATGATATCCAAGTTTTTGCTTACAGAAAATAAACGAACAACACCTTTAATCACCTTTCGTAGATAGCAATCATTTTAAATTTCAACAAATTTTATAAATCTCTTAAAGTGTCTGCACCCAACTTAAGGAATTGTTGGTTTTTGGCGTCGACTTTGCAGCATAAATTTGAATTCGTTTTCTGTTGCAACAGAAAAATTCGGTATGATGCAAATTCTTATACAGCGATATGGGTATATCCTGGGCGTTTCGGACGGTATGTTCGCACGATTTTTTGAACTTTTGTATCGTTTTATGATAAAAGGAAAGATTTAGGCCACAGCAAATGATTAAAGTATGTTAGCGACAGAAATTTAGTTTAATGCCTCTGTTTTAGCCACTTAAACTGCGTTCCGGACGCTACAAAAACACGTCCATTTTTTTTTTTTTTGAGTGGCTAAAACAGAAGCCTGGCATAGCAGGCGAGCACTCTACCCACTGCACCATAGCGGCCATGTATAGATAAATTAAAGTTCGTAACTATATATTCATTGAATTTTGATTTTGAGAATTTGTTCATTTAGTATGGGGGCCCTTAGTTATTTTGACCCCGGGCCCGGATTTTCTCTCGGCGGCCCTGATAACAACAACAACATATAATCGTGTCATATACTATATGGTCAGGGAAAACTTCGACGAGTGGCTTGAGGGTTAAAAGGGACCAAACAAATATGTATAAGGAAGACGACAGCATAGAGTGCATAACTATAGCAAGTAACCCTTTAAAGAAATCATTCAACGTGGTAAGAGGATTTTCAATGGACAATTCCCACAGGAATGTAAACCAAACATTTTGTGGAAGTAAGCAAAGAATTTGTTTTTCTTTCTTTTTTCTTGCAAAAAACAAGTTAGTTAATAAATGTAAAAAAAAATATGTGTCTAAAAGACCATAAGCAAATGACATAGATGGAGAAAAGGTTTGATTAATTCGGAGGTGGAATAAATTTGGCATTAAAATGTTTTCATAACCACAAACGAGAATGGGTTTATAAAAACAACGACCATAAATGAGAAAAAATAATCAATACCCAAAGGAGTAGAGAAACAAGCAGACACTTTATTGATAACACAATATTATGCGCAATTGAACAGGTGTTTTTTGCATAGTAAAAAAGGTAACAGAAATAAGCAAAAATGGTTCAGAATGGGGTAAGCAAATAGAAGGAAAGCTAAATATTTTCTCACAACAATATTGCAAAGAAATGAATATTGAATACTGAAAGACGACTTCGATTGAGATACATACACAAATATATTGTGCCACATACGCACATTAGACTTTAGATCGCCATACGCCACCCTATATGATGTCTTTTCGAAAAAATTTCAGGAAAGGCATTTTTATTTTTTTGGACGCCGCTAGATATAGTCCGATATCTAAGCTTAATACACCAATGTCTTTGGCTCTAGCGACCTTATAAATATTTTTTTTTTACTTTCTAAAATATGGGCCAAAATAACCCTTTCGTGGTGGTGCTAGAGAGTTAAGATGTTCTACATAGAAAATTGTTCCCCACTTTTTTTTTTGGTCCATATTAGTCGAGACGACCTAGTGCACATACATATATCTGTCTTCTACACCTTTTCCAGATTGAAATCAGAAAACGCCAGTTGAATTTCAAAATAGGTAATTGGATTTCAGAATTTGTCATTTGGATTTAAGAATAGTTATCTGGATTCCAGAACCTGTTAATTGGATTTCAGAATAGACAATTGGATTTCAGAGAATATAATTTGGATTTCAGAATAGGTAGTTGGATTTCAGAATGTGTGAATTGGATTTCAGAAATAGGCAATTCGATTTCGGAAGGCGTCAATTGGATTTCAGATATCACAAAACTTTATTTCGTAAAGTTGGAAAATAATTTGTAAGCTCAATTCACGTTATAAATTTATATACTTAAGTTATGTGCTAGAGATACAATTCAAAATAAGACATGTAAATAATCATGTATTTACATGGCAAAAACAGTTCGAAAAGTATTTTCTGAAATCCACTTGACAATTTCTGAAATCCAATTCACACATTCTGAATTCCAATTGAATATTCTTAAATCCAATTTTAATTTTCTGAAATCTAACTGCTTATTCTGAAATCCAATTCACACAATCTGAAATCCAATTATAAATTCTGAAATTCAATTAACGGTTTCTGAAATACAATTGGAGTTTTCTAATTTTAATCTGGAAAATCTAATTAACGTTTTCTAAAATCCATTTAACGCTTACTAAAATCCAATTTTCCCTTTCTAAAATCCAGTTGACATTTCCAAAATCCAATTCTCTCTTTCTAAAATCCAATTGTCGTTTCTAAAATCCAGTTTACGCTTTCTAAAGTCCATCTGGAAATGGTGTAATCTAATAGTAAATAGCCAAGCCACTTCGCTGATTCAAAAAAAAAAAATTACGAAAACAGGTATCCAAAAAATTGATAACCGACATACAAATGAACGCCAAATCCAGAGGACAGAAATCCAAAGAACGTTAACAAAAGTCCAATAGACCGTTCAAGCTCGTATAAGAGGAAATTTTGTATACCATTTGTTATCATTAAAATTTTTAACCCTTTCGACTCTTTTGTTTGGCATGCTATTCTTTCTTTTTGATTGATTTTGTGTGCTTGAATTTTGTGACTGCTTTGCCATAGTTTTTCCTTTTCGCCCAACATACGTACATACATATTTAGATACCCTCATTGTAATATTTTTTTTTTAATCTTCTCTTCTGTTTTTAGAATGCCTTATCGTCTTACGCATATTTTAATATGTCTCTTGTATTTGAACGCGCGTCTAGTTTGCCTTATTTTCTTTCCTTTTCTTTTTGGTTTCTTTTATCCTGTAAAATTTTTTTATTACTTCACTTCTATCACTTATTCTACTTGTATCAATTGCTTTCATATCTTTTCTTTCTTGTCTTTGGTTTTGCCTCTTTTATATTTACATTTATTTTCAAAGCCATTCAACTGTAAATGATCAATTTACCGTCACATCAATACTGCAACAACAACAATTCCAGTAGAATTATGAAAACCGTTAAAAAAAAACCCAATAAACATTGTGGCGAATACTTGGAAATTCGATAACATACAAGAAAATCGAAGTGAGAATAGACAGGATAGGCATCATGAGCTCCCGATGATGTCTATGGTGGCCATGTGCTGTCCCCATGGATTGTGTCCTGTAATCAGCCCCACAAGGGCCCGAAGCTCACTCCTTCTCTGTCTGAGAGGAAGCTTGTTACCTCCCTGTTTGGTTTTTTTTCTGAAAGAGCTTTGTAATTTTATAGGAATCTGTGGAGTTACAGCGTCTCCCGTGAGTTTCCCTCATAAAGTCTCTTATATACTTCACAGTGTCCACTATATTTGATTCTATAATTGGCTGCGGTTCAGTTGGATGGTCTGACGATCCGCAATTTTCCAATAGGGTGCTACTTAAACAAAGTTTGAAATAGGGTGTTTTTGAAACAAGTTTTGATATAGGATGATCTTCCACTCAGCCGTCGAAAGACACTCGAAATAGTTTCGAGAAGAACAAGTGAGAACCAAGTGTTAATATAGTAACAAGAGAAAATGTGCTCATCTTAGTACAATCAATCTCTCTCTTTCTCTCATGAAGTTTTTCTTTCAGGAATGAACTTGATTGAAAACTCATAACAAAGAAAAATAAATCGTATAGAAAAGGTTCTGCTTTGCTGATGAATGACTTAGTTCTTGAGTAGCATTACAAACACTTTTTCTACTTTGATTATCTTAACTGAGGCCAGAAAAAGGGTATTCGTTTTCCAATCGTTTTCGAATTGTTAATCAAGCCTAATGCTTATTGGTCGCGGGATCAATGACCTTTTTGCCTTGTGTCTACAAATAAACTATCGCTTAAGTTCTCAAGGCAGCTGATTGGGTTTAGCATTAGAAAGAGTGTCTTGCTCAACGGTGCTTTTACTGGCGTGTGTACGAATTTAAACTCTTTTTCGCTATAACAGTGTCTTGCTTACCTTTTACCATACATTTTTTTCCACCCTCATTTCTTTTAACTTTGTTCCTCCCTGACGTTTTCCCAATTTTTTTTTTTCCTTTTTTAGACCGCGTCTACTTCTTACCTTTGCTTCTACTTCTTCATTGCACTCCTGCCTTCTTTTTCCAAAACCCCTTCCGTGTATCACCTTTCCTTTCTTGTGCCACTTCGCTTCTTGTCAGCCTTTCCTTTTCCCTTTCCACCTCCTTTCCCTCTTTCTTTTCACCTTTCTTTTCTTACACAAATTTTTCCCTCTTTCACCTCATTTTCTTTTCTTGTTTACCTTTTTGTCACGCGCCACATGCTCAGGTAGTTAAGTAGTTAAGAGCAGTCCCCTACAATTAGATAGGTCACACTGTGGGTCACCCAGTCAGACATATATATATGTACATCCATTCATACAAACATACACCAGCTACTCAATATGTATTACATACATACATAGTACATAAGTACCAAAAAAAAGGTCGCTTATGACACCTGATGTTTAAACTGCGGTTAAATGTGCCACAATGATGCCGTTTAGTGTGGCTGTCTGGCTGGTTGGCCGGAGAGCGTGTAGGAGTTGATTTTTCATGATTACGTATATCAATTTTACTGACCAATGTTTGGTCAGATGGCGGTGGTGTTATTGTTGTTATGATGTTTTATATATGTTTTATATATTTGTTTTTCATTTTTTTTTTTTTTAATTTTTTTATTACTTTTTTACCTTTCTAATACTAACCTTTTTTACTTTTTTCTTATTCTTAGCTCTCCCATGGCGCCCTGTCACGTTTTTCTACAGCTCCTAGCTCACTTATGTGTTCTATTTGCGCTGTGTTTTATTTTGTTTTTGTACTTTGTTTTTGTACATATTTCGTGTATCATTTCTCTTTTATTGTCATTTTGTTAGTTATCTTCCTTGTTAGATCGCATGTTTTTTTTTTTTGTATTTTATGAATTTTTTATTTTTCTTACGTTTTTGTTACGTTCAAGCGTTGCCTCTTGGCTGGCTCTTTCTTTTGCTGCTAAGTTGTTTTTGTTTTTATATGCTTAGCTTGCTGTTATCATGCTTGTTGTTTTTTGTATTTTTTGCTGCTTTTTTGTTTTTTAATGTTACTTTTCAAGTCATTTTATTGTGGATTTTTCTTTTGCGCCACTCTTGGTGGCTTTTTGTTGCCTTTTTATGCCCATTTAACTGCCACATTCTAATGATGGATTATGCAGTGATTCAATTTTTCTCAAATTTGGTTGAACTGCCAAGGAAAATGTGCCTATCGGAGATTCTCGAGTTTTCCTGCGTTTTTTTTTATACTTTTTATTTTTTAATTTTTTTTTATTTGTTCTCCTAGGTACATGTTTTTTTTGGGTACTTCTTTGGGTACTCTTTGATTTCTTTTTCCAATTTTCTTATGGCGTTTTCTTTTCTGCAAAAAAATGCTGCCCTTCTATATCCCAATTATCGAATTGCGTAACCTAACTTTCTATAAAATGGCTAAATTTGTAGATACTGGTGCCCTCTTGCTTACTTAGAGGTCAAATTCGGTAAAATTAACATACAAGCCTACAAAATAGCTAAGAAAATCAAAAAGGGCAACATTTTTTCGAGAAAAGAAAACGGCATTAATTTTCCTTTAGTCTTTGAATACTTAATGACCTTTCAAGTGCATTCACAAATTAATAATAATAATAGCCAAAGGGTCTGTTTGTGATTTATGTCTGAAAATTTATATTAAAGCGAAAAAGAAGGTCATTAGCCATTAGAAGATAAATTATTTCCTTCTTCTTCTTTGGGTACTCTTTGATTCAATGAGAATGTCGGAAAGTTCATATTATAATATTTTATTAGCCTTGTGGCTTGTAAACTGAGGCGAATGGATTTTGGAAAATGCATTTATCAAAAGTTTCATGGCAAACCTTTTATGAACATCAAACGGGGGCATCCCTCTACTTTGCCGGAAACTACTTAAGATTAGTTCTTTCGTTATGAAGCTAAAAAAATTAGCGAACCTATTATAGTTATTGTTGTTGTATCTATTGAAATTACTATTGTTGTTGTATCTATTGAAGTTGTTATTGTTATTACGGAAATTGTTTTGATTGGGAAATCTTGAGCGAAAAGCAGAATTGTCTCTCTGTCGCCTGATTATTCTGTTCTACGATCATCTTTGCTACTACGTCTTTTGCATCGGTGAAGAAAGTCGATGCCAAAACTGCTTTAACTAATAGCGTTTTCGATTCTGAACCAAAATGCTGCATTATTACAAGGCAACATTATCAACATGCGCCCTGAGCCCTAAGATGTTGCACTTTTCATGTGATGTATGAAACAAAAATAATGCAACCCCTTGGTCATATTAAGGGCAGAAAATGCTGCCCTGTGGTCGGACAGAGGGCGACATTTTTGTCAATAGAACAAGCAACCCTGAAAAAATGTGTGGAATCTATGTGGAATAGAACAAACAAATTTGACAGCCCGATAAAAATGCAGAATAAGTGCGACATTTTTGCCAGAATCGAAAACGCCATAAGTCAGAGCGCGTATTTAATCTGCAAACATTTACTGATTGCTCGACTGCCATTTCATGCGCCCTAGCCTTTGACATGCCTTCAATTATTAGAGATCGCTCTAAAGCATCACACGTTTGGCAAAATCTGTTAAGTTATTATTGGAAACTCTGAGTGAAGCTATTTTTCCTGCAACTACTTTGGAATTATCCGGTTTAATACGAATTCTCAGAGCGTTTTTAATGTCTTGTATAGACGTCACATTAGTCGGAATTTCTTCCCGTGCTTTTCCTTCAAGTTTCGATTTGACAAAAGATATAAGAGTTGTCTCAAGGTTTGCTTCTGCTAGACCTTCTATTGTCAAATGTTGCTTAGATTTCTTTAAATTTTTCTGGAAAGTAGGTAATGCACTTCATGCCGTGTACATCAACGTTACTTTTTTTTGCAAGTGTTTGAAGTGAATATGTATACATATATGTATACAAATTAAATCAAGTAGGCCTTTGTAATGCTGCGCCGCACAATGGGTTACACTCTGTTTACACTTCGGACGACAGTCTTTAGCGTGACTTGAATTTTGTTTCTTTTTTTTTTTGGCAAAACCGCTCATTATGATAAAATGAAAAGCTTGGAGGTGGCAACCCTGTTCACGGATATTTTTTTTTTTTTAGTAAACGATCTTAAGCCACTTTAGTAAAGAAATCATAATCTAGTTTTCGTTTAATGCAAATAAAATTTTCAAAACTGGGGTTGCCAGATATTTTCCGTTTTTAATCATGTTTCATTTGAGACCCATATTTGAGTAGTAAGTGACTTCAGTTTTGTAATTTTATCAAAAACTCGCTCATTGGATGCTAAAATGTAAAATTTTGAGGATTTTTTTTTTTTAACAAGTGGCAACGCTGTTCAAACAAAATTTCTTTAGTCAGCATTCTTAAGGCAATTTAGTTGGAAATTCTTATCGTAATATGCGTATAATATTGCTTATTTAACGCAAACAAATTTTTTTAACTAGGTGGCAACCCCTCTTAAAAAATATTTATGATTGAAAGTATTTTTAATCATATTTCTTTTGACACCCTTATTTAAGTAAGCGCTTTATGACACCAATTACTTATAATAAAATTTTGAAACATGTGGCAGCACTTATTTTTTTTTTTTCATTTTGTACTAGGTAACGAACCTGTCAAAAAAGGCTTTACTTCGTTACCCATATTTTAGCATTCAATAAATAATCCCAGTTGGTAAACATTCGTAAGCCTATTTATTATTTCGTACAATATCACATCATTTAATGCAAAAAAATTTTTTAACTAGGTGGCAACCATCTCAAAAAATATTTCGATTTATTTTGTTTACCATCTTCATTTTGCCACCCATTTTGTAGCACTTACCCGCTTTATAAAATCAATTATGTACTTATATCCACATTTTGGAACATGTGTCAACTCTCTTTTTATACTCAGCTGTACTAGTACACAGAGTATTATAGTTTTAATCACATAACGGTGGATTGTAACAGAGTGAAATAATCGAGATAGATATAGACTTATATATATCAAAATGATCAGGGTGAAAAGAGAAATCGATTTAGCCATGTCCGTCCGTCCGTCCGTCCGTCCGTCCGTCTGTCCGTCCGTCCATCCGTCCGTCTGTCCGTCCCTCCGTCTGTCCGTCCGTCCGTCTGTCCGTCCGTCCGTCTGTCCGTCCGTCTGTAAACACTCTAACTCGCGCAAAAATTGAGATATTTTGATGAAATTTGAAAAGCAAGTTGGTATCGAGACTGGGACGGTTGGTATTGAAAATGGGCGAAATCGGACCATGACCACGCCCACTTTTCCTATATAGAAAAAATCGGAAATTTGGTATCTCAGTCACTAATATAGCTGGAGCGATGAAATTTTACCCACGTGTTGAGCTCAGGCCCCTAGGAAGAAATTTATTGAAATTTTGGAAAATGGGCGGTGCCACGCCCACTTATTAAGGGTCAAACCTTGAAAGTTTTATATGTCATAACTCAGAAACCATTGAAGATATATCGACAAAATTTGGTACGCGTGATTTACTTACTTAGCCGTACGTTTGAACGGAAAATAGTTAAAATCGGTTGACGGCCACGCCCACTTTTATATATGTATATTACAAAGTGACCTAATAAAAACATTTTAAGCCATATCTCTGTCAAATATAAAGATCTATCATTAAAATTTTGTCGCGTGAGTCCAACTGCGGACATAAAACGAAAAACACAAAAATTTTGGAAAATGGGCGGTGCCACGCCCACTTATTAAGTTGAAAGTTTTATGAGTCATAAATCAGAAACCGTAGAAGATATATCGATGAAATTTGGTACGCGTGATATACTTACTTAGTCAAATATTTGGACGAAAAATTTCCGAAATCGGTTGAGGGCCACGCCCACTTTTATATATGGGTCTTATAAAGTGACCTAATAAAAACATTTTAAGCGATATCTCTGTCAAATATAAAAATATATCATTGAAATTTTATAGCAGGAGTCCAACTGCGGACATAAAACGAAAAACACAAAAATTTTGGAAAATGGGCGTGGCACCGCCTCTTTTTATAAACAGGAATATACGAGATTTCTGAGCCCATAACTCGACAAATAATTTATATATAATGACGAAACTTGGTGTGTACACTTTCATTACTTGTGGTAATACACGCTCAAAATTTTAGCGAAATCGGTTGACGACCACGCCCACTTTTATATATGAGAACTATAAAGGGGCCTAATAAAAACATTTTAAGCGATATCTTTGTCAAATATAAAGATAATTCATTGAAATTTTGTGGCATGACTTCCACAATAGACCGGAAACAACAAATAGAAAAATTTTGGAAAATGGGCTTGGCACCGCCTCTTTTTACACAAAGGGATATACGAGATTTCTTAGCCTATAACTCGACAAATAATTGAGATATTATGACGAAACTTGGTTTATACACTTTTATAACTTGTGTTAATAGCCACGCAAAAATTTATTGAAATCGGTTTATGACCACGCCTACTTTTTAACAAAGATATTTCTGGAACACCCTTTGGAAATTTGTAACGTGACATCTTTGTAATTAGAAGTCATAAAGGAATGAAATTTTGCACAAAGTATAATATTGATATGCTTAGTTGGATGACTGATAAAAATTTAGAAAATGGGCGTGACTACGCCCACTTTATGCAGCACTCGCTTTATATTAAGTGCACCGTGTTTGCATCAAACGCAAACAAATAATGAAAGCATACAGCTGAGTATCTAATGTTCGATTCCACTCGAACTTAGGCTTCCTTACTTGTTTTTTTTAAGTTTAAGCTATACGGTAATTCTAACTAGCATATCAAAAAAGGCGTTAATTTTTTACACATATTTTAACATTCAATTTATGTATGTATAAGTAGTGACAATTCCATTAAGTTAAATTATTTTAAACTAGGTGGCAGCTCCACTACTCGAAATTTTTTTCGCTTGAAATTATTTTTAATGATATTTATTTTGACACGCATATTGTAGCAACCGCTTTAGAAAACCAATTACTTATATCTAAATTTTCAAACAGATGGCAACTCTTTTTTTTTTTCAATTTTAAACTATAAGTGAATTCTAACGAATATTTCAATTAAGGTGTTGTGTTAGTTCTTTATCCGCATTTTAACATTTAACGTTTAGTGCCAATTTCTATGAGGTAAATCAAAAATTTTTAATTAGGTGGCAACCCATCAAAAAAATATTTTTGGTTGTAAGTCTTTTTTAATCATCTTTCTTTTGGCACCCATATTGTAATAGCCGCTTTACAACATCAATTACTTACATCTATTAAAATTTTGCAACAGATGGCAACTCTCTAAAAAAATTTAGCGCATTTTCGACTTTACAAAAAAGTAGCGTCTCTGTTAGAAGTCTCAACTACGCACACACAAATTTGTATTCTAGTTAAGCAAGGAAGCTCGTATTTCAGTGCTGCTGTGAGTTCCATCTGTAGGAGGAGGAACAAAAATTCGTCTGTCATTCTTCAGCGTTTGTCAAATTCTGCGAAATGCTTCGCTGCTTCCCCCACTCTTGTATCCATTTTTTTTAATTCTGTTGCAGCGCTGCAACGCCCCCAAATGATTAATTGTTTTTTTGCAAATGCCACAGACATTGAATTTTAGCACAAAGAAAGGCAACAACGACAAAAACAGCAAATCATGCCACATGTGGCAAACAAACGCCAATACAAAATTCCTCAGCAAATTTATGTGTTTTAATGAATTTTTATATTCGCACTTGAAATGGAATTTCCAGCCGAAATTTGCAGAAATTGAAGCATCGAAAGTCACTCAAATGAGAGAAATTGCGTAAACGAAATCAAAGTAAAAATTCTGGTGTTTGGGAAAGAAATTACCAAACAATTTAATGTTGGCAACGCCTCGCTTTGTCGCCAACAAAAATTCAGTGATAGCAACCCTAATATAGCAGCCGTTCTTTCTGCAAAGACAACGAAACCTTAAAAACGCTTGAAATCGCGCGCGACTTGCAGTTAAAAGCGCTTTACGCGCTTCTCCTCGACGGTCTGCCATTCAAATACGCGCGTTTAAAGTCAACGCCACCAAACAACAGAGTTGCATTTCTCTCTTTTTTTGCAGCATCATTGGATGAGCGTGCTTGGCTGCGACTAAAAGTTGACAGCGTACAAAGATTTATTGGCGCTTAGTTGGCGAGTGAGTGAAAGGGCACAATTGTTGATGATTCTTTCTTTTTTATACTCAGCTGTACTAGTACACAGAGTATTATAGTTTTAATCACATAATGGTGGATTGTAACAGAATGAAATAATCGAGATAGATATAGACTTATATATATCAAAATGATCAGGGTGAAAAGAGAAATCGATTGAGCCATGTCCGTCCGTCCGTCCGTCCGTCTGTCCGTCTGTCCGTCCGTCCGTCTGTAAACACTCTAACTCGCGAAAAAATTGAGATATTTTGATGAAATTTGAAATGCAAGTTGGTATCGACACTGGGACGGTTGGTATTGAAAATGGGCGAAATCGGACCATTACCACGCCCCCTTTTCCTATATAGAAAAAATCGGAAATTTGGTATCTCAGCCACTAATATAGCTAGAGTGATGAAATTTTACCCACGTGTTGAGCTCAGGCACCTAAGAAGAAATTTGATGGAATTTTGGAAATTGGGCGGTGCCACGCCCACTTATTAAGGAGCAAACATTGAAAGCTTTATGAGTCATAACTCAGAAACTGTTGAAGATATATCGATGAAATTTGGTACGCGTGATATACCTACTTAGGCAAATGTTTGGACGAAAAATTGTCAAAATCGGTTGACGGCCACGCCCCTTTTATATATGGGTATTATAAAGTGACCTAATAAAAATATTTTAAGCGATATCTCTGTCAAATATAAAGATATATCATTGTAATTTTATGCCAGGAGTCCACCTGCGGACATACAACGAAAAACACAAAAATTTTGGAAAATGGGCGTGGCACCGCCTCTTTTTAGAAGCTGGATTATACGAGATTTCTGAGCCCATAACTCGACAAATAATTGATATATAATGACGAAACTTGGTGTGTACACTTATATTACTTGTGGTAATACATGTTGAAAATTTTAGCGAAATCAGTTGACGACCACGCCCACTTTTATATATGAGAACTTTAAAGGGGCCTAATAAAAACATTTTAAGCAATATCTTTGCCAAATGTAAAGATAATTCATTGAAATTTTGTGGTTTAAATTCTACAATAGACCAGAAACAACAAATAGAAAAATTTTGAAAAATGGGCGTGGCACCGCCTCTTTTTACACAAAGGGATATACGTGATTTCTTAGCCTATAACTCGACAAATAATTGAGATATTATGACGAAACTTGGTTTATACACTTTTATAACTTGTGTTAATAGCCACGCAAAAATTTATTGAAATCGGTTTATGTAACTAGAAGTCATAAAGGAATGAAATTTTGCACAAAGAATAATATTAATATGCTTAGTTGGATGACTGATAAAAATTTTGAAAATGGGCGCGGCTACGCCCACTTTATGCAGCACTTGCTTTATATAAAGTACCTACACCGTGTTTCCATCAAAGGCAAACAAACAATGAAAGCATACAGCTGAGTATCTAATGTTCGATTCCACTCGAACTTAGGCTTCCTTACTTGTTTTTTATTTGAATTGTCCTTTGTTGTCTGGTCTGCGCTGACTGCAGTGACTGACTATCTGTTGGCAATAGCGCTGAGCGCTCGCTGACTGAATGCCGCAGCTAGTTTTGCTTCTTTTTTTGTTGCGGCTTATCAGCTTCAGTCTGTCTGCCTGTCAATTCATTTGTCTATTTGTTTAGCTTAGCTATCAGTCATTAGCAGCAGACAGTCAAGTTGTGCCTCAATTACAGCTATGCACTCGCGCTCGCTTTGCGAACTCAATAAGCTTGCGGTTTTTTTGGTTTTATAAAACCGCTGTATTCATTCATCTCTTAACTTACATACAAAACGTATTTCTACTGATTTCTAAGCAAATATGTATGAATACTCGGCTAAATGTACATACATATGTTAAATGTCTATTCTTCTGATGTTATTTAGCAACTGCATTCACCGCTCTATTTCAGTGAAGCACAGATGAGCTCGCAAAGTCGCTTGACTTTAATAAAAGTAAAAGATAGAAGGAGGAACTATTTTTGAGTTAATACCAAATCTAAAAGTGCGCTTAAACTCTAAGCATACTGTCTTCCGGCCTTTCATGTGGTATCTAATATAAGTTGTTCTTGACCGTGTATCTCATAGAAACTTAGTATATATGTATGTAAATATTCTAGCAAATACCCGTCCCGCTTCGCTACGACAAATCATACTGCCTATCAATATCCCTATCACTCATCATCTCCCATTGCTTCTATCTCTTCCTTCAGCTGGCTTTAAAGTCGAAACTGCCGCATAGCACCTCATCCAAGTGTGTAGCGGACTGCAAAGAAGCTTTAATGGAAATATGAAGAATGAGTACTATCTATTTATATTGAATCCCACAAGGGGATAGACGGTACCTAATGAGAAACCTGATGAGCTGGCTGATGAGCGGTGCAGAACACTCCATCGACGTTCCAATGTCATTCAGTGAAATTAAGTACAGGTAAGTACTATACATACTATCTGATGGACTAGGCGAGGACACGGATTATATTAAGAGACGGTATAGGAAGTTCTATGCTCCTGTGCTACTTTTTCCAAGCTAAGTCTTCGGCGACTAGGAAAGTCGTATTCAGTGCTCTCGAATCAGTATCCAAAATAGGGGCAAGGATATCCTTGCACACTGGTCTCATGTGTATGGAAAGTGGGACAAAACTCAATTGCTTGGAAACGGATGGACCTACCGAAACCAAATTTGGCACATTGGTGTCCCACTATACGACTCATCTTTCAGAAAAATTAAAAGCATATACTTTGTAATCCACGCCCACCACTAACGCTAGTTTACAGCAAAAAAAAAAAAAAAAAACAAGAAAACCAGGAATGGGGGAGGATAGCAATTGACCTGTTGAGCTTGGAACTATTTTTTTTTTTTTATTTTTGGTATAGTTAGATTTTTGAGATAACGGTAATTTTGTGTTTTTTTGTTATCACTTCATTCAAAAATTATTTTCTCTGGAGTTACAAATGCGATAAACGCAAGCGGTATCTCGTTCGAAAGGCAATTAAAATACGCTTCAAACGACATACAACTTGTAGTGGTCTATTAAAAACTCGCTGAGCGAAAGCTGGTCAAAGTCAAAATTTTGTGGATTTTTTGCGATTTTTGAAAAAATTTTGATGTTCAAATTAAGTTTTTATAAAAAGTTGTAAAAATCAGGAAAGTTTTATTCCTTTAAAAATTTGCCCGTTTAATTGCAAAGACTTTAAGCGTAATATCAGAGAGATCCGATAAATATTTTATTTTTGGCGATTTTTTTCTTGTGAAACAAAAAGGATATTGTGGACGAAAAACTTGGTTAGGTGACTTAACTATGTGAAAATTACTTCATAGGTCAAAAGGATATTAGAAGAAAATATAGAGCTTCCAAAGACTAAACTAATGACATTTCGATTTTAAAAATCCGTTGTCAAATAACAAAGTTACAATAAAAAAAATTTTTCCGCGATATTTCGCGGGATCAAAAAAAAAAAAATGTATGGAGTGTGGGACAAAACTCAATTACTCAGATTTTATCGAAAATAAAGTTTAATCGAAAACAGTCGATGTAAATATGTACAAAAATCGTAAAAGGGCAACAATATTTTGTATAGACTACACCATTTCCAGATGGATTTTAGAAAGCGTTAATTGGATTTTAGAAAAGATAATTGGATTTTAGAAAGAGAGAATTGGATTTTAGAAATGTCAATTGGATTTTAGAAAGGGGAAATTGGATTTTAGAAATGTCAATTGGATTTTAGAAAGGGGGAATTGGATTTTAGAAATGTCAGTTGGATTTTAGAAAGGGGAAATTGGATTTTAGAAATGTCAGTTGGATTTTCGAAAGCGTGAATTGGATTTCAGAATGTGCGTGTAAAATAAATTTTACACAGAATTTTTCGAATAGAAATTCTTTATTGCGTATGAAAGTATAATGTACATATACGTAATTATATAAATTTTCGAAAATCCAATTTACAGTTTCTAAAGTCCAATTTCCCTTTTCTAAAATCCAACTGACATTTCTAAAAGTTTCCTCTTTCTAAAATCCAATTCACATTTCTAAAATCCAATTTCTCCTTTCTAAAATCCAATTGACGTTTCTAAAATCCAATTTCCTCTTTCTAAAATCCAATTGACATTTCTGAAATCCAATTTCCCCTTTCTAAAATCCAGTTGACGCTTTCTAAAATCCATCTGGAAATGGTGTAGTTACATTTAATATGATATTTTAAGAAAAAGGGAAAAATGTATAAACAGGCTTCTTAAGAGAAGACTTGAAAGAACTCAAATCTGCTTATAAGACCTGGTCCAGAGTGGTCCTTAATTGTTAGAAGTTTAAATGAAAATGCTAATGCTTGAAAATTACGCTCATAGAAAAGCCAAGATTTCTTCATCTTGTATTTTGCTAAAAATAAATTGTTTTCACTGTTTTCTTTCGCTAAATCATGAAACATACGTCTTTCTTGCGTTTCCATAGTTATCCGCATTTTTTTTAGCACTCAAGCTTGAAATATCGCAAAAATCATAATACACTTATTTACACAAACTTTTTCCAGACATTTTCTTTTCGAATGTGTTGACTTTAAACGAGCCAAAGTAACATTTAATGGTGGCTATTGCGTATAGAAGGAGGTTTTCCATAAAATTCAATATTTTTCCCACGGAAATGCATGACAGAAGTTTCTTTTTCAAGCACCAACGTTTTTGACTTTTGTGTATGGGGGCTGACCAGTGTGCCTTGGTATTTGCTAAAGGAACGAATTTTTTATTCACTCTGAGTCCAGGCTCCTGATGTAGAGGTGCTCATGTTCAAGAACTCTTCTGCTAACACTATGGACTCATTAAGAGCCGTTTACTCAACCTGTGATTAAAGCTAACCACGGTTAAAGTCCGGTAAAATATCATTATCGACTTGATCAAACCATACATTTAACATGTAATCGATAATGCAGTACATAGCTTAACTGGACATTTATCCTCCGGTTAGCGTTAATCAGTGGTTGAGTAAACGGCCCTAAGTCTATGTGAGGGCATTAATGACCAGCCAGTTTAACCTAACCTAACCTAAACTACATTTGAAAACATCAACGGACAATCCTGTTTCTTTGATGATCATAATATAATAATATAATATAATACAATGGCGCTATTATAACTCTGACGAGTTTTATGGCCGAGCTGCTCTTCCAATTCGAGTTGTGCTCCTTTTTGTTTTTCCTACTAATTGGGTGGACCTACAGTTTTATGCCGGCTCCGAACGGCGAATGCATTTTTTGTGAGAAGCTTTTTCATGGCAGAAATACTCTCAGAGGGTATGCCACCCACTGCCGAGAGGTGACCGCTGCTCTTAAAAAACCCAATAATTGGATTTTTACTAATTAGAAAAATTGTTTTGGTGTTTGCTCGCACGCAATATGGGTTTGAACCCGAGACCTCAGGCATAGCAGGCGAGCACTCTACCGACTGCATCACAGCGGCCACAATGATGATGATCATAAGCTCATTCAATCCTTTATAAAAACTTCGCCAAGTTATGCAAAATCTGCCATTTTGTCTTTTTAAATCTCACTCACATTGGGATTTTATATCTTCGGGGGACTTCGTAATATATGAAATATGCAATTTTTTCCAGCTAGCTCTTAAGCATTAGGTACATTACCCAATCATTCAGTAATTAGTTTTTTCATTTGATTATCTAAAATATGAAAGCCCTTTGAAACGCTGTGCATCACTGCACCAACTCATTTGCTCTCACTCAATCTCAAACCACCATCGTATTTTGTAGTATGTCAATGTTTCGTCATCGTCGCGGTTACGCTGACAGACAGCAATGTTGCTGGCGGTTTCGTTGTTGCATATAAATTTCGCTTCTAATAATATTCTGTCGTTTCCTATTATATCACACATTCGCATATATCACTTCACTCGTTGCGGATTTGTACGATTTGTACATCCATACATACAGATATTCCTATCTCTGATTTGGTTATTCTATGACGGCGACGACGACAACATGCTCGTAGAACGACGAACAATGATATGTCATGGGAAAATTTATTATTGGAAATTTCTATGTGCGGTTATTATTCATGATGACACCGCCGCAATCACATGAAAACAGAAACATCGCGCGAATCGCATTTAATTCGAATTTGGAATTGGTTTGCAGTTCCTTCATTTTGCATCATTCAAAGCCTTCCTCCGCCCCCTTTCTCGCTTTGCCACTTTGTTCTCACTCTTCTAGTCAACACTCCATCTGAATTGCCTGATTTTGTGGTGAAAATCTCAACTTACGAAGTTGAAATAAATATTTTTAGGAATTAAATCGTTGCTTTTGAAGCAGGAAATTATTTCAAGAATTTGTTCGTTGGAATGAATTTTAAGTGAGACGAAAATTTTATTCTTAATTTGGTTTAATTTGCCTCTGCGGAGGTGAGTTGCATAAGTCGAAAATCAGATCTAATGAGGAAGTTTGATTGTACATAAAATTTTGTGGTTTATTTGCTTTTAGTTCGTTGAAATCCAGCTCATTGGGATATTTATTTCTCTGTGGTTTTTGGGAGCGTAAGGAAAGAGTGAGAAACATACGTGTTGGGGCAGGGAAAGGCAAAGAAAAAGGAATTTTAATTTCAAATAGTATTATCTTAAGCCATTTTACAACGTCATCCACAGATCGGCCAGTGATAGATCTGATTTTTGCCACGAAGAAGAACTGTCTGATCGAGCTCCCTTTTTAGTCAGAGATTCGGCGTTTCAGTTTTCAGGAACGGGTCAATGATGGCATGCGTGTGTCTTCGCAACTCATCCGAACACCTCCACATCAATTGCCATAGAGGAGTTCTACAAGGCTCTACTTATAACGGACAGTGCCGGTGTCGAAAATAGGATAGGCATTTTCTCGGACAGTCAGGGGGCTCTGAGGACTCTGGAATCTGCAACGTTGTCATCAAGCCTAGTCAGGCAGTGCAAAGAGTGGGTCAGAAGCTTGACAAGTCGACATGGCGTATCCCTTATCTGGCAGCAGGGGCACAGCGATATTCAAGGCAACGAAATGGCTGATGAGCTGGTCAGGCATGACTCAGTTCTTGATATCACAAAGACGGAGACGGTTTTTGCGCCCCTGGGTTTCATCAATGGCCTAATCTCTGGGCATTGGCTCGAGGAGGTTAAAACCAGATGAAGACGGTTGCAGACCTGCGGCGTCTGCAGAAGTTTGTGGCCTTCATACAATTAGATGCGATCAGGAGGTATATTTCCCACTTAATTGCGATATTCACAGGACATTGGACCGCTGGCAACCACGCGGCGGTACTGGACCATAACACCTTGTGTCGCCGTTGCAATCTTTCTGAGACGGTGGATCACCTGCTGTGTGAATGTCCTTAGTCCAAGCGTCCAAAAATCGTGTTTCCGCTCTGCAAGGGTTCGATAGGTTTATGCTACGAAGTCTAGTACCCCCTTGGCGAATATGTGGTCTATAAAATTTCTAGTTCGTTAGAATACGGTCAGGTCAATGCAATATCATTGGCTTACCGTATCCAATGTGACTAAAGCATATTGCGATCAGAGATTTTTCGTGAGATCATATGGTTAATACTATCAGCTTTGCTGCTGTGTTATACATATAAATGGATTTGAGACTGAACACACGTACCTATCCTACGAGGTATCGTCTGAGTGAATAAATCATCTCTCATGACAATATGAATAAATCATCTCTCATGTCAATTGAATGAATTGAATTGAGATTAGAAACCCGACTTAAACAGCTAGAGATGACAGCTTACGGCATCTATATTAGTATCATAAAGTTGTAGATATTCATATCTATTAAATTACTGACCAAGCAATTGATCTTTTCTTATCGTACTCTCTGAATTATAAGATCTTCTTAGGCGACCCTTACCGGTTGGAATTCAAACCAATATGAGTGGCTGTAGGTATAAAACAAAGGTGGCATAAATAGACAGTGAAATGCGCCTTTCTTTAGTGATTATAATTTACATTTGGAATGAGCATCACCTGGATAAAGTAGAGCATTTCTATAGAAACTACAAAAAGTAGAGCACTACTCCAACTGAACAACAACAAAGAAAATCTCGAATGATATGGGAAAATAACATTTGAAATCATTGAGAAGGAATTGGAATTCATAAAAGCTAAAACAATTTAATCCATTAAAGCGGATGAACTTGAGCAGCTAAGAAATAACTAGAAAAAAGTATAAGAAATAACAACAACAAAATACAACAGGAGCTAAAGATTGATCGCCAGCTGAGCCATACAAAATGCTTATGCCAACCAGAGCCAGCCAGCCAACCAGCCGGCCAGTCAGCGTGTGTAGCCAGATACGCGTATTTAATTAATTGTACGCATAAATAATGAAAAGAGTTATTAAATAACAAATTTCTTACAAGTTTTTTTTTCACATTAAGCGCATACATAAATACCTACTTACTTAAAAATGTACAAATGTTGCTTTGGTGGTTTCATATAATAAGCAGATGGCGGCGATGGGCAATGATACTCACAGCATGACCCCTTAAATAATCTTTTTGATTTCAAGTTTCAAGCGGAAAATTTAAACTCATGTGACCTCCACACAGGTGCTGCCACTGAAAATGAGGGAAGGGAAGAAAAAAACTAAAAAATATTAATACATATAATCTCGAAACAAATCTATTACAAGCAAGAAACCGTGTATTTTACACACCAAGAAATGGCTGCGGCTTCGTAAAGCTTATTAGCTGAAATTACATACTGTGATAATTTGTAAAAATTAGACTTTTTAATATTTTATGCAAGTGCGTGAAAAAAGAGGAGGGGACGTTGAGAAAAATGACAGAAAAGATACAACAAGAAACGAAAAGAGATTAGGCAGAAGAACTTAGAAAAAACAAAAGAAAAAGTTACAAAAAAAAAAAACAACAAATTTCTTTTTTTTTTTTCAGAAATAGATACCACAAGAAAATCAAAATAAGTAAAGTAAAACAAATGCCCAAAAAATGGGAGTAAAATGCCCCAGAGCTGAAAATAAATAATTCATTATATCAGTTTACTAGATTTAGTATTATCAAAGCACCACTAAACTAAACTAAATTTAATTATAGGCTAACAAAGCGCTATGTTTAAGAAACTATGAATTCCCTTAATGATGATGATAACTTCAAATTAATAAGCCAAAAAAGTTATTAATACAGATAAATATATGTAAGGGGAAAATGATAAATGAACTTATAAGAGAAAATAACCAAAAATTCGTGGTTTGTAATCTATGCTTTGAGATCGCAGCTGAAAAAAAAAAACACCAAATCATAACACACTTAATACACAACAAAGTTCTCATTTTATTTTCGTTGCCTGAAGCGTTTCCCAAAATATGGTTGTTGTATGAGAACAGTTGTGAGCAAGTGTAAAATCACATATTAATGATGCGAAGCAAAAAAATGAAAACACCAAAAAAAAAAAAGAAAAAAAAAACAACCGAAATAAAATTAAATACAACCCACCGAAAATAAAATTTCATGAAAACCAGTACAATGTCTCACACACAGCAAGGGCTAAAGTGACTAAGGAGGAGTACCTAAAATCAGACTCCAACTCAAGATACAGACAACGCCAAGCCAAAACAAAAGTGAATTGGTGGGAAGTGCCTTTAAAATAGACGAAGATGATGCAGAATATAAAGCAGAAGTAGACGAAGCAGAGAAATTACACAGAAAAAATAGAAAAATCATTAATCATTTAAAAATTTAATGTTTTATTTAAAAAATGATTTGCATTTGAACGAGATACAAACAAACAAAAAAAGAAAAAAAAATGTACCGATAATGACTTTTGTATGTCGGTTATGCAGCGCTTAAAAAATGATATGCAGAAGATAATGAGTAGAACTGGTTTTTTAAGGGGTCATATGGATGCAGCTGATGCAAGTGATGTGAATTGAGCAAAGCAATTTTGAGACAGTTGAGCAGATTGGTTGCTGATTTCGAAATCTTAAGTTAAGATTTTTGGGAATTTTGCATCATCAATCAAAGGAGGAAATGTGGGAAAGGAGCCTGGAGGCCATCTTGTTTAAACTAGAGGTTTCTCGATGCAGTAACGATTTACAGGAATTGCTCATACACTGAAAAAACAAATTATTCAGATTATGGACAAGTGGGAATGATTCGGCGCTGAATACATATTTTCATTATTTTGATGTACGCAAAATTTATTCAAAACAATGAAAATATGTCCTTACCACCGAATCATTGCCATTTTTCCATAATCTGAGTAATTTTTTTTTTTTTTTTTGATTGTACCTTCGCGTTACGCACTAGATAACGCTCTCATTTCTTATTCTTTTCCTGTTGCTCTATTTCTAACAGAAACTGTCTACCTCTATCTCTACTTTTATAACCATCTCTATATCTATCTCGATCTCGATCTCGATCTCTATCTCTATCCCTACTTTTATAACCATCTCTATATCTATCTCTATTTCTATCTCTATCTCTATCTCTATCTCTATCTCTATCTCTATCTCTATCTCTATCCCTATCTCTATCTCTATCTCTATCTCTATCTCTATCTCTATCCCTATCTCTATCTCTATCTCTATCTCTATCTCTATCTCTATCTCTATCTCTATCTCTATCTCTATCTCTATCTCTATCTCTATCTCTATCTCTATCTCTATCTCTATCTCTATCCCTATCTCCATCTCTATCTCTATCTCTATTTCTATCTCTATCTCTATCTCTATCTCTATCTCTATCTCTATCCCTATCTCTATCTCTATTTCTATCTCTATCTCTATCTCTATCTCTATCTCTATCTCTATCTCTATCCCTATCTCTATCTCTATCTCTATCTCTATCTCTATCTCTATCTCTATCCCCATCTCTATCTCTATCTCTATCTCTATCTCTATCTCTATCTCTATCTCTATCTCTATCTCTATCTCTATCTCTATCTCTATCTCTATCTCTATCTCTATCTCTATCTCTATCTCTATATCTATCTCTATCTCTATCTCTATCTCTATCTCTATCTCTATCTCTATCTCTATCTCTATCTCTATCTCTATCTCTATCTCTATCTCTATCTCTATCTCTATCTCTATCTCTATCTCTATCTCTATCTCTATCTCTATCTCTATCTCTATCTCTATCTCTATCTCTATCTCTATCTCTATCTCTATCTCTGTCTCTATCTCTATCTCTATCTCTATCTCTATCTCTATCTCTATATCTATCTCTATCTCTATCTCTATCTCTATCACTATCTCTATCTCTATCTCTATCTCTATCTCTATCTCTATCTCTATCTCTATCTCTATCTCTATCTCTATCTCTATCTCTATCTCTATCTCTATATCTATCTCTGTCTCTATCTCCATTTCTATCTCTATCTCTATCTATATCTCTATCTCTATATCTATCTCTATCTCTATCTCTATCTCTATCTCTATCTCTATCTCTATCTCTATCTCTATCTCTATCTCTATCTCTATCTCTATCTCTATCTCCATCTCCATCTCCATTTCCATCTCCATCTCCATCTCCATCTATATCTCTATCTCTATCTCTATCTCTATCTCTATCTCTATCTCTATCTCTATCTCTATCTCTATCTCTATCTCTATCTCTATCTCTATCTCTATCTCTATCTCTATCTCTATCTCTATCTCTATCTCTATCTCTATCTCTGTCTCTATCTCTATCTCTATCTCTATCTCTATCTCCATCTCCATCTCCATTTCCATCTCCATCTCCACCTCCATCTACATCTCTATCTCTATCTCTATCTCTATCTCTATCTCTATCTCTATCTCTATCTCTATCTCTATCTCTATCTCTATCTCTATCTCTATCTCTATCTCCATCTCTATATCTATCTCTATCTCTATCTCTATCTCTATCTCTATCTCTATCTCTATCTCTATCTCTATCTCTATCTCTATATCTATCTCTATCTCTATCTCCATCTATATCTCTATCTCTATCTCTATCTCTATCTCTATCTCTATCTCTATCTCTATCTCTATCTCTATCTCTATCTCTATCTCTATCTCTATCTCTATCTCTATCTCTATCTCTATCTCTATCTCTATCTCTATCTCTATCTCTATCTCCATCTCTATCTCTATCTCTATCTCTCTCTCTATCTCTATCTCTCTCTCTATCTCTATCTCTATCTCTATCTCTATCTCTATCTCTATCTCTATCTCTATCTCTATCTCTATCTCTATCTCTATCTCTATCTCTCTCTCTATCTCTATCCCTATCTCTATCTCTATCTCTATCTCTATCTCTATCTCTATCTCTATCTCTATCTCTATCTCTATCTCTATCTCTATCTCTATCTCTATCTCTATCTCTATCTCTATATCTATCTCTATCTCTATCTCTATCTCTATCTCTATCTCTATCTCTATATCTATCTCTATCTCTATCTCTATCTCTATCTCTATCTCTATCTCTATCTCTATCTCTATCTCTATCTTTATCTCCATCTCCATCTCCATCTCCATCTCCATCTCCATCTCCATCTCCATCTCTATCTCTATCTCTATCTCCATCTCCATCTCTATATCTATCTCTATCTCTATCTCTATCTCTATCTCTATCTCTATCTCTATCTCTATCTCTATCTCTATCTCTATCTCTATATCTATCTCTGTCTCTATCTCCATCTCTATCTCTATCTCTATCTATATCTCTATCTCTATCTCTATCTCTATCTCTATCTCTATCTCCATCTCCATCTCCATTTCCATCTCCATCTCCATCTCCATCTATATCTCTATCTCCATCTCCATCTATATCTCTATCTCTATCTCTATCTCTATCTCTATCTCTATCTCTATCTCTATCTCTATCTCTATCTCTATCTCTATCTCTATCTCTATCTCTATCTCTATCTCTATCTCTATCTCTATCTCTATCTCTATCTCTATCTCTATCTCTATCTCTATCTCTATCTCTATCTCTATCTCTATCTCTATCTCTATCTCTATCTCTATCTCTATCTCCATCTCTATCTCTATCTCTATCTCTATCTCTATCTCTATCTCTCTCTCTATCTCCATCTCTATCTCTATCTCTATCTCTAGAAGTGCTTGATTGTCTAGGAAAATATCTAATTTGTCAGCAATCACTGAGAGGATTTGCTAAAGAGAACTAGGGTATGGAATATCGAAGTATTTGAAAAAAGACCAAAGCCAAACTTTGTGACCAGTAACCTTAAAGCCCCGGAATTAGTACCTCTACCTGCCCGAGAGCAAGTAGACTCCCTGGAAGATGATACTTTGTACATTTTTTTGCTCTTTATTCGAGTTCATTTCAACATTCCCACGTTTTCTTCACCCACCAAACTCAAAGCAATCTTCTGTTGACTATTCAATTTCGCAATCCCCAAAATTTGACCACTTGACTTGAGACTTCATACATGAAATTCCATTAAATTTTACTTGCGAAATTGCATGTGAATTTAGTTCAAAGACACGCAGCAAGTCCAACAAATTTTCATAATCATCAAAGCGCCAATGCAAGCAGATAAACAAAAAGTCATTTATAATAAATTTTAAAACAATTATCGTAAGCAAAATGATGTATTTGCGTGTGGCTTTTTCGGCTGTGGTATCTTCTTCTTCTTCTTTACGGCTGTTGTGTCTTCTTCTTCTTCTACTTCGTCGGTCTTCTGCTTCATCAACAACTTTGTGCTCAATGTCAACTACAAACATTTCAAGTGCCAATCGACATTAATGAGCGTTTTGCATGTGCAACTATTTGTAATATGTAAGAGGCGCAAGGAGAGCGGCAAGTTGGGGTCAATAGAGTAGGGAGAAATATATGCGAAGCGACTTAATGAAAATTCAAAAAATAAGTGAGGTTAAGTGCAAAGTGTGGGCAGCACGATCTTATGAGCTTTTAACTGAAGCTGAATAAGAAATACAATTCATATCAATACAAAATACAGACAAAGCTCAACTCAAGTGTTTGGTGAACGCTGAACAAAAAAAATGCAAATGCAAATGCAAATGACAAACGCAGATAACGCTTGTCAGCAAACGCGCGCAGTGTTGCATGGCAAGCGCCACGCAAACAACAAAAGCAGCAAAAAACAAGTAAGGAAGCCTAAGTTCGAGTGGAATCGAACATTAGATACTCAGCTGTATGCTTTCATTGTTTGTTTGCGTTTGATGGAAACACGGTGCACTTAATATAAAGCGAGTGCTGCATAAAGTGGGCGTAGTCACGCCCATTTTCTAAATTTTTATCAGTCATCCAACTAAGCATATCAATATTATACTTTGTGCAAAATTTCATTCCTTTATGATTTCTAGTTACAAAGATGTCATGTTACAAATTCCCAAAGGGTGTTCCAGAAATATCTTTCTTAAAAAGTAGGCGTGGTCATAAACCGATTTCAATAAATTTTTGCGTGTCTATTAACACAAGTTATAAAAGTGTATAAACCAAGTTTCGTCATAATATCTCAATTATTTGTCGAGTTATAGGCTAAGAAATCTCGTATATCCCTTTGTGTAAAAAGAGGCGGTGCCACGCCCATTTTCCAAAATTTTTCTATTTGTTGTTTCCGGTCTATTGTGGAAGTCATGCCACAAAATTTCAATGACAGATCTTTATATTTGACAGAGATATCGCTTAAAATGTTTTATTAGGCCCCTTTATAGTTCTCATATATAAAAGTGGGCGTGGTCGTCAACCGATTTCGCTAAAATTTTGAGCGTGTATTACCACAAGTAATGAAAGTGTACACACCAAGTTTCGTCATTATATATAAATTATTTGTCGAGTTATGGGCTCAGAAATCTCGTATATTCCTGTTTATAAAAAGAGGCGGTGCCACGCCCATTTTCCAAAATTTTTGTGTTTTTCGTTTTATATCCGCAGTTGGACTCCTGCCATAAAATTTCAATGATATATCTTTATATTTGACAGAGATATGGCTTAAAATGTTTTTATTATGCCACTTTATAATACCCATATATAAAAGTGGGCGTGGTCGTCAACCGATCTTGGCAATTTTTAATCCAAACATTTGCCTAAGTAATTATATCACGCGTACCAAATTTCATCGATATATCTTCAACGGTTTCTGAGTTATGACTCATAAAACTTGAAATGTTTGCCCCTTAATAAGTGGGCGTGGCACCGCCCATTTTCCAAAATTTCACCATATTTCTTCATAAGGGCCTGAGCTCAATACGTGGGTAAAATTTTATCACTCCAGCTCTATTAGTGACTGAGATACAAAATTTCCGATTTTTACTATATAGGGGAGGTGGGCGTGGTCATGGTCCGATTTCGCCCATTTTCAATACCATCCGTTCCTGCCTTGATACCAACTTACATTTCAAATTTCATCAAAATATCTCAATTTTTGCGCGAGTTATCGTGCTCACAGACGGACAGACGGACAGACGGACAGACGGACAGACGGACAGACGGACAGACGGACAGACGGACGGACATGGCTCAATCGATTTCTCTTTTCACCCTGATCATTTTGATATATATAAGTCTATATCTATCTCGATTATTTCATTCTGTTACAATCCACCGTTAGGAAATCAAAACTATAATACTCTGTGTACTAGTACAGCTGAGTATAAAAACGGCAACAATGATTGATGAGTGACAAGTGTGTGAAGCGCAGCACGTGAGTGAGGGCGTACTATTCGCTGGCTGCTGCGCGTTTTTGTGACTTTTTGACTGTTTGTAGCCGCAGTCAACGCATTTTCATTATTTTTCTTAACGCTTGCATTCGTTCACTCACTCAGAAAAAAAAAGGAAATCTTGCCAGCTGCAACTTGCATTATGAGTGAAAAATGTCAAATTTTGGTGGCTTGGAAGTAGGGATGGCCAAATTGGAAAAATATATCGATATATATTATATCGATATTTAAAAAAAACATCGATTTATGCCGTGTAAAAATATCGATATATCAATATATCGAAAGGGCGGTCTTTACATTAAGGAAGCACGCCCCGCGGAAAACCACTTCTTTACGGGGTTAGAGGTGCTCTCACAGATCTCAAAACTGAAATTCAAACTTGCCGGAGACCTATAGTTTACTATATATTTTTTGTTAAAGTTGGATGGGTCTACAGATATTCTAAGAATCTTGAAGTATAAACATAAAAATCATTCAAGAATTGCTTGAGGAAGAAGATAATGTGAATTCAAGCCCTCGAACATTATGGTTATACCACTTCTTAATAAATGTTCTGCTGTTAAATTCAAAGCGAATCAGAAATGTATGAAAAATATCGAATTTGACACGAAATGGCAAAAAATTATCGATTATCGATGCCCGGTAGTTGAAAATATCGTCGATATTATCGGCTGTACTATTTTAAAAATATCGATATATTGATATATCGATATATATCGCCCAACCCTACTTGGAAGATGTACAAAAAAAAAATGGAAAAGCCAACGCAGCAGCAAGCAAGTCCTTCGAGCCGACTTAACTTCTTTCACATATGCTTGTGATATGAAATAAATGAAGCAAAGGCATCTGGCAATGTCAGACAAGTTAAGAGAAAAATGTCAAAAATATTTGAAAAAGCAATGTTTCAAATTCAAATGCATCAAGCACCTTTCAACTTGCATACAAAACGGTCTTTCTTCTTTATCGAGTTATCATCTTTGAGTGAGCCACAGCGCTCATTTTGTTTACCACAAAAAAATGTTGCTAATGCCACAATTTGTGAACTGTCACATGAAAATTTGAAAATTGAACTGAACTGTCACCGTAAAGTCATCTAACGATTTTTCTTGTTGCGCATTACTTTCGCTTTGCTTTTCCTTCAGCCTTCATTGCGTTTATCTCTCACAAATATCAGGCGCCGATCGTGCTACCCCGCGGCAGTCACGCAGCTTAGTTATTCATCCCAAAAAAAAAAAAACGGCAGACAAATGTCATGCTTTCACTTACTCACTCTCCTATATATCTCTCTTTATCTACCTCTCTCTCGCCCCAGTGGTGCCTTACGCGCGTGCACTTTTCCTTTCATTTCTCTGCTGCGTATGTTTTGCGTCATTTGTTCGACTGCCTTGGCGACCACTTGCTGTGCTGCGTTCATTGTCTGCTTTTCTTTTTAGTTTATGAGCTCGAGTTTGCCTACCCTTTTGTGTCAATGGCTTTTCCGGTAATTATTTACATTTGTTTATTTGTAGTGGAAATATGATGTGGTTGCACAGTGTGTTCCCAAACAAAGTACATGCGTGGGTGTTTAACCTTTAAGTGACGAGGTGAAATTTTGTGACATAGTTTACGACGTGGTGGTAAATTTTTTTCTGCGCATTTTACTTAAAACTCTCAATAAAAAAGAAATTTTTTTATAATAATTTTTGCATTGGAAAGAGGCCAGTCCTTTTTCAAATGAAATTAATAAAAAAAGTTAATTAAATTTTTTAAATCAACAAAGTTTTTACTATAATTCACAAGGCCTTGTTCTTTCAAAATAGCGAAAACATCACATGAGAACCTTATAGATAAAAGGTAAAACAAAAACTTTCTTTAAACTTTAGAGACGGTTTTTCATAAAATAATATATAATAGGAATTTTTAAATATGTAATAGGAATTTTATTTAAAAAAAATTTTTTTTAAAAATGCTGGCCAGTCTTTTTAAAGTTTTTTTCATAATAACGTGAGCGTATAAAATGAATCACGAAACGAATTTTTTAATTTTTCTTCCAATAATCATTTGAAGAAGTGGTAAAATTAATAATCCATGTTATTCAAATTGCCAGTGAGAGAAGTTTTAAATGGAAATAAATTATTTTTGAAGAAAAAGTTACGTTAACGTCGAGGTGTGGTAATTTTTACCCCGATATCATAATTTATCCGTTACTGGAGATCTTCCACCATAGAAACTATACTGATCGATAATTATGATGACATGAGTAGATTCTAAACGCATCAAAATGCTGCAGAGAAGCGAGAAGTGGTAAATTTCCAATAATTGCGTTCGAAGAAAAACGTTACCCTAGACGTTGGGTAATTTTTACCCCACCATCATCATTTCTCGTCAAGTGTTACACCTTCCTTCATAAAAACAAAACGGGTCAATAATTATAACGAGATGGGAAGATACTAAGAGAGTAAACTTGCTGGATGGTAAGTTAAAAGAGATATTTAAAGAAACTGTAAGTCGGTGTAAAAATTACCACCACGTCGTATGTTAAAGGTTAAACAAAATGATATGCGTCAAATGTTTCCTTTTTTTCATATTTAAGTCACCGGTTTGAATTACCACACAGCCACCACTTGAAATTTAAAGTCCCTGGAGTGGCAGAAATATGACTCCAGAGACGAGCTGTGATTAAGCTATCATGTGACTAGAACTATGCGGAATATCGCAAGCAAAACAAGGAGACTAAATTTGACTGCAAAGTACTGCAAGAGATAGGCTTTATTTCCGTTGGCGAAAAAGCCTTATTATAGGCTATTCAAACACCACAAAAGCCCTTATTATGGGGAATTATATAAGCCTTATTTCCTATGACAAATAAACCTTGGGAGTAAATTTTTTCTCAGGGGTGTGGGTAGTCCTTATGGCCTCATGACATCAACACAGGAAAATAAGCCTTATTTTAAGCCTTTGTCCATACAGCTTATATCTCTTAGAAATTTCCGACAATAATGCCTAGATTTTTTGGTTGCGTTTGTACATTCTTCGAAGATCATCTATGTATCCGATTGTAATTGTACGACTAAGGAAACTAGAGTATTCCAGAAAGCCCAAGAAAAACACCAAGTACGACATAGAATGGTAATTTGTCTAGGAAAGGAAGAATTAAGGCTAAAATATTATACTGGCTGCAATCATGTGACGGGGGTCTCCTTTTTTGTGGATTGGGGAGTTCTAATCGCACTTCGAGGTGAGCGGGTGGTGGAACATGCCTACCATCGTCTGCTTCTGGGGAATTCGGTTCGTAAATCCTTCAATTCACTGTTGCCGTTATCTATCAAGGTGGAGAAGTAGCCCTTCCACAACTTTAGTGCGCTCTGGACGTCAGTTACCAGATGGCCTTTATCATTCCGGCAGCAATTTACCTCGGCCTTGAAACCTTCAGTCAGCCGCCTGACTATTTTGATAAAACTTCCGAGCATCATTCCCACCCGGAAGCATCTCAAGCTCTTCACACTCGCGCCTTTCATCCTCTCTCATCTTCTTTCGAAAAAGGCGTCTCTTTTCCCTCCCCGCCTTTCGATAACTCTGCCATAAGCTTTGCGTTGCGCCCCTGTAGTCCTGTAGGCTGCGTTCTTTCTTTACAAGTCAGGTGTTTTTCGAGTTCGCTACTATCCAATAGTTTCCTTCATCTTACATTACATTTTGGTAAAGATAATGCTATTAGTAGCAGCACTTAACCATTTTGGGAACATCTATCGCATGATGATATTGGTTCCATTGGTCTTAGGCAAAGCGAAGAATGTGCTGCCGCCTTCGTTAAGCAGCTGAGGGAAGCAGGAAGCTAACAGAGGAATACTAAACCTTTTCCAGATTGAAATCAGAAAACGCCAATTGGATTTCAGAATAAGTAATTGGAATTCAGAATGTGTGAATTGGATTTCAGAAATAGACAATTCGATTTCGGAAGGCGTCAATTGGATTTCAGATATCATAAACTTTATTTCGTAAAGTTGGAAAATAATTTGTAAGCTCAATTCACGTTATAAATTCATATACATAAGTTATGTGCTACAGATACATTTCAAAATAAGACATGTAAGTAAATAATCATGTATGTATTTACATGGCAAAACAGTTCGAAATCCAATTCACACAATCTGAAATCCAATAACCATTTCTGAAATCCAAATGACAATTTCTGAAATCCAATTATCAATTCTGAAATTCAATTGACGTTTTCTGAAATACAATTGGAGTTTTCTAATTTCAATCTGGAAAAGGTGTAGTTCTAGTTCTTTCTAAAGTTAGAGAAAAAATATTTTCTATTTTTTTTTTGTTTGCATTCCAATAATGCTCTACTGTCACTCCGTTATCGTACAACTAAGTTCCTTATAATCGTTCTAGTACATTATCCCCGTCCCATTGACAATAAATAACACATAAAAGTTAATATTTATTTTAATTTGATACAGTTTATTTGACATTTTATTGCAGTTTACAGTTATTTGTCGCTAGAACTTTTATCGAACGCAATTGCATGTTTTTGCTTTCTGCCTTTAGGCTTTCTTTACTCAATCTGTCTCTCTCCTCCCTCTCCCTCTGACACGACTGCACTAAAAAGCCGCTTATCAGCAAGACGAATCCGTGAGGTCAGACTATCATAAGTACGTATGAATGTGACAGCTGTCAATTTGTGGCGTCATTGCTTGAACTAGAAAAAATCAAAAAATAAAATAAAATAGAGAAATTATTATAAAAATGGTTTACTATAAATTTGATAAAAAGAAAAAAAAACTTGCGCATATTTATAAAAAGCTGTTCATTTTCTGTACAATGAAACACACTTATTTAAAA
The DNA here is from genome assembly GCA_960531455.1 of Urophora cardui. NCBI lineage: Eukaryota > Metazoa > Arthropoda > Insecta > Diptera > Tephritidae > Urophora > Urophora cardui. Next base: position 18,545,266 of record OY482670.1, on the reverse strand, counting down.
TGCGTGACAAGCAGGCATAAGCTGAGTCCCGCTCACACTGTCAGTATTGCGCAGAAGGAAATTAGAAAGAGCACAAAGCATTGATAGGGGGTAAGTTTAAAGCCCCCTTTCGCTCACACAGGGCGGTGAAAGCTATAAAATTTAGTTAAACACCCTTTTGAGCCGCTGATTAAACGGTCACAAAAAGGTAATTGAAGTTGAGTGGCTGAAAATTCAGCGCAATAATAAGGCAGTGGCATGGTTGAGAGGGTGTATAAAGTACCTAATACTCATAGATATACATAAGTTAGGCAGAGAAAAGCATGAAATGTAAATAAGAGAGGGAGATAAAAATTACAAAACTAAGAAAAATGTACTTAAAAGGTGTGCGTATAAAATTTAAGTTAAAATGCACGCATTACCACCATTTATAGCCAAACGAAAGAGGTGGTCAGCGCGGTTACAGCTTGTAGAACAAAAGCGGCAATAAGTCTTGTCTAAGCTTGACAAATGCATGGCGAAGCGGGGGTGTGATAGCACTGAAGCACTTCATTGTGCGTAAAAGCCGCATAATAAATTAATTTTCTTTACATTTTCATATGCTTATCTCGCTTTTTTTAAAAGCCTTTTTGTCTGTTTTTCACAGCTGTTGTTTCACTTTGTGGTGTAAGCATTTAATAACGTTTTGTTTAAATTTATTAGGTTTACATCTGTCATTGCTGAAACAATTGTGGTGAGGGCTGGGTATAAGTAGAGACCATTCTTTTTTGTTTATGGATGACAGAAGGTGTGGTTGTAATGAAGTTTCAGTCACATAAGTCACATATAAGGCACTTGGCGTGTTTGACAGAACTTAGTCATGAAATGGTTTGAAGTCTGCGAGAGTCTGGTTTTCTTGATTGGCGAGTCCCACTACTCCCCAAAAATTGCCGTTGCGCCGTTTTGTTACCACAACTCATGACTAAACCAGTGAAAAGGAAAGGTAGGGAAGAGTGAGCAGTTCGGAAATCAAGATAGGTTACGCACCCTATATCCATCTTGTTAAATTTAAGCATTTAAGCCGACCCCAAGCTTGGCATCCTTGAGTTCCGAGAGGCTGTAGAAGAAAGGTTTGCCAAGGAATTTCATACTGTCTTGGCAGTGCGAAGGATACGCCCATATCAAGTGTTCCACCATCTCCTCCGTCTCAATCGATCCAGTTCAAATCGGGCTGCGTATATACCAATGGTCCAATTACCTTCGAAGACCGCCGTTAAGCGGAAAATGTCCCTTCTGTCCATCTTTAGAATGGCTGAAGATCGCATATCATTGTATGAAGGCCACAGACTTCTGCGGATCCACCAGGCCTGTAACGGCCTCCATCTGGTTTTAGCTTCCCCAAAACAATGCCGAGAAATTTGGCACTTGATGAGACCGGCCCTGAAGAAGCTCCTGCGCTTCTGCGATATCAAGAGTCGAGTCTTGCCTGGCCAGCCATCAGTAATTTCGTTACCCTGGATATCGAGGTGCCCCTGCACCAGAATCAGGGATGCGCTATGTCGACCTACCAAGCCCATGACCCACTTGCTACACTGCTTGACCAGGCTTGATGAAACCGTTGCAGACGCCAGAACCGTCAGAGCCGCTTGACTATCTGAGAAAATGTGTTATCCGGTTTCCGACTTCGGCACTTTCCGTTGCAAGTAGAGCCTTGCAGACCTCCTTTTTGGCGAAAACTTCAGATTTCAAGATGTTAGCCATGTCCGGGCGCCTAATTGACATGGAAGTGTCCGGCTGAGTTGCGAAAACACCCGCTTCTACTCCGCACGCCACCTTTGACGCGTCCGTGAAAACTGTAACATATAATCTATTACCAAGTTTACCATCTCCACAGCCCTTCCTTGATGGTAAGGTAATCTCATAGTTTGAATCGAAGAATGTCTACAACTAATTATTCTTCAAAAAATCAACTTCATAAAAAAAAATATTTCCAAAATCCCTTCTCTCAAAAAAAAAAAATGCAACTCAAGTCATCATTTCCTAAAAAAACCAACTTCCAAAAGTCTATCCACTTTTTATTAATTGTCTACTGTGACACAAAACTAATGATTCACGCAAATACTGCTCGATCTCTGAGGTCTTTTTCGTTTTCTTTAGTACGCCTTTGATCTCTTCTCTGGCCATTCCGCAAATCGTCTGTCACTCAAGCGCAGTTCTTAGTACTCATACACAATTTTCGTCTGTCACTCAATGCTCATTTTGTAACGGTACACTCTTGTCGGCTTGTTGTTGTTGTTAATATTGTTGCATTGCTGCACGTTTCGCCGCTGTGATTAATGATTTTTTGAGCAAAAAATAACGTTGGTTTCGGTCTACGTCTTTCGCTTACGCGACGTTAAAGTAGATGAGTATATAGATGAGTATCATGCAAAATGATTCATAATTTCATGTAAATGATGGAAAAATGATTAAGAAATTTTGGATAAATGTTTGTATATGTTTTATGGTTATTTAATTATAAAAGTACAAACGCAGTGGGTGTATTTAACTACTGCATATACAAAAAGAAATTGTAAGTAGACAGTAGTTATTTGTATAGCTTGAATTGTGTTAGAAATTAAGAAAGAATTGATTAATTAAAAATGAAAAAGTGTATACAGAAGAAATCACGGAATAATGGTGGAAGAATCATGGATTGTTAAACAATATAACACAATTCAATAAAATCCGGTTAGTAAGCGTAAAAATTTGTTGCATATTTCAAGACATCGCACAATGCCTATATGTTCGACAGCCACACAGAAATCAACTTATCTAGAGGAACTGGAGAGAGTGGTATATCGTCCTCGTTGGATGGGCATACTGGCTACATTGATCCGTGTATTGATGCCACAATAGAAGCGGAGAGCTGGCGGAAGGGTAGGGTGCAGTGAACTACATATCAGCACCAGTATTAGGTTACCGAATCACTGTAGTGTCTTTCTGGCAGAAGATGTAGGTATTAGCTGTAAGGAGGCCAGCATAGTTGATAAACTGTAATTCCCCTCAAAGAGGGCGTAATAATTTCTATATACATAGTCAGACGACTATAGAGTCTATACTTTCACATGGCACCTCATCCAAGTATATAGAGGACTGAGGTCTTGAGGGTAAAATGCAGTGATATAAATGCCCATTTATATTGGATGCCAGGCCACAAGGGTATAGATGGGAATGAGAAAGCTTATGAGCTGCAAAGAAGGGTGAAGGTAGCGAAGCAGAGCACGCTATGGACGTTCCGATGCCACTCAGTCAAATTAAGCATAGGTACTATACGTAGACATATGTTGGACCAAGCGGATAAGTCGCAGAAGCAAGCGCAGGGCTGTAAGGTGTCCACAATTATGTGTAAATCATACGATCCGAAGCTAACAAAATGGTTGCTATGCCTGGAAAAGGATTAGGGCTTATCATCGGGGTCCTCACAGAACATGGGACTAGTCGATGAAAGTGAATTTAGGGATGCGGATTGAAGGAGGGAAAATAGAGATAGAAGTCCATAACCGGATATACATATATCCTCAATGTTTCAGCACACAAACCAGCCGAATTTCGTGGAAAGGAATTAGTTGTCATCAATTTAAGTACTATCAAAGATTCGTTAAAGCTTCTCCCTCTGGATTTGGTGAGCCAAGAGGAAGCTATGAAAACGCAGTGCCGACTGCACTTCTTCAAGTTGTGGCACGACGACTGGAGCTCAGAGCACGTGGAGTTGTTAAGCAGGCTATTAGAGCAATACCCTTTGTTTCTGGCTTCAAATTACATACTGGTACCCCGAGTACCCTTTGGTAGAAGATACACTGTGGATTTTCCCGCAAGAGACCAATGGAAAAATCCAGAAACTCTTCTGGGAAGACCGATGAAAATCATCTACACAGAAACATCAAAAACAAAATATGTTACTAGATCCGGTTGGAAGCCGACTGCAACGGGAAATGTGAAGTACATCAGGGACTTCGTGAGGAAACTCATGGTAGACGTTAAAACTCTACGGATTCCTGTAAAATTACGAAGTGCTTTATGAAACCGCCTAACAGGAAGGTAGCAAACTTGCTCCCCAAGCAGCAAACTTTCTCCTGAAGCAGCGGAGGAGGGAACTTCGGGCACTTGTGGAGAGAATTACAGAACACAATTCATGGGAACAGCACATGGCGTAGTTATTGGTCCCATATAAGACCCCGTATTCGAGGTATTTCCTGAAATATGAACCAGGTGTGACCCCAAACGGGTTTTCTACAAAATTGGTATCAAATAAAAGGTGTTGGTGAGTATTTAAAAAAGAGGTGATTTTCAAGACCCTATGCGACCCGTTTTCCGAGATATCGACCAAAATGTGGACCAGGGGTGACCCTAGAAAGTCTGGAGGGATAGAATAGGCATAGGGAGAGGGCTAGAGATATGGATAGGGATAGGGATAGCTATATGAATAGGGATTAACGATTAGGGATTAGGCATTCGGGATTAGGGATTAGGAATTAGGGATTAGGAATTAGGGATTAAGGATAAGGGATTAGGGATTAGGGATTAGGGATAGAGATAGGGATAGGGATAGGGATAGGGATAGGGATAGGGATAGGGATGGGGATAGGGATAGGGATAGGGATAGGGATAGGGATAGGGATAGGGATAGGGATAGGGATAGGGATAGGGATAGGGATAGGGATAGGGATAGGGATAGGGATAGGGATAGGGATAGGGATAGGGATAGGGATAGGGATAGGGATAGGGATAGGGATAGGGATAGGGATAGGGATAGGGATAGGGATAGGGATAGGGATAGGGATAGGGATAGGGATAGGGATAGGGATAGGGATAGGGATAGGGATAGGAATAGGGATAGGGATAGGGATAGGGATAAGGATAGGGATAAGGATAGGGATAGGGATAGGGGTAGGGATAGGGATAGGTATAGGGATAGGGGTAGGGATAGGGATAGGGATAGGGGTAGGGATAGGGATAGGTATAGGGATAGGGATAGGGGTGGGGATGGGGATAGGGATAGGGATAGGGATAGGGATAGGGATAGGGATAGGGATAGGGATAGGGATAGGGATAGGGATAGGGATAGGGATAGGGATAGGGATAGGGATAGGGATAGGGATAGGGATAGGGATAGGGATAGGGATAGGGATAGGGATAGGGATAGGGATAGGGATAGGGATAGGGATAGGGATAGGGATAGGGATAGGGATAGGGATAGAGATAGAGATAGAGATAGGGATAGGGATAGAGATAGAGATAGAGATAGAGATAGAGATAGAGATAGAGATAGAGATAGAGATAGAGATAGAGATAGAGATAGAGATAGAGATAGAGATAGAGATAGGGATAGGGAATAGGGATTAGGGGTTAGAGATTAGGGATAGGGATACGGCAACACGGTAATCTAGGACTTTTCCTTTAGGCTTTATAGGAATAAATTTTAGGCAGAACAACGTCTGGCGGGTCAGCTAGTATGAAAATAAAATTTTCTTTGCACTCCCATAAGCACTCAGATATAAAAAAATTTTATATGTATGTGCCTATGATTCATATTGAATGTGCAGAGCAAAGGCACTTTGTATAGGAGCTCGAGCACTGCCGTAAGAAATCGAAATTTACAATAACAAATATGTAATGAAAAAAAAAAAATTAAAAAAAAGAAAGCACTGTAAAAAATTTGTATTCAAAAAATTTTCATATAAAAAATAAAAAAAATTTTTATGTATTTGATACTACCATTTGAAAATAAATTCTAAAATAATATTTTATTGGAATTCATAAAAAAAATTAAATGAGTAAAAAAATTTTTCAGTGCATATACAAAATTTGTAGATGTATTGAGTTTTGTACTTGCAATACGAGAGCGTTGAGCAGCCCTGCTATAAATCAACACAATTTCTATACTTCAACCCAAAGGACTGTCGTGCGAATGATTAAGTACATAATCAACAACTTCATTGACACATTTTCTTTGCTTCATTGATGAGTGTCAATCAAAATCATAACTAAATATATGTTAACATGAAATGTTATCGCTTTTGCAATTATTACAACAGCAAAAAATCATGTAAATACTTCTAATTAAGCACACGCACGCAAACGTTTTCATCCGCATGCTCTTAAACTCAAGCGCCCACAGGCAGCATTCAGCGGCAACAGTTGAAGAAATAAAAATAAATGAATACATCGCATAATGAATTTGAAATTTTCGCCACATTTGCCAAATGAAAAATCTATGCAAGACACAAAAAAAAAATATAAAAATACATACAAACAAACATGCCCATTCATACATACATACATAAGTCAGCAGCAGCAGCATCATCATGAAACGGTAGACAATTTTTAATGATTGCAGACAACTTCATCAGCACCAAAGCCCAAAAAATAGCATAAAGAAAAAAATTTTATGCCGATATGCATACCCTTAACTACACACATATTCAGCCATTTATATTTAAATGCTTGCCTTGTCAACGTCACGCTTATAACGACAAAAAAAAGCTGCTCAATTCATACATATATGTAAGTTTATTATTTTTATACAAACTCGTACTTCTGCCAGGCGTGCGTGCGCGGCGCAATCGAAAGCAAAAAAGGTAATTAATCAAAGTCATTGGGCGTATATATGCAACAACAACAGCAACAATAACAACTGCAACAAGAATTATACCAAAGCATGTGCAACAACAATAAGCACTAGTATGATTATGCACATATATTTATGCCAAATGAGCCAAACGAAATGTTTTGCGGCACACGAAACAAATGCGATACGCAGCGCACACTCGTATAACGAGAAAGCGCTTGCTTCAGAGACGCAAGTACAGTGGGTCAAAAAGTTTAAAAAAAAATTCCTCTTTTATTAGTTATAATAATAATATAATACAATGGCGCTATTATAACTCTGACGAGTTTTATGGCCGAGCTTCTCTCCCAATTCGAGGTGTGCTCCTTTTTGTTTTTTCCTACTAATTGGGTGGACCTACAGTTTTATGCCGGCTCCGAACGGCGAAAGCATTTTTTGTGAGAAGCTTTTTGATGGCCGATAGGTATCTATCTAGATGATTTTGATCGGGCCGATTTAAGCGCGCCAGTCGTTTCTGTTTCGTGCTGCTTGGCGCCAATTAGAAATACAAAGGGAGGCCGAGTCAGTATTCACAACGCATTGGAGGTCTCTCTTTATTCATTCTCATGACATGACCTGCCCAACGCAGCCGCTGGATTTTTATTCGCTGAACAACGTGGATGGCTGCGTAAAACTCGTACAACTCATTATTAAACGTCCTTCGATACTCGCCATCCTTACCGCGCAAAAGCCCATAAATCTGCCGAAGAACTTTTCTCTCGAATACTGCAAGTGCATCTCATTTGATTTTGTCATCGTCCATGCTTCTGCGCCGTAAATTAGGACGAGAATGATGAGCGTCTTGCAAAACGTTTACCTTCACAACCATAAAAATAGTTATCTTAGTTAGCTCCAAGATATGGTCTCGTCAAATATTCAAAAAACCGAATGCCAGACGCACCAAGCCCTCCACAGCGGATTAGGGGGCTTAGCATATAATCGAGGTAAGGTATGCTAGTCGTAAAGGTGACTAAAATCCAATAGCCAAAATTTATATATTCATTTGCATGACTGACGGGTTGACGTCAGAAGGGACGAATAGTACTCGAATATATCGAATTCTTCCGGCAAAGGGCTTCCATTACACTCTCCAAAATATTCGCGCTATAATCGCAGCAACAACAACTTGCTAACACAAAATTTTACTTTAATACTCTAACTTTAACGATAGGAAAGTGGAGCTTGGTTTCTAGGATGGATTCTATGAAGTATCATCTTCCTTAAGTGCACATAGGTACATACATATTTTTCGAAATATCAAAGTTCCAATATGAGACCATGAAATAATAGAAATGTGAGGATTTACCTTAATAACGATGTTCTCTTCCAATTTTCTTCTCAAATTGCTTAACAAATCACTCCATATGGCATCTTCCCAACAACATGGATATTTATGGTGCTCAAAGTATACTATGTATTTTAGTCTTTTAGGTTCTTTGTACGAAAATTTTTCCTGAGAAGACCATTAGTGAAATTTTATGCCGAATAATTTTATAGAACATTTTAACCCTCTAGCGACCTCAAAAATATTATTCTGCAGGAGTTAGAGGGTTAAAGTTTTATACGAAATTAAGGCTCGTGCAATTTTACTATATCGACGGCTGAGAATAAGATCGCCCTATTCCAAAAATTATTTTAAAAACGTCCTATTTCAGATTTTGCTTCAAAAACGCCCTATTTCAGAAAAAATTCCATATATATTTCTCTGAAATAGGGCGTTTTTGAATAATTGTCTGAAATAGGACGTTATTGAACCAAATACTGAAATAGGGCGTTTTTGAAGCCAAATCTGAAATAGGACGTTATTCAAACAATTTTTGGAATAGGACGTTTTTGAAATAATTTTTGAAATAGGGCGATCTTATTCTCAGCCGTCGATATGTCTTCTAGCAACATATTTCTATATGATAGGTATTTTAACCACTTTTTTCCTTTATTTAGAAATCACTCAGACGAAATTTCGCAAATTTAAAATGGCAATATCAAACGATTTGACATCAGGGAGAAAGGCGGTTTGGGTTTTTTTATATATGGATTAGGGATGGGACTATTCGAATAAAAATTATTCGAATAAAAAATCCTTTTATTCGAAAGGTATTCGTAATTCGAATAATATTTATTCGAATAATATTTCCGTATATTCGAATAAATACTATTCGAATAGTACTATTCGAATATCACTATTCGAATACCACTATTCGCGAATAGCTATTGAATGTATGTATGTATGCTTTTGCTTTTGTAAATACATACATAGGTATGTATGTAAATACATCCGGCTTGCGCGGAAGCATGTGGAATTCCCAAAATATGCATGTACGGACATACTACTATTCGAATAGTATTATTCGAATAGTGTTATTCGAATAGTATTATTCGAATAGTACTATTCGAATAGTGCTATTCGAATTTTTTCCCTCGAATATTATTATTCGTTATTCGAATAATATTTATTCGAATATTATTCGAAAAAAGTCCCACTACTAATATGTATAGTGGTCTTTCGTTATTTCTGGGATTTTTTCCGCCCCAGACAACAACCCTCAATTTGTATCATAGCGTTATCAGTGCAAATTCTTCATGCCAACACCACTGTACATCAACGAACCCAAGTTGCGTAGTAAGTATGTACTTCTAGTCAGCCATATGTTCAGCAAGGGGCAAAATTTTCATTTAAATATCAAAAATCGTGATCGTACATACATACATATCTACAGAGTTTGTTTTTGTTGTTTTTGACTTTAGCGTGTCACGGCAATAATAATAACGAGCCAAATTAATACACTTTTGCGTAGATGAGGCATAATTCCCGGCAGCGTCGTCGCCGCCTGCTACGACTGCCGCAGTTTGGCGCAGCAGCCGACACGGCGAGTAAACACCGGCCGGTTTTCTTTTTTTTTTGTTTTTGAATATATTATAGTATATGAATGTATGTATGTATATACCAGCAGCAACAGCCAAGCACTTGAAATTTTAGCGCTGCCCCTCCCTCCATTCCTTCTGCTCCACTGCGCCGCAAGCTCGTCAAGCCAAAAATCAAGCAACCAGTCAACAACAACAACTTAAATGACACATTTTGCTTATTTCTCATAAATTCATGTGCTGCCGCATAATTATTGCAATAATTCATAATGAATGTATACATATGTAAATACATATGTGCCACGCCCTCACGCAGCAGCGACACCGCACAACCAAGGCACACAACTGCGGTCGTCAGCAGAGCTAGCGGCAAGCAGATTTTGCGTGCCACATTTGCACAGCAAGCAAGTTGTTTTTGTTCTTGCTGTATTGCTACGTTTGCTGCAGTTGTTGTTTTTATTGCTGTTGTTATTTTTGCTTTAGTTGTTAGTTTTGCTGTTGTTGTTATTGTTATTGCTGTTGTTGTTGCCCAGTTGCTTGCTTGCCGTTTAAATATCTGCAGTTTGTCAGTTCGCCGTTTCGTTTTGATTTGATTTGCTCTTTTTTTTTTGTTTTTACTCACTTGTGGCTCATTTGTTTTTGTTGTTTTATATCATTAATTATGCTATTGTTATTGTAATGCTGCTGAGACGGAGATTTTTGAGTGATATTCATAATATTTCTAATATTCTTCCACTAACTCCAGCTCCCTTGTGGTGAACATCCAGCTAAGCGTTGCCACTTAATTGCCACATTGCCTTTGCCAAAATTATATATACTAGTATCGCCGGTGGTCGAAATTCGACCATGCAATTTATTTTTTCAACTTTGTATTGGTACAAAAATTATTCCTTTTCGCGGAGATAAGCAACACCTTCCAAATTCCAGTTGTACCGCAACACTGATTTGCCCTTTTGATCACGGCCCGACGCGAAATCATGGTCAAAATCAAGGCAGATCTAGGAAGGTAGGCCCGGTGGTGAGCGCTTTTAAATTAAAGCGACTCTTCAACTGTGTTTACGATATTTGTAAACACGTTTACGATATCTATTTATCTTAACTAAAAATTTTATTTATTAATTATAAAGAAATTAAATAATTTATAGAAAAAATTATATGCCTATGCACTGCTCCTGACTCATACGAACACATCCATATCAATTTTATGTGGATATGAGTATGTTAAATGTGCAAAACAGCCTGGCAATTGTTTGTATGGGAAAAATGTTAGCCTATTAATATATAGATGTACATATGTACATATTTATTTTATTTATGCCGCCTCAAAACTGTTGCAATTTCTTATAATTTTGTTTGCAGCCGCTTGAAGAAATTTGTTGTTGTTTTCTCTGCGTTTTGGCATATTTTTGCTTTTGTTGCTTCATGTTGTTTTGTGTGTGGTTTCTGCTGCTCAAGACCAATCTATTACAGGTCGTCTTATGTGAAGCAGAATAGGTGATTACAAAAATTTCAAAAGCAGAGAAAACACGAGCGAACACACAACCGAACACACAAGCTATTTCAACGAAAAACACGTGCAAGGATGCAAAATCAAAACAAAAGACTATAGTTTGACATAAGCTACAAATACGCTGACGCAGAGCTACTCTCCCTTGCATCGACCTTCTATAGTTAGGTTATGCTGCTGCTCCATTCCTTTCATTTCTAATAATCTCAGCGCCTCATTTGCTGCTGCTTTCAAGCATCCGTGTCTTCTTTGTATTGACTTGATTGGTTGTATGTTGTTGTTTATTTTTTGCTGCTGTTTTTCCTTAACTTTATGTTGTTGCAGCCTAAGTGTTATTACCTGTATGATTGCTTTATTAGCTTTATTATGGTCTACTTATTGCTCGTCTTGCTGTGCTCCTTTCATATATCTATCGTACATTTGTATATTTTTAATTTATGGCAATTTCCAATTATGCATTTAAATGATAGATTTTCTTTGGTTAAATGCATTAATGATCTCATTTAGATTTGTTGACATTTTTAATTAGTTCACACAAATGCGAAAGCCGTAAATAGAAGTCCAAAAAACGTCTTAAAGATGCAAAGACGGCAAGAGAAATACATAATTCCCTACATATTCTGACCAAAACAGTAACCTAAGAAAAATGTGACAATAAAAACGAGCCTTAAAGTGATACTTTTCCATAAAAACCCAATTCAGAAAACTAATACAAGCTACGCGATCTCTGTGGTGGACTTTCATGCTGAAGTATCAGTTGTTTAGTGAGTTCTCGAGTCGCCTTAAAGCCCGTCTCCACATAACTTAATTTTCAGCGAAACATTAGCGAACGATCTCGCTAAATAATCCGTCTCCACGTAGCTGATCCGCGTTCACTTTAATATTTCTCATTCTTGTTCTTCTTCAATGTTTGTATGTTTGCTTATTTTTGCGTTTTTTATTTTGGTCTGTGTGTGGCATTTCGATAGATTTGCGATACAAAATTGGAGAAGGCATCGATATTATAGGCGTTAGCGAGACTGTTAAGAACGGATAACGTAAGTGTTAGTTCAATCGTTATTCGCTGTCAGAATTTTGTATGGAAATAAGCGGTGTTCGCTGGATTCGAGGTCGAACGACGATTGAGAGAGCGAATACAGATAAAAAGAGCGAATGATGTTATGTGAAGACATGCTATAAGTATTTATATACATACATGCATATGGGTATCAGGGATGCCACATAGAAATTTTTTTTCCTACCAAAAACCTACCAAAATGGCTTCGAGCCTACCAATTTTTTTTTTTATGTGAGATTTAACATATTCAACAAATTCATTTAGGGTAACTGTGCCAGTAACCGACGACCCTGCAGTAACCGAACACTTCTGTTTTTTTACCGTTTAAAATAAAAAAACTTTTTTTTTGATTTTGAAAACTTTAGTATTAAATTTAATATTATTTGTAAAAATTTCAATTAATTTTATGAGTGATAAAAATGTGAAGGAAAAGAGAAGGAATAGTTTCCAGATAAACAAAAACTTGAGTTCGCGTTAAATGACATTCGGACAAGGTTGGATTGGGTATTAGTGGCTGCTACCGCTCGCCCAGTGCGGAGGAAATCAGGATTTACATTTTGTGGAATAACATTTCAGGAATAATGAGGGCAAGCAACTAATCCCGAAGGAAACGTAAGAACATTTATCGAGGGAAATAGCGGACATTGTTTGCACTTGGTACAGCAAACACATTTACTATCTAGGTAGGCCTGATGGTCTGTTGTGATACCACATGGAGCTCTTTATTACACACCATAGACGAACAACCTTGTTTGCTTCATATAGCATAATATGTCAGATGCCTTTCAGTTTTCAATCTCCTCCAGTTGTATCTGTGGGGGCAAGTGTACTTGAAGCTTAAAGAAAACGCTTCTATTTAGCAGAGTTTTGTGACAAAACTGATGTTAGTTGAACGAAGGCAAAAACCTACCAAAATTCAAATCGTCCTACCAACCTACCAAAAAGAATAAAACCTACCAGTTTTGGTAGGAAAAGCCCAAAAGTGGCATCCCTGATGGGTATTTCCACTGAGAGGTCAGCCGCGAGCAAAATGTAAAATTCATGCAAAACAAAGTTTTTAGCTTTTATTAAATAAGAGGATATATCGAATTGTCATTATCTTACACAAATTTAGATTTTTCAAAGTTAGAGCTATAATAAAAAGTGATTGGCAATTTCAAGACAGCCCTTTCTTACTATTTCTAACTTTTCAATGAAGATTCATCCTAATGATTATTTCTTGACAGATATGTTCCGTTTCCAGTAATAGCAAATTTATTTTGATAATATATATTTCTGTTCTACATGTACTAAAATGTTCTGAATAAAAATTTATGTTACATTTTTCGTTTACTAAAAAATGAAAAATGAGTTTATGTTATAGCATTGACAGACGGCAGCGATAATCCGGATTATCTAGCTAATTCGGACTTAACATGAGAATTAACTGGAGGTAATCAGGAATATGTCTTGAGTTAGTCCTAAAAATTTAGCGGATTAGAGCATTTTGTAATGACATCCCTGGTGAAAAATGTCTATTGTGAATGAAAGGGAAGAAAAAGAAGAACCCAAGGCAGATCTAGGAAGGTAGGCGCATAAGTGAATTCAGAAATTTCGAATGTAATTTGTTATTGTAATTGGTAGATTGTAAATGTCAAAATGATATTTCGCTTTGGTTGAAATCTGATTTCGTTTGGGACTCGCCCATTCCTATTGACCATGATGTGATTTCGTTTTGATTTTGACATTACCCTAACTTTGGAAATAAAACAAGACGTTTTTGAATTCGCCGCTGCGCCTACCTTCCTTCAGCTGTTTTGTTAATCCGCAATACTTGCCGTCTGTCAGAGTAAAATTTTATTCGAATTAAGTGTTGCGGTAATCGGGATTATCGCTGCCGTCTGTCAATGCTATAAGTAATTTCTTCAGTAGAAGTTTATATGCCACGTTGCGAACGTTGCGTTACGTACCTTATAATATTATGTACAAAATAATTGAAGAGATGTTTTCAAGAAAAAATGAAGGCAGTAATAGGAGCAAATCAAACTAATTAAATTATAGTAACTTGCATTAAAAAATGTGTACAATATTCGCATAATTTCGCCTTTTTATAGGTGCAGCTGAGAATGACGTCTATTTTATGTCACGTTACCAACCGGTGTTTGTTGGCAAATATTTTTGAAACGCGTCCAACACTTTCACTAAACATAGTGCTTGTAAAGAGCTACTCAATGGCCACTTTGAAAAAATTAATATATATATTTATCGATACTTTTCTTCACGTTGAATCCGTACGAATGTCACGTTCATCACCATGAAAATACCCATATATACTTGAGATGCTGGCTGCAACGAGCTCATGGAGAAGTCGATTTTTAGCTGACTCAGTTCCTAACTGGACACGGCTGTTTCACTTGAGATAAATGCACTTAGAAATGGAACGAATACATACAGGAGTTCAGCCTCCTGCATCCGGCACCATATGTCTGCTTATTTCCAGGCGCAGGACGTTCAATGAATAACAGGAGGTAATGGTTGTGGATGCAAGTTCAACTAAGGATATGATAATAGTACACTAAAAAAAATTACTTAGATTATGGAAAAGTGGGAATGATTCGGCGCTAAAGACAATTTTCATTGTTTTGATGTATAATTTTCTTTAAAAGGTGGAACATTCCCACTTTCCCATAATCTGAGTAATTTTTTTTTTAGTGTAGGAGGTTTACAGCAGGTTAGAGTTCCACACTGAGGGGTAAAGGCTTTCAATGCTTCCTACCCTTAAAACAAATACATACATACCTACTCTGCTCAAAAAACGGTTTCCCACAAAAATCAGTTAACACTATGCTGATGACTCATTAGGCCATGTTTAATGGGGGGCACTTAACTAAAATGCGATCGCAAGGCAAATTGTGATGTACGAAATGATATGCTCGTAAATGTCATAATTTATATGCAAAATAAGCAACAAAAAGTACAAAAAAAAAGGATAAAAAAGAAAAGAAAAAGAAAAGAAGAAAAGAGTTCAAAAAAACATATTTGATTTCTCGTTAAATGGGAGTAGTAAATTTCGTAATTAAAATGCAAACAACGAGTGAAGCGCATTGAGTGAACAAGCTAAAGTTAACTGAAACTGAAATAAAATCATGGCAAGAATAACACAATGAATTGCGCTGCGAGTCGCGAGGTTAACAACAACAACACATAAATGTGGAAATAAATACAAATGATTGGGGTTTGTGTGATATGAATGGATTTGGCTAACGAATTTACGAGCAAAAAATCAAGAGTTGTGAGAAAAGATAAAGCAAGAATTAAAATATAGAAGAGCTTAAAAGGTTAAGTGGAGCTGAGGAGTGTATAACACATTGCTTGGAATGAAAGTAATGTTGAAGCACTCGCTGTAGTCAACGATTAAAATGTAATTATTAAGTACTCGTTATAGTTATCACTTCTTAGGAAGATGTAACTAACTAGCAACTTGCAGGAAAGTAACCTTTAAATGCAACAAAGAATCAATTTGCTCCGCTCCAGGAAGATTACCGTTGTGGCATATAGTGTTATGGTACAATTCCAATCGGTCGAGGATCGGTTACCAACAGCCCAATATCCTGAGAAAACAGTTAAGCGGGGAATGTCCCTCCTATCCATCTTTATAATGGATGGGGATCG
The DNA here is from genome assembly GCA_960531455.1 of Urophora cardui. Lineage (NCBI taxonomy): Eukaryota > Metazoa > Arthropoda > Insecta > Diptera > Tephritidae > Urophora > Urophora cardui. The sequence goes on along the minus strand of OY482670.1, from coordinate 18,529,582 downwards.
CATGTCATTGTATGAAGTCCACAGACTTCTCGGTAGACTCGGCAGGTCTGCAACCGTTTCAATCCTCCACAAATCAGCACAGCACAAATCGACCCTTGATGAAATACAGCGGCGCATGAACCTCCTCCGCCTCTGTGATATCGAGATCCGAGCCTTTCCGGGCTAACTCGTCAGCCATTTCGTTGCGCTGAAAATCGCGGTGCACCAACACCCAAATCAGAGATGCGCTATGTCGAAGGTGCTAAGCCCGCTTGATGATACCGTTGCAGATCCCACAGCCCTCAGAGCCGCCTGACTGTCCAATGAAGTTCCTACCCTGCACTCCGACACCAGCACTTTCAGCTGGAAGAAGAGCCTTGCAGGCCTTCTGTAAAGCGGAAACTTGAGATTGAAAAACGCTAGCCGTATCCGGCAGCCTGATTGATATGGAATTATCCGGCTGAGTTGCGAAGATATCCGCTCCCGTTCTGCTAGCCATCTTTGATTCGTCCGTGAAAATTGAGCCATCGAATCCGTGAGCGAGTTTACCATCTCGCCAGTCCTTCCTAGAGGGAAAGATAAGCTCAAAGCTTGTTTCGAAGACTGTTATAAGACAAATATAATCTATTTTCGTGTTAATATCGGAGTCGGTTACGTGAAGAAGAATACGACGCTACCCGTTTGGGCGCTCCTTCCACAGTCCCAACTACCGCAACCAATTTTGCCTAGCATTATTTTGCAGGCATACAAGGCGCGTAAGCCTTTCAAGCTCTATTTGCTGTATTTGGCCTCCAATTTAACATAGGCGTCAGAAAAATTCCTAGATAGCATTTCGCTCTGTCGGAAAGATTAAGTTCTCGACCGTTGAGAACAGGAAGATTGAAATTAGGAATTTTGGTGCTCGTGGTAAAAATCATTAGCTCTGTTTTTGAGGGTTTGAGGCTCTGGGTTTTTCGGGAGAAATATTCTGCGATTGCTGTATAAATCTTTGGTGACACAAGTATCGGATAGAATATTTAGGAGTTAAACCAGACTTTGATTGACTAATATGCTTGCTATGAACAGCTGGGTATAGCAGGTTACCAAAGAAGAGCTAACAGAAACTCTGCCAAACAAAGCAATTCCATGGAACTGCCTACAATCAAGAGGCATCAAACCGCAAAACCCAAAACCACCAGATACAAATGTTTATAATTTTAATAAAAGAAAACAAATACAAAATAAATAAATAAATTAAAAAAAGTGGAAACAGATTGCCACAGAAAGAAATCTGAATAATATCAAGACAAAAGAGAGAAGAAAAAAAATAAAACTTAAAACACACTGAAATGTGACGTAGTTTATGTGTTTTGGGGCCAATCGTAAAGTTATGAACAAAATGTGACATTTTTATGACATTATGACGGTTTGAGCCGCGCAGAGCTCGCCGCATACAACAAAAACACTTCAAAAAAACAGAACAAAAAACACTTCATATGAAATGAAACAGTTATACGTACAAGCAACAACAACCATAATAAGTCACTGCGCGCTAAGTAGTAAGCGAATGAGCATGAGCTGGGGTTTGGATTCCGGCAAGCGATCATGCTTGGTTAGCGATCACACGGGCTGCTGATGGAAATGATGATGATGATGAGACTGCTCAGTCCGCACCAACGCCACCGCGCCTCTCAAATGTCACAAACTCGCCTCGCGGTCGTGCTGTCACATTTTTTTTTTATTCTTTCCTGCAATCGCATTGAGCGATCTTAACATTTAACATTTTTGAAGCGCTTCAGCAGCGAAAGAAACGCGAATGTACGAGCGAACGAAAAACGCTTGACATGGAAATATGATAGCGTATAAAATCCAAATTAAAGACGATAAAATCGGGCAATAAAGTCAGCGCGCAACGTGCACGAAGCACAACGATTGAAGGTAGATTTTTTGTTGGTATAAATAACAAGAGGCAAAGTGAAGAGGGCAATAAAAAGAAGCGGGGGATAAGAAGAAGCAGAAGAGCCACATATAAAAAGCAAGCGCAACGTAAAGCTCAGCGCATCAGCTTAAGTTACACGTTAAGCGCGTTTGCAGCGCCATCTGGCTGCGCCGCGTCAAAAGCAACAAATAAAACCGGCGCAGCTATCAATTGCATGTTAAAAAATCACTGATTATAGCACTTTTTGTTGTTGTTAAAATGTTGTTTTTTTATTGTTAAATGCTGTTGTAATTGTTGCTTGCCGCTTGGCCCAACTGCTTAACAACCGTCTGCGGACAGCTTAACTGCTCAATCAGCTGTCCGCAGCTGCAGTAACATGTTTGTTTCTTTTTCGCTGCTTTTGACATTTAAACTTGTCATTTTATTTGCTGGGCACACGACGCGTCGCTGGCAGGTACTTAGCACGAAGCGCTGCGCTGGCAGACATTTAGAACGAAGCGCTGTGCCGCTGAACGTAATGTGTGTGGTAGGTGTGCTCTTACCATAACCATTTGACTCATTCAACGCGCTGTAATTGATGCTATCAAAACTTGTTGTATTAAGCAACCTTTTTTCTTGTTTTTTACTGCGCGATTTCTGCTAAATTCGGCCTCGCTTGCCATCAAAAGTTTTTTTTTTGTTATCTTGACTTTATGGTGATTTTTTATGGCAGCGCGGATTTTTTTTTTTTTGTTTCATGTATTTAAATTCTTTTATTATTATCTTAATATGCATATCTTCCGCTTTAGCAGTGTTGCATATTCGGTTTCATTCGTACATAAATGCCAATGAAAATGTGTTGTTATCATTTTGCACGTATTTTATTGATTTTTCTGTTATTTTATGACTTTATCAGCGCAAAGGATTTAACTGTAATCAGAAATATTTAATGGTGCTATAACTATGAGAATATGTGATATGTGATATTTATATTTATAGTATTGATTTTATACTTATTAATTGAAAATCGTAAATGAAATATTCATAATTTAGCATGCAGTAAAAATAAATTAATAAAATATAGTATGTACAATGCAATGCAGAAAACTTGTGATAGCAAAGCAAAGCTAGGAAAATACATCGAGCCATAACTGCCGAAAAAATGCATCCCACAAACTCGAAATTTTACAGGGGTAGGTTTTTTTTTAAATTAAATCAGTTTGAATAAAGCCATTATTTTAAAATTTATAATTTAAATATTTTTTTGTGTAATACATTAAATTTTAATAATTTTAAAAAGATATTTGCATCATAACGGTAACAAAACAAAAATCAAATATGGTGTGGGATACATTATTTTGGCGGTAATGGCTCGATATATGCACTAGCAAATACCCGTCCCGCTTCCCTGCGACAAATCACACTATGCCAATGCCTATCAATCTCCCTGCCACTCTCCACCTACCGTTTCTTCTATCACTTCCTCTCCTTATAAAACTCTCTCTCACTCTTCTTCTATCCCATTACCAATCAACAGCATTCGGTGGCCATCCGAGTCCACATATCGGTTTATATCATTTTAATCGGCTCAGATATCTCGGGAAACGATTGAGATATCCCCATAGCATGAACTATATATGGAAACTCTGATCGGCTGCTTTAATTTGATACCAATACTGCTCAAAAATATTTAGTGGACATCCACTGACTTTCAAGTTGAAATGGAGTGAACTATCTATTGAAGTTCTGCTTTAAACATTTAATTTGATACCAATATTGCTCAAAAACATTTCGGGTAATCTGGGTCCATATATTGGTCTATATCTCGGGATGGAGTTTACATTCCGTAATTTAATATGGTCTAAATTCTCTAGTGTGCTAATTTTTTGTAACCAAGTTCTTTATTACATAAAAGCAGACGCACCAAAAACGATAAGAATTGGATCATAAATACGGATTTGGCGAATATAGCGACTCCAGCGCCATCTAGCGGGGAAATATAGCCTATTGTCCCCTCGGAATAAGCAACAAATAAGCTGTAGAAAATCGGCAAAAATGCGTTCAGTAATTTGATACCCAAAATGTCCGTTATATGGCTTGCGGAACAAATGTTTGAGAGTCACTTAGAATGACGAAATCATTTTCTATGTATGACACCGTGCAACGGCAGTTTTGGTGGCGCGATAATTCCCACGCAGTAAAATCCCCAAACCTTTTTGCTTGATTTGGTCAAATTCTTAAATTTCGTAGTATACTTTAACCCTTTAACACTATTACGAAGAGGTCGTTTTGACCCTTTTTTTTGGAAAGTTTCAAGGTAATTACATTTTGAAGGTTAAGATGTTCTAGAAAATAATTCGCCATAAAATTTTAATACAGGTCTTCTCTGTAAAATTTTTTGTGCAAATAACAGGACAGTAAATAATAATCAAAAAGCACGCCATGAAGTATGCAACAACTTTTTTATGACACCTGCATGAAACAAACATACGACTTTTTTATTAGTCCGTGGAATGTATGTATGTTTTTTGCTTTCAAATTTCATATTACCATATGTGACCCCAGTGCGATGCATTTTAACTGTATCCGATCGGGACTAAAATTTATATGTGATATCTTTGACTGTGCTACTACCGATGTAGGGAATGAGACCTAAAAAAAAAGCGCTAATTAGATTTTAGGGATCAGAAGACTCCCTTGTACAAATGTCTATAATTTCCAAAAAAAAAAAAAAAAAAAAAAATTACGTAAATTTGAAAACTGCTTATCAATCATCAAACAAAGAAAACGTCGAAATAAGCATCACTTCACAGTCAACCTTTTAGCCACAATCACATGTGATATCTGCGAGATACAATTGCTCAACAATGAGTTTTTATGTCAGTACAAATGGACTTTATGGCGCTCAGAAATAAACAAAACTTTAACAGCTGTTTTATTTCCAGTGAGCGGCAAAACATTTACCATTGGAAAGTGTGTGCGAGCGCGCAAGTGATAAGAGCCAAAGCAATATAGAATATGGGTAAGAATTTGCTACGAGAGAGAAAATACCCACTTTGTGGGCATAGCAGCGCAGATAGAATGAGCGATACGCAAAATTGCATGAGATATTTATGGCGCAAATCAGAAAATGTGGTATGAGAGAAAAATAATTAAGAGAGCATATATGTATGTAGATACCATTATTTCGTTTTGAAATAATTAACTCTTTTAAACTTTTTCATGGTTTATTTTATTGCCTAAATATTAATACCTGTTGTAAATCATTTTAGATTACGCGTTTGTTTTTCAAGTCTTTTGTTTTATAAATTTCTAGGTAAAACATTTAATTTCTTCGAACTGGAATGGTAAGTCTAGTCCTCTGACACAACAGAAATGTTAACATTTCTTTGGCTTAGCAAGCTCCTGGGATTTCTATTCTACTCCAACGATATTCTATTCTATCGATATCCGTATTTCGAGTTAACTTAGCAGAACTTTCAGTGAAGATAGGGCAACAATTATCTAGTGAGCTGTAGGATTATAGTTTTCTTCTTCTTCTTCTTCTTAATGGGAGCTTAACCGTCTACACGATTCTGGCAGAGTCTAATAAAGCACGCCAGTCGTTTGTGTTTCGTCCAATTGTAAACACCAAGGTAGGACGAGTCGGTTTTCAACTGATCTCCCCAACGTAGTGGAGGTCTGCCTTTTCTTCTGTCTTTAGCGGATTTTGAGAGAAATAATTTCTGGCCGGAGCACCTTCATCCATTCTCATGACACGATCTGCCCAACACAGACACTGGATTTTTATCCGCTGGACAATGTCAATGGATGTATAAAGCTCGTACAGCTTATCATTAAATAAAAAACCATAAAAACACAAAAAAAATACCTCTGTATTAAGCCCTTCTCTTTCTAAGTTAATGAACATATCTTAATGTATGAGACTCGTTTCGACGAAACTATAAACAACTTGACCTACCTTTGTCCCTCACATACCGTCCAATGCCGGCTGAAGTATATATTCTCCTACTCACAGATAGTCCCCCTGATATGTTAATTGGTTGGTCCACAAAGAGTTTCTAGAACATCAAATTCTGGAATTGCGACTTGTTTGCAAAACTAGTCGGATTTTTGGTACCATCATGGTCTTCCCGGTAGATAATCTTTTTAGTAGGTATTCCCTGCTAAAAATTTCCATTGTGGTTGAAATGGTTAATTACCCATCTATATCAATTTTCTATAGTTTGGTCCAAGGAAATTAGGTCTAGCTTTCCCATATATAAGCTCTAGAGCCGTTTGTGTATCATAAAGCGCAATTAGATGCGGATAAGGGGTATGTTCTTTTTGCATGTTCGGTCCATAATTGGAACCTCAAGGTTCTGTATGAAATGGAATGCAATTGTGGTAGGCCGGGAAGAACTGTGTCTTTATCAAGCACTCAAGCATATTGGCCCATTGTACTCAAGGCCTTTTGAAATGATCAGGATATAGGGAAGGTGGGATCAGAGTTCCTCTGCAAACTGCACAAATTCTCTAATAAATCGGAGAATACATCCCGACCCGAGAATGCGAAATCTTAGTCTAGCGAAGGCTGTACTGGTGCCGAGAAAATGCTCTGTCCCGTCGTCGTCCTCCCCCAGACAAGATAGGCATAATTTGCTCTCGATGATGCCTTTGGTGAACATGTGCTGTCCCAATGGATGATTGTGCCCTGTAATTAGGCCTACAAGAGCCCGGAGTTCCCTCCTTCTCTGCATGAAGAGGAACTTTGCTACTATAGGTACTACATATATAGTAAAGGTTACTAAACTGTCGTCTTAGTTATGTCTTTTCATCATTCTTGCCTTCAACTACCAATAATTTTTCTCGCATGCTATAAATTTTCCAAACACCCCACTGAGAGATAGAGAGTTAGAGGGAGAGTGCGAGTGCATTTTATAGAAGAGTAAATTTCCTTACTAATCCAACAAGCACTCTCCGCTAACAAGCAAAATGAACCAAAATGAAAAACCGGCATAATCAAACACGCAAAACAAAGCAGGGAATTCCGATGTGAGCGCAAGCAAACGACCGATGAAGCGATGACTCCACCAAAAATCCAACGAACGAGCGAACAAACGACCGTTCTTCTTTCTGCTTCTTCTTCTTGCTTGCTGCTTGCTTGTGCCGCTGAGTAGCGCAACCAGCCCCAGTATGTGCAGAAGAATTCAAATAGTAAAGCACTTGGTCGCAGCCAAATGTGGCATGTGGCAGTTGTTAACGAAACGTGTTCAAGTAAGGAGGTGCTAAACGGTTGACGCGCGTTCATCGAATAAATGAATGATTCATTTTTGTGCGTTCGAATGAAAGAAGAGAAGTTTTTTGTAGTATGAGAGTAAAAAAATAAACATAAGGCGCATTTCTGTCGTACCCAAGCATGAAAAGAATACTCGCTTATTCATAAAATTACATTCAAAGCAACAACACCAACTCGACTATTTTTAAAATAGTCGAGTTGGTGTTGTTGCTTTGAAGGTAATTTGATGCATAAGCGAGTATTTTTTTCATGCTTGGGTACGACAGAAATGCGCCTATAGTAAAAGAACTTCAAAGTTTGAAGTTCAAACGAGACGGAGTGAAAAGTTCTTTTCTTTAAATTATTCATTTTGGTAGGAAAAACGTGAATTTTCTTGGGCAAGAAAAGTGTTTAAAAGAAAATTTTTTAACGCATGAAAAATCAACTAATGAAGAAAAATGATTTATGCGTACGAATTTATCAACACACAAGCAGCACGCAAAGTAAAGGAAATATAAATTAAATTTAAATGAATGGCATTTGATTGTGGCGCAAGTTAGTGCATAAAAACTGATAATGCGTTTAGCAGCAAAAAAAATAAATATTGTTTTCAAAAAGTGTGAATGTATAAATTAAGGCTGTCACACACGCCAAATGCAGCGCTACTAATGTTGAACTAATAAGTTGAGCGCGGCACAAATGCTAATGAGTTGCTGATAAGACTTGCGTTGGACAAAGTACGCGCGAGTGCGGGTATATGTAAGAAATTAAGTAAAAAAACCGAAGAAGTTTAGAAAAAATTATACAAATAAACACACATATGTATGTGCATACATATTTGATAAGCAAACAATATTTTCATACAAACGCTTAGCGCTTTAAAGGTCAACGCGCCAGTTCAAATTAACAGCGACAGCGTACGAGGTGCGTTGCGTTGACGCGAGCAGAATAAGTGTCAAACATAACAAAAGCAAAAAGCAACTAAATTGACAGCTAAGCAAGATTGACAGTGACAAAATTAAAGCAAAAGTATTAAGCTTGAATGACACTGGTTTTTAAATGCTCGAAAATTGGAAAATATGTTGATTAAAAGCGTTTGCAAGTGACTTTAATGCTTGAAAAAAGGCGTGAGTTGGACGCGTTGCTTGTGAAGACTTTTCAGCGCTTAGCGCTTGCTTGTAAGAATTTTTCTAAGCTGCTGATGAAAGCTAGCAAGCTGGTGATAGCAGTATATGAAAGCTAAAAGCCTAGAGTACCAATAGAAAATAATCAAAAATTTTAGTTCTATCCTGTTTGTTTAAAAGCAACCTAAATATGCAGCTGCAAGTGATTTTAATAGTCCAACTCTAATGCACCGTATGCGAATGCGTGTGCGTATGCGCATCTAAACGTTTTCTTGCGTGCGGCCCTGGCTGCTCCAGTGTATGCGCATGGTTGCGTCTATCAATTACACTACATACATATATACAATTCCCGCCATTGTTATTTTTGAAAATACATATTTTACCAATTCGCGAAAGATTTAATAAAATGTATAATGGATGCCGATTTAGAATTGATATTAATTATGTTAGGAAGTGTTATTGCCGTATATAAGGAATACTTTAAAATTATTAAAAAAAAAAAGTAACATTCGAGTACGTGATTTGTTTTTGGAAAGGGGAGTTAGTGTTTCTTTAATTTGATGAAAACCCGTGAAGTGGATCAGTTCCAAATTAATAATAATATAATACACTGGCGCTATTATAACTGTGACGAGTTTAATGACCGAGCTTCTCTCCCAATTCGAGAAGTGCTCCTTTTGTTTTTGCTAATTGGGTGGACCTACAGTTTTATGTCGGCACTGAACGGCGAATGCATTTTTTGTGAGAAGCTTTTTCATGGAAGAAATACACTCGGAGGGTAAGCCGCCCACTGCCGAAAGGTTACCGGTATTTCTAAAAAGCCAATAATTGGTTTTTAATTAATTAGTGGGTTTTTAATTAATTAGACAATTGGTTAATACAAATATGTATGTACATATATGCACAACCTCTGAAATCTGGTGTTCTGTTATACCAAGGCGAAAACTCCCTATTCAAAAGAGTACTCATTTCACTTAAATATTTTTGCACAGTTAAACTTATTTAAGTTTCAATTATGTATTTTTACACGGGTAACTACATATGTATATGTAATTTAAATTCATGTACTATGTACATGGATATGCAGATAGTAATTAACATATAATTAATATTAACCATTTCTAAATATATTTAAAACACCTTTTAATTAACATTTCTGCTGGCAAACAAATTTTCACTACTTCACTTTAAATCAATTTAACGAAGTTTTTACGATTAAATATGTATACCGATATAGCAACAAAATTAATATTGGCTGCGAAACGCATAGAAAACGCATAGAAGTAGAAAATTTTCAACTTAGCTGCATTCGAATGCGTGTTCGAAATCACTTCGAATTTTCTATGCGTGTGGTGCATTTACATCCGTGCCACTGGAGTTTGCCTCATTTAAACACAGGTATGCAACACGGCTGTCAGTGACACGCACACGCATACGCATCTGCATACGGTTCATTAGAGTTGCACTATAACGCGCGAAGTAAGCGCTTGAGTTAGATGCGTTGCTTAGCGTTTATTTTGAAGAATTTTCCTAAACTGCCGGTGAAAGCTAGTAAACTGCTGACAGCAACAAATCAAAGCTGAAAGTCTATAGTGCTAAAACAAAATAACAAAGATTGAAGTTTTAAAGCTTTTTGTTTGGAAGTAAACTAAATATGCAAAACTGTCGATAACGCCTGGTGGATTTAACCCTAAATAAGCGTTAGCTGAAAATTTATTTTTTAAGCGATACTTTTAAAAGAAGCCCATATAAGTGTTATAATTTTATAACTAACAATAAATTGAGGTTTATTATTACAACAACAAAATTTGTGTTAGTGTTGGAAAAATAAATAAAAAATTAATTTCAAAGCGTGTGTTTTGCGTTTGTGCTACGAGAAGTGATTTTTAATTGATTTCAAAATAATATAAAAGCATAAAAAACAAAAAAGAAGAAATTCGAATAAAATAGAACTAAGCGATAAATATTAAAAATATAAATGCATAAAAAACCAGAAAAGGAAAAAATTCAAAAAAGAAATTGCAAATAAAATATAAATATTAAAAAAGCGAGGAAATCGCAGCTGCAAATGGAAGCAACCAATTCAATCAACGGCAAGCATTCGTAAAAACAACAACAAAAAAGCAACAATGCAATACGTCAAGCGTTTAATCAACAAATAAAATAATAAGAAAAAAAACAACAACAAAACATATGCAACTACAAACGCTAACGCATAACAAATAATGAAAGAATAAATAATTAAATAAGCAATTAGCAAATGCTATGAGAAAAGAATGAACTGAAATGAAATGAAATCAAATAATCAAAAGAAATGTTGTTGTTTGTGTAGCTAATAAAGAAATTGAGCAATTAGTTTATAGATATTCAATCAAAAAGTTAGACAAACAAAAGCAACAAGCAAAGCAAAGTAAATGCCACAACACAACGCACAGCAGAAAAGAAAGTAACAAGAGGCAGCTTAGGGAGTTACCTTTCCAAACACACAGAAAATAAACAAAGAAAACAAACAAATAAATCGAAAAAGAACCAAAACAAATTACAAATTGATTTGTGCGCCCATAAAAAATACACACACTTTTTTGTAGGTAGGTACTTAATTGCCTATTTACTTAAAGAGTATGAGTTGCAGTTGGCGGGTTAAGCAAAGCTGAAGCTACCGTGAAGAGACGGCAAACAAATTGACAGCAAATAAATTGACGCACATGCTATGCAAATGATATGACACATGCGAGCTTGCATAGATGGGATAGCTGTCAAATGTCAGACGCGCGTTAAGTGTTGAAAAATAAAGGAAGGAGTGTTTAATTGTAAAAAAGGGAAATACCTAAAAAGCGGAAAGAGTTTATGAAAGTATGTAAACATAAAAAAGTAAAGAAGAGTGCAAAAAATTAACAAATTAACAATAAAATAAAATAAAATAAAAAAAATAGAAAAAATTATTATAAAATAAAATAAAATAAAATAAAAAAATAAAACAAAATAAAATAAAATAAGATAAGATAAAAAATAAAATAAAAATAAAAAAATTCTAATAAAAATAAAAAAAATAAATTAAAAAAAAAATATATATAAAGAAAATCAATCACAATAAAACAAGTTAAAACAAGTCAAAACAAGCATTAAAAAAGTTAAAACAAATTAAAAACCACACCAGCAGCAGCAACAACAAAAAAAAACCAATCATCAACAATTAACCCAATCAAGCGCAAGCTTTAACAACTAATTAGTCGACGCGTCATTTGTGGTGTGCAAAACAATTTTCAACAAATTAAAAAGGTGAGTTTTTATTACAAACCCAAATAACTGACATTCGAACTTACTTAATAGGCAGGCAAAGTAACTTAATCGATATTTTTGTGCATGCTTAGGGTGGAGAAATTTATAATTAGTAGGCGCAAGAATTTGTTTTTTTTTTGTAGGTAATTATAAGGTGGTGCGAAAGGCAGCGGAAGAAGAAAAAAACGAAAGAAAAAGAGAAAAAAAGATGAAAAAAGATTACGAAAGATTACAAAATAAAACTAGAAGAAATAAAAACAAGAATACAAGATGAAAATGTAGAGAAAAAATAAAAATAAGCAAAGCTTAAAAAAAGCCTTAAAATTCTAAAAAAAAAAAAACACTAAAAATCAAAATAAATCACTAATTGCCCATGAAGTCTACCTATAGAGCTTAAGATTTTCGTTCGTATTAGCCTTGAACGAGAGTAAACTTCATCGGAACACTAGTTAGCATTCTTAAATATTTTCTTTTATCATTGACAGACGGCGGCCATAATCCCGATTACCGCTACACTTAATCCGATCCAAATTTTACCCTGACAGACGGCAAATATTGCGGATTAACAAACCAGCTGATGGAAGGTAGGCGCAGCGGCAAATTCAAAAACTTTTTTTTTTTTATTTCGAAAGGTGGATTCACATCATTGTCAATAGGAATGGGCGAGTCCAAGGAGAATTCAGTTTCAATCAAGGCGAAATATCATTTTGACATAACACTCTACCAATTACAATAACAAATACATTGAAAATTTCTGAATTCGCCTATGCGCCTACCTTCCTAAATCTTCTTTGGATTCTTCTTTTTCTTCACTTTAATTCACAATAGAGACTTGTCGCCAGAGATGTCATTAGAAAATGCCCTAATCCGCTAAAATTTTGAGGACTAACTCAAGAGATATTCCGGATTACCTCCACTTAATTCTCAAGTTAATTCCGAATTAGCTGGATATTCCAGATTATCGCTGCCGTCTGTCAATGCTATTTCACTCTTAGTGCTAACACACAAAGCAAAATTCAAAAACAAATAAAAATAAAAACTTATTAACCTTAATCACCGCGTAAGCATAACTTAGCTGCACTTATAACAACAAACCTGTATTCCGAATTTCATTCAGATATCTCAAAAACTGAGGGACTAGTTTGCGTTCACACAGACGGACGGACAGAGGGATATGGCTTAATCGACTTAGCTCGTGATTCTGATCATATCGGTATAAATTTTGGTGGGTCCCCCACGCTTCCTTCTGGTACTTTCGACAAAAAATGTTTGGCACAAAGTTATAATACCATTTCATTCTCATGAAAGGTATAAAAATAGAGCTTAATATATGAATGTATGTACGTATGTACAATATAAAATTACTAAAAGGGAAAATAAAGTTTAATTTAAAATCTCCAAAAAAAAAAATTAAAAAAAATTTGTCAACGCTTCCTTTCTTGCCTTTTTTGGCAGCTAAAGCATTTGCATTTACTGTACATACAACCAAAGAACATATTTATTTGCTTAGCTACAAATTTACATGTGTTCTGCGTGTTTTGCTTGTTCATTTGTAATTGTTTGTTTTAAAAAATATTTCCAAAAAAATATTAAAATTTCATGCACATTTTCTGCTATGCAAATGATATAACACGATTTTCTCATTGTTTTATGTTTTGTTCGTTGTTGTTGTTGTAACGGTAAAAATCAAAGACTCAAAATAATATTTTATTTTGTCGTAAAAATATTTCCTCCTTTTAGTACTTTAATTTTTTTTTAAATTCATTTTTGAACAACTAGTTAGGTATTTATGCTTTAGTTCAAAATATTGCTGGCTTTCCTTCTCGCTGTCCCGCTTTCTTTTATTTGCTCTTCGTGTGCGATTAAAAGTCTTCTATATTAAAGTTTTTTTTATTGTTTTTTTTTTTTTTTATTGTTTTAGAATATTTTTTATTTTCTGTTGTTACACGCCACATTAAAATTACCCATCAAATAATCACAAAAATATTAAATTCGAATCGGATATCACGCCAACAACTAATGCACTAATAAATTATTCAACAAACAATTTTTTAGTTTTTTTTTTATGTTTTGTTGGCTGTTTTTGTTTGCTTTCTTGTTCTGCCAAGTCGTGAGCCGCTTTTCTTGGTAAACATTTTGTATGCAAAGCACAAGCATAAGTAGTAGCTAAGCCTAAAGTGCATGTAACTATGTAGTAAGAGTCAAAGTACTTCTACGCACCAAAAAATCTAAGCCTTATTTAAGAATTAAAACAGCATATTTAAAGGCTTACGGAATAAGGCCTGAAAATTATAAGGGTAGCAAATTTGTATGGCGTAAGGCTTTAAATAAGGCTGATTTTCCTGTGTTGATGTCATCAGCCCATAAGGAGTACCCTCTCTCTCTGAGAGCACATCTCATTCCAAAGGCTTATCCGCCATACGAAATAAGGCCTAGATAAGTATTAGAAATTTAGGAGCAGATAGAGTAAGTGCATAACAGAAGCAGCGCTGGCGGCGTACTCCTTTTTAACACGCTTTTATTAGCTTCACCTGTATGTATGTATGTAACTTCATCCCATCCTAAAAGTTGCAACATTTATGTAACTAAATTATTATATCTTTCAAACATTCACTTTTATTGTTGTTCTCTCTATTATTTCTATTCTCCTCCGGATTAGAAACATGACATCAACAGCCCAACGGCATCATATAGTAGGACATTCAACATTATATTTTATGCTTCATTGCGGTTTTTAAGTTACCTTTCTTCAAAATAGCCTCTATGAATTTCAATTCACTCCCGTATACAAGCCAATAAGTAACAAGCTTTCAGGGTACGGAAAAACTCACTCACGAACGCTCAAAAATACATTCTTCTCAAATCACAAACAAATGTTCAAAGAAAAACGTATAACCACTCAAATAGCGAGCGAACTAACGCACAACAGCCAGCGATCGCTCATGGCGATGGCGATAAACTCAATGCATAAATTCACTCAAAAATGAAGCTTGAAGCTTTCTGTTTTGTTGCTGTTGTATTTGCAATGAAATCAACCGCAAGTACATACATACGTATGCAAAGCAAGAACTGGTTTTGTTTGTTCAAATTCTATTTATAGCACTTATAGCACGGTTGCCGAACTTGGTAATTACCAAAATTGTTATTTTTTCGCTGCTGGTTTCTTGGTAACTTTCACATGTGTTTGGAAATTTTTATATTCAAGAAGTTGATTACAATATTTGTGGTATACAAGAAAATATGGAAGTGATTATAGGACTATGAGAATATTTTGGAGCGCTGACTGTTCATTGTGAATATGCACAGGCAAATAAAGAAGAGCATATCTCCGATTAAAAACCGAAATAGTTTTGCTTCGATACACATAGTACATATTACATAGTTGATATTTTTTCGTTTAAGCTTCATTTGTGAGCTCTCATGACCAATTTTTTTTTTATAAGGAAAAAATGTATGTGAAAAATTAATATTTTTGGTAGAAGTTATAAATACATATGTATATAGATCTATTTCGGAGATCACCACATCCCTTCATCAGACTTCTTTTTACTTTTATTCTTGCGTCCGCATAAAACATCCTTTAATGAAAAATTTCACTAAAAAGTTAAAAATAAATAATAGCTTAAAAAACTAAAAAACACGCTTTAATCTTAAAGATCGTACTAAAAATTGAGAAATAGTTTAATTAGAAACAAAATGATGAACGAAAATATAAGTATTTAAGGAAAAGCGTGGGGGTGCTCAATAATATTTGAACATGAAAATATTCGATTTATACAACTAGTACAAAAATATACCTAGTTGCGAAATTAAAGAGTACGATACATATATGAAATCTCAAAAAAGTCAAAATAAAATTATTAGTAAAAAAACACCGATTTTAAATGTTTTTTAACATACTGAGCACCCCACGCTTTTCCTTAAATACTTATATTTTCGTTCATCATTTTGTTTCTAATTAAATTATTTCTCAATTTTTAGTACGATTTTTAAGATTAAAGCGTGTTTTTTAGTTTTTTAAGCTATTATTTATTTAGACCTGATTTGTCAACAATAAGCGAAACTTTTTTGCAGGGTACTTTCATATGTACAAACATACATATATGTACATATACATATTAACATAGGCATTCAAGTAAATAAATGCATAAGTACGTAGCAGTACAACAAAAGATATTTTTGTATCGCGTCCAAGAAGTTTTCGCCTAACAGGCTTTGGCTCATAGACGAGTAAGGGTGATTTGTTAATTTTTAAAATACAAATTTACAATTATAATACGGAAGTGATTAAGCTAATTGACAATTTATTTCCATTGACGTCTACTAAGTAATTGACGTTGAATTAAATATACTCAAATAATAAACAATTGTTCGACTTAAAACTATCAAAAATTGGAAACTTAAAAGACAACATCAAAAACGATTATCACCGGAAGCGGTGTTTTTGGTTTGTTTTCAAAGCCATCTAAATATTTGTTTTAATAAGAAACAAGCATGTGTCTACAATTTTTTTTGGTAGACCTGAATTTATATAAATACTTCTTTCACCAAATATGATTGATTTTTGATTGTATTTAATATTCCGGCAATAAAAAGATATATTAGGTTGGTAGCAAATACGAACTGTGTCATACGTACCCCACTATTGCACTTAGAGTTAATTAAAAAACCAAAGAAAATCTTATTCGTTAGCATTACATTTTTTATTATGCCGAGTAATATATGTAGATATGTGTAGTTCACTTTCAAAAGTGCCTATGTGAATTTTTCAGAATACGAAAGGATTTTTTAGTAAATTCTTAATGGGCACTATACACCTATAAACACTAGTACACAATCCATGAAATATTCTATAGCGAAAAAATTTCACATAGCCACCTTTGAAAGTGGACTACTCATATGTTTTTTGCTTTTTATCGTATTTTATAGGTTCTTTGTAAAAAGAGTTTGTCTGAGAAGACACCTAGTAAAATTTTATGTCGAATAATTTTCTAGAATTATTTAACGCTGTAGCGACCTTCAAAATGCTATTTTTTTTTTCACACTATCTAAAACAAGTAAGGAAGCCTAAGTTCGAGTGCAATCGAACATTAGATACTCAGCTGTATGCTTTCATTGTTTGTTTGCGTTTGTTCGATATAGGGTGTATTTTATATGAAACGAGTGCTGCATAAACAGGGCGCAGCCACGCCCATTTTCAAAATTTATATCAATCATCCAAATAAGCATACAAATATTATTGTTAGTGCAAAATTTCATCCCTCTATGACTTTTAGTTACAAAGACTTCACGTTACAAATTCCAAAAGGGTGTTCCAGAAATATCTTTGTTAAAAAGTAGGCGTGGTCATAAACCGATTTCAATACATTTTTGCGTGTCTATTAACACATGTTATAAAAGTGTATAAACCAAGTTTCGTCATAATATCTCAATTATTTGTCGAGTTAAAGGCTAAGAAATCTCATATATCCCTTTGTCTAAAAAGAGGCGGTGCCACGCCCATTTTCCAAACTTTTTTATTTTTTGTTTCCGGTCTATTGTAAAACTCATGTCACAAAATTTCAATGAATTATCTTTATATTTCACATAGATATCGCTTAAAATGGTTTTATTAGGTCACTTTATAATACACATATATAAAAGTGGGCGCGGTCGTCAACCGATTTTGGTAATTTTTCGTCCACACATTTGGCTAAGTAAATATATCACGCGTACCAGATTTCATCGATATATCTTTAACGGTTTCTGAGTTATGGCTTATTAAACTTTCAATATTCGCTCCTTAATAAGTGGGCGTGGCACCGCCCATTTTCCAAAATTTTTGTAGTTTTTGTTTTATGTCCATAGTTGGACTCCTGCCACAAAATCTCAGTGATTGATCTTTATATTTGACAGAGATATCGCTTAAAATGTTTTTATTAGGCCCCCTTATATTTCCTATATATAAAAGTGGGCGTGGCCGTCAACCGATTTTGATAATTTTTCGCCAAAACATTTGACTAAGTAATTATATTACGCGTACCGAATTTCATCGATATATCTTCAACGGTTTCTGAGTTATGACTCATAAAACTTTCAATGTCTGCCCCTTAATAAGTGGGCGTGGCACCGCCCATATTCCAAAATTTTTGTGTTTTTTGTTTTATGTCCATAGTTGGACTCATGCGACAAAATTTCAATGATAGATCTTTATATTTGACAGAGATATCGCTTAAAATGGTTTTATTAGGTCACTTTATAATACACATATATAAAAGTGGGCGTGGCCGTAAACCGATTTTGATAATTTTTCGTCAAAACATTTGTCTATGTAAGCAAATTACGCGTACCAAATTTCATCGATATATCTTCAACGGTTTCTGAGTTATGACATATAAAACTTTCAATGTTTGACCCTTAATAAGTGGGCGTGGCACCGCCCATTTTCCAAAACTTCATCAAATTTCTTCATAAGGGCCCGAGCTCAATACGTGGGTAAAATTTTAAAACTCTAGCTATATTAGTGGCTGAGATACCAAATTTCCGATTTTTTCTATATAGGAAAAGTGGGCGTGGTCATGGTCCGATTTCGCCCATTTTCAATACCAACCGTCCCAGTCTCGATACCAACTTGCGTTCCAAATTTCATCAAAATATCTCAATTTTTGCGCGAGTTAGAGTGTTTACAGACGGACGGACGGACGGACGGACGGACAGACGGACGGACGGACGGACGGACGGACGGACGGACGGACGGACGGACATGGCTCAATCGATTTCTCTTTTCACCCTGATCATTTTGATATATATAAGTCTATATCTATCTCGATTATTTCATTCTGTTACAATCCACCGTTATGTGATTAAAACTATAATACTCTGTGTACTAGTACAGCTGAGTATAAAAAGGGGTAAAAACGACCACTTCCTGTGGGTGTTAGAGGGTTAAATTATACTACAAAATTAAAGTTCGTGCAATTTTACCACATGTTTTCTAAAAAAATATTTCTATACGATATGTTGTACAGTGCTACTCTGAAAAAAAAAAAACGTTGTAAATCTAAAGACTTTCGCTGTTAAATCAACTACTTTCCGCAGTTGAAATGTGCCCAACAACGCTCCGTTGCTGTTTCAAAGGTGCGAGCGTTGTTGATTTAAGTCAACCACGGAAACTGTTGGATCAAATACGTTTGCCTTTAAGCTAACAACGGATACTATTGGAGAAAATTTTCACCTAAACATAAATTTTTGTTTGCATTTTACTCTTCATCTTCTCTTCACCCGGGTCCCAAGTGCAAATATGTAGCCTCCGCTTGTTCTCCTCTTCTTCTCTCCTTCTTAGCATTCACTGGTTGCTATATCTATTTCTTATTCTGCTTTTTCTTCTTTATTTAATATTCTCCTCCGGCTTCGAACCATGACATCAACCTGAAATTATACCCAATCATCACATAATGGAACACACAACATTATTTTGAATTAAACACATCGTTTTATACTTCCCCTTTCCCGAAAAGGCATCTATAAATTATATGAGTCATTATAAAAACAAAATTTTGAAAAATTTGTTCTCATTAGTTTTGTTAACAACGGAAACTGTTGGATTAAATACTTTTGCCTGTAAATCAACAACGAGGGCTTTTGGAGAAAATGTTCTGCTAAAAATGAACTTTTGTTTGGATTATTCCCTTCATCTTCTATCCATCATTATTGTTTTTGTTGGTTTTCTCACAAAAAAAATTTTAAAAGCAAGCAAGATTTTGAAACAACAACGCCCGTTTTTGAATCAATTGTTGGATCAAAAACGTTGCTGTAAAAACAAATAATTTTGTTGTTGAATCAAAGACGGAGATTCAACAGCCGAAAGTTGTTGATTTAACCACGGGAACTTTTTTTAAGAGTAGATATGTGTTGTTGTTACAACCTAGCCTAACTAACATTATATGAAGAAAAAAAATAATTGCTAAAAGTTTTAGTAAAACGATTCGGTACACTTACCTATAAAAAAAAGCAAACATTAGTGTTTAGCGGAATTAATAAAATCATAAATAAATATGCCTAATAAGCAATTATAATTATAACAACAGCAGCAACAACAACAAAATACACACACTGCAAAAACAGTGGCAACAATGCGCCTTAATAGCAGCAACAGCAACAATAACAGAAGCACAAAACGGAGCAACAAGCATTAGGCAAAGCAATAACTGCAAAGTGCCTGCGGCAGCAACAGCAACAGGAAAGCCTAAGCACAAACAAAAACAACAAAGACGAAGCCAACTAATAACAAACACTTCAGAAGAGAAACAATAAGAAAATGGCAGCAAGTATAAAAACAAAAAACAACAACAAAACACAATTTATTTACATCAAGCAATGCTCATGTGCACATTTGATTTTTGAGTTGATTGTTGTTGATCAATGATCGATGGCTGCTCGACCAAGCCAGACGCGAGCGAGTCTTCGTAGAAGACGTGGAGTGATTATAGAGATTGCGCACAGCACCAACTGGCCAATTTGCGTGCAACAACAACAATAACAAGAAAAGTAATCAAATAAAACATCTGCAACAGCAATAGCAAATAACGAATGCAACAGCAGTAAAAGAGAGGTATCTCTAACAGGGGCTGTAACGGTTATGAGTTATATCCAAAAAGTTGATTTTTAATCATTATTTGCCGAGTTTTATTTTCTGATCACAAAATAAAAGTTATTTCTTGAGTTTTATTTTTCCATCAGAAAATAAAAGTTATAACTTGAGTTTTATTTTTCCCTCAGAAAATAAAAGTTATTTTTTGAGTTTTATTTTTCCATCTGAAAATAAAACTTATAACTTGAGTTTTATTTTTGCCTCAGAAAATAAAAGTTATTTTTTGAGTTTTATTTTTCCATCAGAAAATAAAAGTTATTTTTTGAGTTTTATTTTTCGATCAGAAAATAAAAGTTATTTTCTGTTTTATTTTTTTGCTCAGAGAATAAAAGTTTTTCAGTTTAATTTTGGCTGGAATTGTAGATTTGCCGTATTAATAGGTAAAGTAGATAAATAAATTTTTAATTTTTTTTATTTATAAACTTTACCTACGTGTTAATGTGGAAAAATCGACAGCTTTCTGATGGAAAAATAAAACTCAAGGAATAACTTTTATTTTCTGAGGGAAAATAAAACTCATAAAATAACTTTTATTTTCTGATCGAAAAATAAAACTCAAGAAATAACTTTTATTTTCTGAGGGAAAATAAAACTCAAGAAATAACTTTTATTTTCTGAGGGAAAAGTAAAACTCAAGAAATAACTTTTATTTTCTGAGCAGAAAATAAAACTAAGAAAATAGCGATTAAAAATGAATTATTTTATAAAAATCGAAAAAACAAAAGTTAATGCACCTAGAGATAGTCTGCGTTACGGCGATTCCATCTGTGTACTTCTTTTGCGTTTAGCATTTCTCCTTCAGTATGATTTTTTTAGTCAAAATGTAAAAAATAACGATTATTTGCAATCCCTGATATGTAAGTAATAACAAGCAGCAAATCAAAGGCAAATCAAGCAAAAATTACATGCAACCGCAGCTGGCAGCAGCGACAGCGAGACGGCGAGGCGGCGGATTTGGCTGCTGCAGTTTTGCGTTGAATTTTGCTTGTGTGTTTGCCTTAGCCATTTAAGTTGTTAAAAGTTCTTGTGCTGCTCGCTGTTGCTTTTATTTTTTTTATTGTTATTATTGCCCGCTTATTTCCTTTAGAAAATTTAATATTTAAGCAGCGTATTCGCTAAGCTTGCAATTGTTGTTGTTGCTGTTGATTTTTCTTGCAGAAACGCAGCCATAGAATTTATTTACTTCTACGTCGTTTCTCTTTTGTTGTTTCTTTTTCAGTGTTGCTAGTTGTTGTTGTTTCTTTTTTAGAGTTGCTTGATTGTTTTTGCTCTTTTTTTTTTGTTGCTTGATAATTTTTGCTGTTGCTGTTGCTGCTGCTTTTGGCTTTATTTACTTTTTCAATTACGCGCAACGCATTCAAGTTTCGCGCGGTGTTGCGGTTAGTCGCATCAACTTGAGTGTTGTGGAAATGGTGGCTGTAGCTGTGGCAATTGAGAGTTGCAGTTGTTTATGTGCAGCTAAGTGATTGTTGTTGTTGTTGTTGCTGTGATTGTTGTGCTATTGCTACTCTCGACGTTGTTGTTGTTATTATTATTGCAGCCATGTTATTGTTTTATGTCTAATGCCCATTTAACAAAATTAATGCACTTGAATTATGAAAATTGTTGTCTTACATTATACAGACATACAGATATAGACACATTCATACATTCATATTTGTTGCTTTTCTAATTACACTGCTCTAGAGCCAAAAAATACTCTGAACGCGACCATCCTATTTATATGTAAAATCGGTCGCTGATTCCGAAAATCGGGTTCATTTTTAATTCTATGGGAAGGTTTTTGAGATATCGGCAATTTACCGTTATTTGGCTAATTGCTCCACTTAATCCTTTATACCTCTTTAACGCAGTAAGCTATCTTCCTTGGAGTGACACCAAACGAAAGAAAATTAAATTTCCTTTTCATGGCTGCTATAACATTTTTCCCTAATTCTTATAGTTTCTGAAATATTAACGATTCAATTTGAATTTTTTCGATT
This sequence comes from Urophora cardui, assembly GCA_960531455.1. Lineage (NCBI taxonomy): Eukaryota > Metazoa > Arthropoda > Insecta > Diptera > Tephritidae > Urophora > Urophora cardui. Next base: position 18,507,435 of record OY482670.1, on the reverse strand, counting down.
TTTTACGATTTTTTGAAGAAAAAATTGACTTTGTCAGGCAATATCTTTAAAACCAATGTTTTCACCTTCGGTTTTACTCCTTTACGTGAAGCTCCATTCTATTGGGAAAAAGATAAGCTATCAACGAAGAAAATCCATGGTAAAATGGAAAAGTTATAGGCGATCAAGTAAATACAGGCACGTCGCGCAATGCCTCTGCACGGGTATATTCTATGCATGTTATACCCGTAAATGCGCTGTTACCTACTGCGCTGCCAATGTGCTGCTACTGCAGATGTGTAGGTATTGGTATAATATGCATAGAATATACCCGTGCAGAGGCATTGCGCGACTTGGGTGTATTTACTTGATCGCCTATAACTTTTCCATTTTACCATGGATTTTCTTCGTTGATAGCTTATCTTTTTCCCAATAGAATGGAGCTTCACGTAAAGGAGTAAAACCGAAGGTGAAAACATTGGTTTTAAAGATATTGCCTGACAAATTCAATTTTTTCTTCAAAAAATCGTAAAAAATCGAAAAAAAATCAAATTGAATCGTTAATATTTCAGAGACTATAAGAGTTAGGGAAAAATGTTATAGCAGCCATGAAAAGGAAATTTAATTTTCTTTCGTATGGTGTCACTCCAAAGAAGATAGCTCACTGCGTTAAAGAGGTATACAGGATTAAGTGGAGCAATTGGCCAAATAACGGTAAATTGCCGATATCTCAAAAACCTTCCCATAGAATTAAAAATGAACCCGATTTTCGGAATCAGCGACCGATTTTACATATAGGTAGGATAGTCACGTTGAAAGTACAGACAAAAAATTTCATTTTGTGATCCAGTGTAATTTATTTATTTTTTTTTTTTGGTTGCGAGTAAAAAGAGCATAGGGAATGAAGTCAGGAAAAAAGGTAAACAAAAGAAAATTTAAAAAATTGATTTCATACAGAAAGTGTATATAAAAAGCTAGAGAAGAAAGAACTTCAGTGTCTTGATGAGCGATCTATGTGCACCAATAGGGAATACACTCGGAGAAAATTTGCGGACTAAATTCAAGCTGTGTCATACTTGATTGAAGAATTACAGAAATTTAAGAAATATAAATGAAATTTAAATTTTCGCAAGCTGAAAACAAGATCAAAAACTGAAAAAAATTAATTTAAGTATAATATTCTTGAACTTATAATGAAATTCTCAATATAAGTATAAGCATTCTTAAAATGAGACCGAACAGGCTTGAAGCAGTCATGGGTTGTGCTCAAAATAAATCTACATACTCTTTTTAAAAACTGAACACTCTTAATATAATATTTATAATAAATTTCGTTCTAAAAATAAGAATACATTCTTGATTTTAGCATTTTCAAGGTTAACGACGTATTCGGCTTGTTTCAATCCCATTAGGCTTAAATTTAGCTTGTTTTTTCCCTGAGTGTATGAAATGATCACATGAGCCAACTTGGTTGGGTTGAAATCTATCTAAAACCTCCACCTTTCTGCGGCATCCGACTTTGAGTTATTCACAAAATAACCCTACCCACTTTGGGTATTAAACCCCAGCCACCACGAAAACTTCCCCCAAAGACCCATCCCAAGAAACAGTTTGAGCCGACAAGCAACCTCATGAACTTTCTGTTTCCCCATGTTAACAGATTTAATCTCTTTTAGGATCTCTGTCTCGTAACAGACAGAGTGGGTACTACCAGTTGAGTTAATATTCCACTCTATACTGGTAACCTGCCTTTGCTAAGGGGTTGGCAAAGTCCTCGCTTTCAGTAAAGACTTTCTAACGCAGGCACTGTGTTTCGCGGTATTGTAACAACCGCGACCTTTGTTCGTCGCTTGGCAAAGTTCTCGCTCTGAAGAAAGGTCTCCCATGCGTGGACCATCTATTACACTGGATCACAAAATGAAATTTTTTGTCTGTACTTTGGACGTGACTATCCTATCTATATGTAAAATCGGTCTCTGATTCCGAAAATCGGGTTCATTTTTAATTCTATGGGAAGGTTTTTGAGATATCGGCAATTTACCGTTATTTGGCTAATTGCTCCACTTAATCCTTTATACCTCTTTAACGCAGTAAGCTATCTTCCTTGGAGTGACACCAAACGAAAGAAAATTAAATTTCCTTTTCACGGCTCCTATAACATTTTTCTCTAACTCTTATAGTTTCTGAAATATTGACGATTAAATTTTAATTTTTTCGATTTTTTACAATTTTTTGAAGAAAAAATTGACTTTGTCAGACAATATCTTTAAAACCAATGTCTTCACCTTCGGTTTTAATCTTTTACGTGAAGCTCCATTCCATTAGCAAAAAAATAAGCTATCAACGAAGAAAATCCATGGTAAAATGGAAAAGTTATAGGCGATCAAGTAAATACAGCCAAGTCGCGCAATGCCTCTGCACGGGTATATTCTATGCATGTTATACCCGTAAATGCGCTGTTACCTACTGCGCTGCCAATGTGCTGCTACTGCAGATGTGTAGGTATTGGTATAATATGCATAGAATATACCCGTGCAGAGGCATTGCGCGACTTGGGTGTATTTACTTGATCGCCTATAACTTTTCCATTTTACCATGGATTTTCTTCGTTGATAGCTTATCTTTTTCCCAATAGAATGGAGCTTCACGTAAAGGAGTAAAACCGAAGGTGAAAACATTGGTTTTAAAGATATTGCCTGACAAATTCAATTTTTTCTTCAAAAAATCGTAAAAAATCGAAAAAAAATCAAATTGAATCGTTAATATTTCAGAGACTATAAGAGTTAGGGAAAAATGTTATAGCAGCCATGAAAAGGAAATTTAATTTTCTTTCGTATGGTGTCACTCCAAAGAAGATAGCTCACTGCGTTAAAGAGGTATACAGGATTAAGTGGAGCAATTGGCCAAATAACGGTAAATTGCCGATATCTCAAAAACCTTCCCATAGAATTAAAAATGAACCCGATTTTCGGAATCAGCGACCGATTTTACATATAGGTAGGATAGTCACGTTGAAAGTACAGACAAAAAATTTCATTTTGTGATACAGTGTTATTAGCAGTTATTGAAGGCCTTCCTTCAACTGTTTACTTTTAGTTTTATACCTACTTGCGCTTCGCGATAATTGTAGTACAATTAATACAATCTCAGTACCATTGACTTGTATATAATTAAATCTTTATTTTGTTTTTACAGCTGTAAGTCAGTGTAAGTGAAGCGAATAGCAAGTGCTTTTTACTTTTTTCATATTCTATACACTCGTGTGCTTTGTACAAAAAAAAATTGTCTATAACAATTTTCTATAACACTTTAACGTATATAAATATTTTCTTACTAAACATATATGTACATACATACATATCTTAAAATTACACCAGCTTTAATTTCGTAGAACTCTTCAAACCTCTACGACCGCCGCGAAGAGGTCGTTTTGACTACACTGAAAAAACAACTTACTCAGATTATGGAAAAGTGGGAATGATTCGGCGCTAAAGACATATTTCCATATTTTGATGTACGATTTTCTTCAAATCTATATATATAAAAATGGTTTGGTATTTAATTGTAACGCTAAAACTTGAAAACGGCTGAACCAAATCAAATACTTCCTTAGGGGGGTTTGTTTGTTGTTACCCCGCGAAGGTTTAGTCGAAGGAAAAATTTAAAAATGTTAGGGGGGCGTGGCACCTCCCATACAACCTTAATTTTTAAAGCTGATTATCTCTAAAACAGTTCAAGGTAGGGAGCTGAAAATTGGTATAGAGGTAGGTGATATCAAAACCCTTCTCACTCAGAAAAGTGGGGGTTATCAGAAAAGGGGGCGTGGCACCTCCCATACAACCTTAATTTTTAAAGATGATTATCTCTAAAAGAGTTCAAGGTAGGGATCTGAAAATTGGTATAGAGGTAGGTTACATCAAAACCCTTCTCACTCAGAAAAGTGGGGGTTATCAGAAAAGGGGGCGTGGCACCTCCCATACAACCTTAATTTTTAAAGCTGATTATCTCTAAAACAGTTCAAGGTAGGGAGCTGAAAATTGGTATAGAGGTAGGTGATATCAAAACCCTTCTCACTCAGAAAAGTGGGGGTTATCAGAAAAGGGGGCGTAGCACCTCCCATACAACCTTAATTTTTAAAGCTGATTATCTCTAAAACAGTTCAAGGTAGGGAGCTGAAAATTGGTATAGAGGTAGGTGATATCAAAACCCTTCTCACTCAGAAAAGTGGGGGTTATCAGAAAAGGGGGCGTGGCACCTCCCATACAACCTTACACGGTAGGCAGGAAGCGACGATAGGTTGCATGAAAATGTCGAGAAAAAAGGAAAGTGGGGTTGTGTTATGTGATGTTTATAGATGAAACATCCGTTGAAATTAAAATCCGAGCTGCTCCTTTTTCAAGGATATCCACATTTTTTGTTTTTTTTGAAAGGATCAAATATTGAGAAAATCGAAAATTCGCCACCGTCCAAATTTTTCCGATTTCAATACATTATTTGGTCGCTAAGGGATACAAAAAAAGGTATTAAAAAGAAAAATGGACACCTGTAGTGGAAAAATCCAATGTGAACAGGACCTAAAGGATAACCACTGAAATATAAAATAACACAAAAAGTACCCACTTTAATTTGCGTATAACTCCTAACATGTTAACTCTACGTGAAAATTCCTTATAATATGTTTCATTCAGAATAAATAAAGGAATATTTCTTTGATATACAATTTTGATGTACCTGCAGTGGTTAATGCACTTTGGTCCATCTAAAGTGAAAATTTCAAAAAAAGTACGTTTTTTTTATGGTGCTATTTTAAGTTCAAATATTTTTCTAGTTTATGTAAATATTTTAATCTAATGATCCAATTCTCATTCTTACATATCTATACGTTAATATTAAAAAGAATTAGAGCTGAAATACGCGCTAGCTGTGCACGGTGGGCGGTAAGCAACAATAGGTTGCATGAAAATATCGAAAAAACGATCGCCGGCTAAACACTTACGTAAAATGATATTCTAATATACTTCATAAACACACAGCAAGCGTGAATAAAATCTCCAACATTCTTCTTAAACGAAAATTAGTACCAGCACACAGCTAGGCACATATTCGTTGGGCCATCGTTTTTACGATATTCCCATGCAACCTATTGTTGCTTCCCGCCCACCGTGCACAGCTAGCGCGTATCTCAGCTCTAACTCTTTTTTAGTATTAACGTAGAGATATGTAGGAATGAGAGTTGGATCATTAGATTAAAATATTTACATAAACTAGAAAAATATTTGAACTTAAAGTAGCACCATAAAAAAAACGTACTTTTTTTGAAATTTTCACTTTAGATGCACAAAAGTACATTAAGCACTGCAGGTACATCAAAATTGCATATCAAAGAAATATTTCTTTATTTATTCTGAATGAAACATATAATAAGGAATTTTCACGTAGAGTTAACATTTTAGGAGTTATACGCAAATTAAAGTGGGTACTTTTTGTGTTATTTTATATTTCAGTGGTTATCCTTTAGGTCCTGTTCACATTGGATTTTTCCACTACAGGTGTCCTGTTTTCTTTTTAATACCTTTTTTTGTATCCCTTAGCGACCAAATAATGTATTGAAATCGGAAAAATTTGGACGGTGGCGAATATTCGATTTCCTCAATATTTGATCCTTTCAAAAAAAACAAAAAATGTGGATATCCTTGAAAAAGGAGCAGCTCGGATTTTAATTTCAACGGATGTTTCATCTATAAACATCACATAACACAACCCCACTTTCCTTTTTTCTCGACATTTTCATGCAACCTATCGTCGCTTCCTGCCTACCGTGCTTAATTTTTAAAGCTGATTATCTCTAAAAGAGTTCAAGGTAGGGATCTGACAATTGGTATAGAGGTAGGTTACATCAAAACCCTTCTCACTCAGAAAAGTGGGGGTTATCAGAAAAGGGGGCGTGGCACCTCCCATACAAACTTAATTTTTCATGCTGAATATCTCTAAAATTGTTACGCTAGGGACTTGGAAATTGGCGTGGAGATAAACGATAACAATTCCATATTAACGCAAAATACTAGGAGTTATACGAAAAGAGGGCGTGGCACCTCCCAACAACACTTAATTTTTTAAGCTGAATATCTTTAAAAGGATTTAAGTCAGGGACCTGGAAATTGGTACAGAGCTATGTGATATCAAAAAAATTTTTGCGCATAAAAGTGTAGGTTATCGGAAAAGGGGGCGTGGCACCTCCCATACAAACTTAATTTTTCAAGCGGAATATCTACAAAAGGTTGGGACCTGAAAATTGATCAGGAGATTAACGATATCAATAGCATGCTTATGAAAAAAACAGTAGTTTTGGGAAAAGGGGGCGTGGCACGCGTTCTTAATTTTTAAAGCTAAATATCCCTAAAAGCGTCCATGGCATGTACATAGAAATCACTATGCAGATATACGATATCAATACCATGTTCACCAAAAAAAAAAGATTTATCGAAAAATGGGGCATTGCACCGCCCATACGTACTAAACTTTTGAGGCTGAATATATCTAAAAGGGTTGGAGGAGGGGCCTTAAAACCATTATGGAGGTATACTATACCAATCCTCTTACTTACTTAGTTAAAATAGCCAATACTCAGTGAAAATAAATATCCGGAACAGAAAACTAAAAATGTTGTGTATCGTGCAGCCTTAAACTGAATACCAAAATTATATATTTTTGAAGTTGTATACACAATGAAGTAGTGAAAAATCGTTAATTTTCTATTAAAAATAATACCGGTGTAATAACAATTTTTGAAATAGAAATTAATAAAAAAAATCTATTTTGGGCAGAACGAAGTTTGCCGGGTCAGCTAGTCAAGGAATAAAAACCACGTTTTAAAGAAAATTGTACATCAACATATGGAAATATGTCTTTAGCGCCGAATCATTCCCATTTTTCCATAATCTGCGTAATTTGTTTTTGAGTGTACTATTTTACATTATACTACTATATTTCAAAGGTCGCTAGAGGGTTAAAATGTTCGAAGGTGATACTTGAATAGAGAGTCGTTCTGCAATCGTTTCTCAAGACTAATCGTTGTTAATCAAGACTAATATTTATTGAGTTTCAATACTCAAGCCTAGAAGTGAACCTGTTAGCAAACTTATTCACACTAGAGTGCTGTCTACTGTCGAAACTCGACAGTTTTTCTAGATGTTTTCTTATGACTAAGGTGCAACTATAGTATTTGTATAATTGTTTGTTGTTATTTTCACTGCTACTATTTTGTTGTTGTTTCTCTTGATGTTGCTCCTTTTGTTGCTACTGACACTACTACTATTTCTTGTTGTAGTTGTTGTTGTTCTTTCTATTTCTGCTCTTTTCTTTCCTCAATTTCTTTCCTACTTATTCTTTCTTATCTTTATCTTTATATACTATATTACGCTAAGCGATTTTTTGTAAGCACCATAACTTTTACACCGTTATACCGATTTTCGAAAATTTGGTGTCAGATGAAAGGGCTTGACCTGTAGATGTGCAGGAAGGTTTAATTTTTTTGAAAAGGGTTGCCAGATGTTTGAAAATTTAATTTTACTGTATAGCTTGTTTGATTTTAAAATGTTTGGCACCATATGAAAGGGCTTGACCTGATATTAAGTAATTTAATAAAAAAATTTCAAAAAGGGTTGCCACCTGTTCAAAAATTCAGTTTTACGCTATAGTTTGATTTTTAAATTTGAGGTGTCATATGAAAGGACTTGGCATGGAAATGAGTAATTTATTAAAATTTTTACAAAAAGGATGCCACTGTTCAATAATCCATTTTTACTCTACAGTTTATCTCATCTTTTTTAAATTTGAAGTGTCATGCAAGGCCTAGCACTGAAGATGGGTAATAAAGAGAAAGGGAAGAGGAAAATGAAAGGGACGGATATGGCGAAGGACAGGAAGCGAAAGGGGAAATATGAAAAATAAAATGGATAAAGGGAAAATAAAGCGCAAATAAAGGGGAAAGGGGAAGAGAAAGAGAACTAGAAAGAAAAGGAGGAGCGCGCCAAATGGCCTTTTGTAGGTCGCTTTAAGGTTACCATAGTCTAGAAAAATATTCGGCACAAAACTTCACTATGGGGCTCCTTGGTCAAAATCTATGTATACAAAATCTAGGTCCACAGAAAATAAAAATAACCGTAGCTAAGAAGGTATATCAAAAAATTTTCAAATGTGGCAATAAGTGGTCTTCCACCCTCAAATTGTCGCAAAGTATAATTGAAAGCCACAGCATCGCGTGGCCGGGTTTACTAGTTCTTCTTATTACTTGACTTTGTGTTTTTGTTGTTGTGCTTTTGCTACTTTTTATATTTCTACTTCTTTGAAACTACACACCACTTCCAGTCAAACATGTTCACAATTGCATGCTAAGCTTGGTGAGCACGCGCAAACTCATCTATGCATGCGCATTGACACAGCTCTGTTCTATTCAAAAGCATACAACAACAACCACACGGCAATTTTCCAACGACGATTGTGGACGCAGTTCCCAACCACCAATTTTAATGAAAATTGTCGCAGTTCTATTTGAGAGCAATGCCTTTCTAATGGTGTGCTTAGTTTTAAAATCGGTTCAGTAGTTTTGGCGGAGAAGATGGAATAAAATTTATGTTAGCGCTTTAATAATATAGATTTCCTCAAGCGAAGGTTGCATTAATATTTCTAAACTTAACTAATTATACATTCCTTTAGATAACATATTTACATATGTACATACATACATAGATATTTCTTCTTTCAAAACGAAAAGACCCACTCGATAAGTAACAAAAAAATTTTACCAAAATGAAAGTCTCAATTAAATTTCTAGTGAATTTAGTCGTAGTAAAATATACCTATCATTTAAATAGCGTTTAGTAACAAATTATTAAAAGTTCAAGCGAAGTTACAAACACACGTTGGCGTGAAAAAAGCTGCTTCAACCAACAAAAAAAAAATGTTCCAATTCTAACACCAATTTGAGTTGATCAATATGCAATGCATGTGCTGTGGTGACCAAACAAAAACAATAACATATGAGAGGCATAAGAGACACGCCCGCACTATTTTAGGTAACAAACAGTTGCACATACTATATAGTATATACTGTACATATTTACGTAGAATATATGTATGTATATTGACTTACAGACATACATATCTACACTCGTTCAGATTAGTCTCCTGCGGGTAGACAAATGGGCGTTTGTGTTATAAATAAAACGTTTAAAGAATGCATAAAATGTACATATGTATAACACATAGAGATAGATGAACAAATGTTCAATTGAATACACGACATATCGTCGGTCTCCTGCCAGAAACACGAATGTGAAATTTTTTTTAAGTGCGATGTCTGCTCTTTATCGGGTATATATTGATATAATAACAATTAATATTTGTATATATGCTTATGTACATACAAGTACATATTATGCATGTATGTTTACACAAGAATTTATACAAATATTAATTGCTATTACAACAATATATACCCGATAAAGAGCAGACATCGTACTTAACAAAAATTTCACATTCGTGTTTCTGGCAGGAGACCGACGATATTATCTACATTTACCAGAATTTATGTAGGCACGAGTGTTGTGTTTGCCACGGCTGTTGCTGCTTTATGAAATTAAAATAGAGTTCGACAGCTGTTGTTTTGTTTTTCATGTGTGTGTTATAGAAGTTCTATCATAGAAACAAATTATCAGCAACAAAACAGACCACAGCACGTATGTATAATTTGGATAACAACAAAAATATTTGAGAGAAAAAAAATGAAAAATGTAGTACTCAATAAATTTGTGAGCTTGTTAAAGAATTATTGTGGAATAACTGCGCTTAAACATGTATTTAAACAAAACTTTTGTATTATAAAAATTGCTTATTGAATTATAGTAAATTTTTTATAAAATTTCTGAGTAGGTAACTATGCAGTTTTGTAGCTTATTAAATTTTACTAGTATCGCCGGTGCTCGAAATTCGACCATGCAATTTATTTTTTCAACTTTGTATTGGTACAAAAATTATTCCTTTTCGCGGAGATAAACAACACTTTCCAAATTCCAGTTGTACCGCAACACTGATTTGCCCTTTTGATCACGCTCCGACGCGAAATCATGTTCAAAATCAAGGCAGATCTAGGAAGGTAGGCCCGGTGGCGAATTCAGAAATTTCCCATGTATTTTGTTATTGTAATTGGTAGAGTGTAATGTCAAAATGATATTTCGCCGCGGTTAAAATCTGAATTCGCTTGCGGCTCGTCCATTCTTATTGGCCATGACGTGAATTCGCTTTGATTTTGACATTACACTCTACCTTTGTAAATAAAAAAAAGAAGTTTTTCAATTCGCCGCCGAGCCTACCTGTTAGATATGCCTTGGTAAAAATTTAAATTACTCAGTGCGCTCTCCCGCACTCTCTCTTATTTTTCGCTTTAATGGAAAAGCAATAGGAGATATTTGGCCGCGTTGATTTTGATCTGAGCGTAAACTGTGCCAATGCATATAAAATAGAGAGAGCGCTTTTAAATTAAAGCGACTCTTCAACTGTGTTTACGATATTTGTAAACACGTTTACGATATCTATTTCTCTTAACTAAAAATTTTATTTATTAATTATAAACAAATTAAATAATTTATAGAAAAAATTATAAGCCTATGCACTGCTCCTGACTCATACGAACACATCCATATCAATTTTATGTGGATATGAGTATGTTAAATGTGCTAAACAGCCTGGCAATTGTTTGTATGGGAAAAATGTTAGCCTATTAATATATAGATTATAGAAATTTTATTATCCAAATTGTACAAAGTGCTAGATTAAATCACCAAAAATACATGTTGATTTTTGAGAGTTTTTTGCTGAAGGGACTTACATATGTAGACAATAGTCCTACAAAGTCATGAGAGTTATACGAGTATTTAACACTGTGACACAAATTGAGGGTTGTTGTCTGGGTGCGAAACAATTCCCACACAGAATAAGAGACCAGTATCCATATAGTAAATCACCTCACGTAAAATTTTTTTATTGCCATTTTAAATTTGCGAAATTGCATCTGAGTGATTTTTGAATAAAGCCTAGTACTGAGTTCACTGCCGTGAAATTTCGCCAGCAACATGCATTTATTTTGCCGTGAAATGTTTCAAAAAAAAAAGTTTTTGTCAATTGAGAATAAATGCCAAAACGAAGACTGAGCAAATGTAAAAAGAAAAAATTTGGAGCATCGCCTCAGAACCAACTTTCAAATTTTGACCAATAAAAAAATTTTATACAAAATATGAATTTCAATTTCAACAAATGTCAGTTTTCACTCGAAAATAAATAGCATTGTATATTTTAATTGTCGTGAAAAAATGTTGCTGGCATGATGTTGCTAGCATGTTGCGCAACATTTTCACGGCAGGAACTCAGTACAACTTTGGCGTGAAATATCTGTGAGATTTCACAAATGTTTCACAACCAGTTTTTTTGTATGGATTTTGACAGCAGTTTCACGTGAAACTCGAACTCAGTACTATGCTTTAAGCAAAAAATTGGTTGAAATAGGTACATATTTATCGTATATAAATATGTATGCGGTTAGGAAACATATAGTAAAATTCCTCCAGCTTTAATTTCGTAGAATACTTTAACCCTCTAACACCCACACGAAGAGGTCGTTTTGACACCTTTTTCACAAAGATCGAAAAAATAGTATTTGAAGGTCGCTGGTGGGTTAAAATGTTCTAGAAAATTATTCTCCATAAAATTTCACTAAGGGTCGTCTCAGACAAAATTTTTTTGCAAGCACATTCTCGAGGGAAAATTCATTGAGAGATTCAGTGACTTGGTTGTTTTAAAATAAGTAAATTTTCTCTTGTTGCTTCTCTGTTGTTGTAGTAACAGATCATACTCATTGCTTTGCAAACCTATTTCGGTAGTATTTAAAATTGAACTATGGAAACCTTGGAAAACTGGATTTTGTCTTAGTTCAATTTCATTCATAGTGCAATAATATTCGTATCCGTTACCAGAAGCCATTTTCGAACGTTCGCCATAATATCTATTGAGTAACTATACATATGTAAATAAATAAATTTCGCTTATTTCCATATTAATTATATGTAGATATGTACATACATACATACTATTACACGCATTATATTTTCTACATAAATTACATAGCTATATGTTGCTGTTATTGTTTTTGCTGTCTTTATTGTATACCCGTGTTTCTATGCACGCACATATTAGCATTAACAATTGGCTATAGACGATCACTAAATGTGATATCGATAGTTGATGTTGATTATTATGCTGATAAGCTGATTAAGTAAATATTTATGTATGTTAATATGTATGTACATTTGCATTATTTGCATTAGTGACACCACAAAAGCAGACCGAAAATGACATGGCAATGACAACGCATGGGATGACAGCTAAAATAACAATGGCAACAACAACAATAAAAGCAACAAAAATAATAATAACAACAACATGTAGTAAATTAATATTAGAAGCTCAGTTTGCATTTTGGTTGGAATATATAAAGGCATGTAAACTAACAACAACAAAATTTCGAACATATGCGGGCAAGTGAAGTGCATGGGCGTGAGCGTGTTAATGTAGAAAACTAATATTTCAATGTGCACTTTCATCCAAACATACATAGAAATGTACATATTTGTGTGATTAAATACCTAGATATGCATTTAAACATATGTTTAAATTCACAGCATTTCAGAATACAGTTAGCAACAAAATTATGCGCACTTAAACTTTTTTATAAAAATTTGATAGAGTGTGTTTTAGCAAATATGGAAAAATGGGTTAACATACATATTTAACTTAACAATATTCACATAATAATAATAGTAGAATTTCATGAGGATCAATTTTGTAGAACATCTTAAGCAGTAACTCCTGGCCAAAGTGGTGATTTTGATGACTTTTTTTTCTTCAATAGACCGAATACTTAAAATAGAATTTTCTTGCAGCTAGAGGGTTAAAATGTGTTAGAAAATTGTTCGTTGGAAAATTTTACTACCGTATGCTAGACTAAATTAAAAAAAAAGAATTATTTTCTTTTATTTTATTTTATTTTATATTTTTTTAATGTTTTCTTAGTTTTTTTATTTGTTTTTTTTTTTTTTTTTTCTATTCTAATCGAAGTATTTTATTTTATTTTAATTTAAATTTAATTTATTTTACTTGAAAGAGTTTTTAGTGCTTAGCACGAAATTTTTATTTTTAATTCAATTTTTAATTGTTGGGGTAAGTGGAAAAAATTCAACAACTATTTACAGCGAAGGTTGAGTGTATAGCTATTTCACGAAAAACCATTTTCGATCATCAGCACTCTTTTTCGGAAGTGGATTTTATTTTATTGTTTTATTTATTTTTTTTTATTTTATTTTTTTTTTGTTTTATTGTTTTTGATTTTATTTTATTCTATTTTATTTTATTTTATCTTTTTATTTTTTTTATTTTGTTTTATTCTTTTTGATTTTATTTTATTTTATTTTATTTTATTTTATTTTATTTTATTGTATTTTATTTTATTTTGTTAGTTTATTTTATTTTATTTATTTATTTTTTTTTTACTTTATTTTGTTTTATTGTTTTTGATTTGATTTTATTGTATTTTATTTTATTTTTTTTTTTATTTATTTTATTTTATTTTATTTTTAGATGTCTGATGATGAAGAAAGTGGTTTTTCTTCGAAATAGCTATCACATCTACCATCGCTGTATGAGCTAATTGGATTTTATTCCAAAGTATAAAAATTATTTTATTTTGTTTTATTGTTTTTGATTTTATTTTATTCTATTTTATTTTATTTTATTTTATTTTATTTTATTTTGTTTTATTGCTTTTGATTTTATTTTATTCTATTTTTTTTAATTTTATTTTTTTAATTTTATTGTTTTTGAATTTATTTATTTTATTTCGTTTTATTGTTTGTGATTTTAATTTGGTTTATTTTTTTATTTTATATTTGTATTTATTTTATTTTATTTTATTTTATTTTGTTTTATTTTTTTTTATTTTACTTTTGTATTTATTTTATTTTACTTTATTTTATTTTGATAGATAGCTGAGAAAGTGAAACACATAGAGAACGGCTTGAAGTATGTAACAAGCTTTAAACATATCTATGTCTCCTTGAAATATGCAATATTTATAATTGTTTTTTATAAATATCATTCAGGCTCCCTTCGAGAATGATTTCTTTTCACTTTACCACTTGAATCATTGTGAAAATATCACTGTCCACCTAATATTAACACCCACTGTATATCATTGTATATTTGTCTAATTTTTAATGCCCATACAAAACTCATTCATCTGACGCACACACACACATTTAACAATACCATTAGCGGTCTTAATGCGTTTTGTGTGGCAAGTGTTTGAAGTGAAAATTCAATATTTTTTGTTTATTAACATTTTAATGCCTCAAAATGCAATACGAGAGTGAAGTGAATGAGTTTGCATGCATGGAAGGGGATTGACTCACCGACTGACTGCCAATAATGTGATGAGGAATAGGTAAGGGTTGTGGCGGCATTAGAAAAAGCATTTGATGTTGGTTTGTGGTTGCATGTGTTTGATTGCATGCGCTTTGCGGTCGGTGCGTGTGTTGTTGCTGTTTTTATTGTTTAGCCTGATGTAGTCAAGCTGTCAGTGCCATCCATTGCTTTTTGATAGATCAATATCAATATTTTGTTGAATTTTTGGATTTTCGAATTTTTCGTTTGTTGCAACGCATTTTGCGGTTGATGTGCGGCCTAATACTTTGAAATGCATGTGTATGTATGTATGTATGTATGCATATGTGAATGTATGGTAGATGTGGTTTTAAAGCTTTATAAATGAGTATGAATTTACATAAATTTGTATATTTGCCTCTATGTAAATTATGCAGGTACATATGTACATTAGGCCGTCTCGCCTTATAGGGACGCAAAAATAAAGTAAAGCAAGCGAAAAACTTATATTCCTCGGAATGTTGAACGTGTTTTATTTCGGGTTCTGCTCAAGCGATCGAAATACTTATTTTGCAAAAGATTAATGATTTTTGACTACGTTTAACATGCAGCCATAAAAAAGGTACATTAGTGTAGTATAAACTAATTACTGGGTTTTAGTGACCCCAACGGCACACATAGGGTTAATAATGTTCTATAGTATAAGCCGCCCTTTCAAGCCAAAGACATTGGTGTATTAAACTTAGAGATCGGACTATAAATACCGAAGATATGAGTAAATTAAATTTTAGCGACATCTAGCTTAAAAAAAAAATTAAAAATTTTCCGGAAATGTTTTCCAAAAAGACATCATATGCGGGTGCGTACGGCGAACTTTATTTTTTGCGATACGGTCTAATGTACATATGTATGTATCTAGCATTTGCAGCTCATTGAAATGTACTGATTACACGCATAGAAAATTTCATGCGGTTTAAAGAAATTGCATAGATAAAGAAAATTTAAAGCAAACTGCATGACCGGCTTGCTGATACCGTTGCTGATACCATTGCAGATTCCAGAGCGTTCAAAGCCGCCTGACTATTCGAGAAAATTCCTATCTTATTTCTGCGAAAACTGAAACATGGAACCTCTGAGCGATTTTTCATCTCCCCAGTCCTTCCTGAATGTAAAGACAATCTCATAGTTTGTATCGAAGGCTGTTGTAGGAGTGGCATAATCAGGTTTCCGTATTGATATCGGAGTCGGTACGTTGGAACATGAAAGCGGCAAAGCGGCTCTCAAACTATCGCTCTTAAAGTATGCATCTTAGCCACACTTTTAAAGCCACTGTACTCCTATAGGCTTTTTATGAGGATAAGAAAATACCTTGAAACAGCTCTGTAGTGCTGCTAGCCTTCAAAAGTCGTTTTACTTAGACCCACTTTGGGAAAAAAGAAAAACTTACTTACACTTTTATAAATAAAAACCAGCTTTTTATTTTTTTTGTATGTATGTATATTTACATTTTATATTCCTTGCCCTGTCTGTCATTTTGTTTTTTACTTAAAAAATAATACCGATTTTTAAGCAAGAAAAGTCTTGAAATAAAATAAAAAATAAATCCGCTTTAATTATCCATTATCAATTAAATTTGTTTGTTTACTTATTTGATGTAAACAACAGCAGAAAATTTAATTTAAGCTTTTTCCCCTCACAATACGCCATTAAGATAAAAAAAAATTCCATTGGCCAACAATGCTTTGATGTTTAAATGAGCCACATATAGGCCGCTAATCGTGCCACTTGTGGCAAAGGCAAGCGAGCAGGAGAAAAAGTAGAAGAAGCAGAAGAGAATGGAAGTAGAACAAAAATAAAAATAAAAAGAAAAAGAAAAAAAGGAAAAGAAAAAGAAAAAGAAAAAGAAAAAGAAGGGCCAACGTCTGGTACAGCAATTGCTTGTTTTTGTTGTTTTTTGCCTTTGTTAGCAAAGCAGCCAGTAGAAACTTCAAACCAAAACCAACAACAACTAATTAGAAGTATTTAAAAAGCGCAAAAAATACCACAGAGCGCCAGCAAAGCGTTCAACTAGCAAGTGGTAAGAGAAATCAGGAAAAAGCGGGCAAAAGTAAAAAGAAGAAGCAGGAAAAGCAGCGAAAAGTAAGAAGAATAAGCAGTAAAAGCAGAAGTAGAAGAAGAAACAAAATGAAAGGTAGACCAAAAAGGATTAAATAAACCCCAAAACAACAACAAAAGATAGCCAACAAACAGTGCTTCCGACAAAAGTAAAGTTAAAAGTAACGGTTACAGTCACCGTTGGCTTGGCAATTGTGGAATTAGTTAAGTAAATATTCCTTTTTTGTTTGTTTATTTTTATTAATTTTTATTATTTTTGCTTTTCTGCTGATTGCAACAACCCATGAGTAGTACTTACATACATAAATGCATTTATCTACATGTTTACCTGTTTGTTTATTTATTTACTTCTGTGACATGCAACATATCAACAGCAAGGTTTAGTGTTTTAGGTATTAGAAGTTTGAGAGTCACTGTGTGTGTACGTGTTTAAAAGGTTTAAAAAGGATATAAGGTGTAACAAAATTTAACAACCGTTGACTTCTGTAAATTTTTCTTACTGAAAATAATTACGAAACCTTTTTTAAAAGTTAAATACGATTTTAATTATGGATTTCTAAAGTTGAATTCCTTCGATTTACCCAACTAAGTCACTATGCTATCGGAATTTGTATCCATACCGGCACACATCTTCTTCTTCTTCTTGGTTGGCGCTTAACCGTCTAGACGATTCTGGCCGAGTCCAACAGAGCGCGCCAATTGCTTCTGTTTCGTGCAGCATGGCGCCACTTGGGAACACCTAGGGAGGCAGCATCGCTGTCCACCTGATTTTCCCAACGCAGTGGAGGTCTCCCTTTTCTTTTGCGTTCAGCGGGTTTCGATAGAAATGCTTTCTTGGCCGGAGCGCCTTCGTCCATTCTCACGACATGACCTGCCCAACGCAGCCGCTGGATCTTTATTCGCTGAACAATGTCGATGTCTGTGTAAAGCTCGTACAGCTCATCGCTAAATCTCCGTCGATACTCGCCCACGCCAACGTGCAAAGGTCCATAAATATTACGAAGAACTTTTCTCTCGAATACTCCAAGTGCCATCTCACCGGCACACATGTCTTTCATATTTAACATAATTTTAAACAAGTGGGTTTCCCAAATCTTTTTAAATCTTATAGAGCTTCCCCCTGCTTATTTTTCAATATTTTTGGTGTCATAAATTTACCAAAACGTGAAGTATTGATCAAATCGGAAATGTGGCTCTCAAACTGTCCCAACTGGCTTTTAGAATAAGCAAAATTTCATTGAGTTTATGTGAGTGGCTCTCAAACTGCCCCAACTGAAATGTGGATATCAAACTGCCCCAATTAACTTGCAGAATAAGCTCCATTATATTTAGTTTATGTGAGTGGCTCTGAAACTGTCTAAATTAACTTGCAGAATAAGCTCCATTATATTAAGTTTATGTGAGTGGCTTTAAAACTGTCCCAATAGAAGCTATTTGTTTTTAACAGTCTATTTATTAAGATTAAGCAAACAGAATAAGGTCGCTCTACATTCTCAACCGTCGCGTCGGTTCTTCCTGTCTTTAAGTCTTATCTAGGCTTTGACGCTCACTGTTCATTTCTGAAGTCACACGTTTTGTAGCTCTCAAACT
Source organism: Urophora cardui (assembly GCA_960531455.1). Classification (NCBI taxonomy): domain Eukaryota; kingdom Metazoa; phylum Arthropoda; class Insecta; order Diptera; family Tephritidae; genus Urophora; species Urophora cardui. Next base: position 18,489,264 of record OY482670.1, on the reverse strand, counting down.
GTCACATCCAACGTTCAGAGTGTGCAACGTTTATTCCATAAAAAGCTGTCGCACGCAATTCCCCGTTGATTTAGCACATTCTCGATACCTCGAATATGATTTCCAAATTTTTATATATAGACACTTTCCCTGAGCCTTGGAGTGTTACTATAAATTTGTGCGAGTAAATGATGCTCTTGAAACCATTGCTTTTGTGTCACCCTGTACTTATATCTATATATGCCTGTATGCTTGAAAGAATTGTTTATTTATGTGCTTCCTTTAACTCAACAAATAGTATGTATATAAGTATGTATATAGGTATGCTCACTAATTACTTTCACCACACTTGAACTAGATTTCTGGCGCTGCGTTTATTTTACTTTGCTTTTTGCGCTTCTAGCAGGCACAACACGATTTACATAGCCTTACAGGCACATGCAGACATACATACATATATATAAATTTTTAAATAAATATGCTGCCATGTAGATATGTATATAAATGCATAGGTGACTGCACTTGTTTCAAGTGCCTCCCCACATCCATGTGTACCTGCAGCTCATTGTCGTCAGTAATCGCATGCAAGACCCCAACCATGGGCAAGCGCCGCCGTTGCATGCAACAATCAACGCCAGAGAGTAGACAAGTCAGATAACGCTACTCAAACGCTAGGAAAACAGTTTCTACACACATGCATAGATGTAAATATGTAAATTAAAAAAGGGAAATATGCATTTATGAGCCAACTGATGATATTCATAAACACCACACTTATTAAAAATCTTAAATTTCGTTCCTCCCACACAGCAGACAATTCTGACTTATCTGATGCTCCACCGTCGACCTCCATGCCATCATCACTTTCCTCTGCATTTTCTATCTCTTCTTCCTCTTCTATATTTTCTTCCTCTTCTATCTCCTCTGCCCCATCTTAAGCCTCATGCATCGTGAGAGTTCATTGCTCAAGCCACTTGACGCATCCACCACCACCACCATGATTTTTCGCCGTCGTTTATGCTCAAGTGCCTCTTCTGTTGCTGAGTTGATTCTGCTAAGTGTCTCTATGTTTATAGCATTTGCCCTGACCCAAACTGCTACTTACTAAATTTAAGAATGTAGTTTGTAGAATTTTCACTGGTGTGTTTTTTATGTCATCTTAGAATTTATACTTATTTTCATAAATTGGATAGTTGAACGTGAGAATATTTTGGTTTTTTTTGTGTTTATCTGGAGCAATTTTATTTACCTTGAATATTTTTTTTCTTGTCGTTTTCGATTCGCCATCATACAAGCGAGGTCGGATCGAACAAAAATGTTTCAATCCATAATGAGTAGTAGCCATACTCGCTAACTGGTCGATAAAAATTTCCCTCTGCTCGCTATCATTCACATATAAATTCGACAGAAGGAAATTTATAACCAGCAGAGAAATTGTGAATCGAAAGCGGCTTCTATTTTCTTTTACTTTGTCATGACTTTAGCTACTTCACATTACCTTTTTGGTCCACATTGTACTTAATAAAAATTATCTTCATTTTGGAATCTCAATTGCATACTCGTATTACATTGATTCCTTATAAATTTTCTTTATTATGATTCCAAAAGACATACATATATCGCCCGTTTTATGCAATAGGGATTTAACCTACCTACCTACTTCTTTTCAATAGCTCATTTCGTTTAGTATTCCAGTTCTGAAAATTTCATCTCGAAGTTCTGAAATATAAGTTTTTTGGACACCTCCTAACTACTAACAGTAATACCATAATTTCTAATGTTTCAAATTCCACGGACATACTCGGCTTGTCTGAGTAAGTATCTGAGTTCCAATGGCAGTTCTAACACTTCTAAAGCCTTGACGTACCACTAAGGCCTGTCTGCTGACTTTGTAGTGCTACTTGTACTTAGAAATCGCATGAGAAGTAACTCATTACGGCTACGAAGTCGAGCGATAGTGCCAATCTCAGTTTCATTATGAAAAACCTTCGACTATGAAGTGCTAAACCATGGTATATAGCTCGAACAATTCATAAGCCAGCGGAGAATTACAGAAATTTGCACAGCCACATGCGAATGCACAAACGAAAAGCTGCAGAGCATAAGTTGCTTAAACAGTTACTTTTATTGAGCGATTCTAAGTCTGAGAATTTGAGAGAGCTGTTATTTTCTGCTACCACAACATAAGTGTTGCTGCTGTAGTTCTTATGTCACAAGAGAGGGAAAACAAATATCACCTGCGCTCTACAATACAATCTCTCTTACGATCTTGTCAATTACTGCTCCTAATAGACTCTCTAGGAAACCTGGGTCGTTAAGGAAAACTGAAATATTAATTTCTCTACGCACTAAAAACTTGTTTTAGAGAAGACACCCGCAAAATTATGAGAGAAATGGTGTGGGAGAGCGCATAGCAATTTGTGCTACATAGGTTAAAATGAGCCAGATTTAAACCGCGCCATCGAAGAAATTCATAAGAGCTGCAACATGACATATAATCTGATACTCTGCCAACCAATAGATGGCGCCATTTGTATATAATAAATAAATACCCTCCAAAGCTGTTTGAATTCACATAAAACACATAAACACAAAAAAAAAAACAAAAAAAATTAAGTATTTTTTAAAAGCTGATAAAAATCTTTGCTGCATCATTATCAAAGCACGATGCTGCCATTATAAACAAAAAAAAATTAAATAAAATTTCAATTCTTCTTCTGCAATCTACACACTTTTTATGAATTTTATATTTGCCTCTATTGTGGCATTTGAAAATATGAAGCATCACAAATTCATTAAACAGTTACGAGTACGTATCATCCAATGCCCAAATGTAGTGAAGTCAGTAAATTTATCGTGACTTATCAAAAAGTAAAATCATCATTTTTTTGTACTTACAAGCACAAAAGGCGCTGTATGGCATGCGGTAAGGGGGTTGAAAAGAAATAGAAAAAAAAAAAATTAATGCGCTTTGAACAATTTATTTCATGGTAAGTTTCAATGGCGTAATGTCCTTTTTTTTATTCTCTTTTTTTATAAACGCACACAAAAAAGTGCAAAAAGTGATGGTGTCACTGATAATGTGATATGGGCACAACTATTGAGGCATTCATTAGCAACAGCATTGACTTTTTCACATTTGTGGCTATAAAAACATATTTAGTGGTGTTGGCTAATGCTTTTTGTTTTCAAAATTTTTTAATTATTTTTTTTTAATTTTTTTTTAAATATTTTTTTTTTTAGAATTTTTTGTTTGTTTATTAGTCTTTTAATTTTTTTTGTTGAATTTTGTTTTCAATTGTTTTTTTTTTTTTTTGTATTTATATTTTTTTAATAAATTTTTGATTTTTTTTGTGTTTCTTAATACTCAATGCAGCATTTATGTATTGTATTTTTTTAATGTTTTTTTATTTTTTTTAATTAATTTAATTTAATTTAATTTATATGTAAATATTTTTTTAGATTTTTTTTGTTTATTAGTCTTTAATTTTTTTGTTTAATTTTGTTTTCAATTTTTTTTGTTTGTTTATTAGTCTTTAATTTTTTTTTGTTGAATTTTGTTTTAAATTTTTTTTTGTATTTATATTTTTTATTATTTTTTTTTTGTGTTTGTAATTGAGTATATGCTTCAGCATTTATGTATTGTATTTTTGAATATATTTTTTTTAATTTATTTTAATTTATATGTTAATATTTTTTTTTAAATTTTTTGTTTGTTTATTAGTCTTTAATTTTTTTGTTGAATTTTGTTTTAAATTTTTTTGTATTTATATTTTTTTTAATATTTTTTTGATTTTCTTTTTGTGTTTTTAATACTCAATGCTTCAGCATTAATGTATTGTACTTTTTAATGTTTCTATATATATTTTTTAATTTAATTTAATTAATATGTAAATATTTTTTTATATTATTTGTTTGTTTATTAGTCTTTTAATTTTTTTGTTTAATTTTGTTTTCAATTTTTTTTGTATTTATATTTTTTTAATATTTTTTTGATTTTTTTTTTTGTGTTTCTTAATACTCAATGCTTCAGCATTTATGTTTTGTATTTTTTTAAATATTTTTCTTAATTTAATTTAATTTAATTTATATGTATATATTTTTTTGAATTTTTTTTTGTTTTTTTCGACGGCTGAGAATAAGATCGCCCTATTACAAAAATTATTTCAAAAACGCCCTATTTGAAAATTTGTTTCAATAACATCCTATTTTAGATTTTGCTTCAAGAACGCCCTATTTGAAAAATTGTTTCAATAACGTCCTATTTCAGATTGTGCTTCAAAAACGCCCTATTTCAGAGAAAATTTCATATTTATTTCTCTGAAATAGGGCTTTTTTGAATAATTGTCTGAAATAGGACGTTATTGAAACAAATTCTGAAATAGGGCGTTCTTGAAGCAAAATCTGAAATAGGACGTTATTCAAATAATTTTTGGAATAGGGCGTTTTTGAAACAATTTTTGAAATAGGGCGATATTATTCTCAGCCGTCGATTTGTCTTTAATTTTTTTTTTTTGAAATTTGTTTTAAACTTTTGTTTTTATTTATATTTTTATTATTTTTTTGATTTTCTTTTTTTGTGTTTTTAATACTCAATGCTTCAGCATTTATGTATTGTATTTTTTAATATTTTTATATATTTTTTTTAATTAAAAATTTTTTTTTTATATATTTAAAAAAAATTTTTTTTGTGCTCAATGTTTCAGCATTTATTGATATATTTTTTATTTAGCAGCCGCTTCTATCCTTTTTATACCATTTTTTTACTTTTAGTCAACCGATATTTGTAGCGACTTGCGTCCTCTTTTGTTCCTTTTTTGTGCCCTTTTCTGCTACTTTTTTCCTTTTTTAAAGCAACTACTCTTTATACTTTTTAAAATGCCTTATCATTTCACGTGTGAGCCCTCAGCTGCGCTAAGTAATGTTTGCCACTTTTCTGCTGATTAATAATTTCCGTCCCTTTTAGTAGGGTGGCTGTGGGTTATAATGGTGTTATAATGGTAAATGTGTAATGGCTGGTGTATGAAGTTAGAGAAGCAAGTGAGGGGTTGAAAGAAGGGTGAGAGAATTAGAAATTATTTAGCGGTAGGTTAGTGATAAAGCGAGAGGATACAGCTGCTTCTGAAGTGCTCCAACACAAAAACAAAAATATGCCTTTTTTTGCTGCCAAACCACAAACAAGGTTGCACGCATATTTTTCTCCCTCTCTATATTTTCACCTGAGCCCCTATATTTTTTTTCATTTGCAGTTTTTTCACACTCACTCAGTACCTTTTTAATGCCCATCTCTGCTTATAACGTTTCACTGCCTGATTGTGTGAACCCCATCATAACCTCATCACAACCCCTACCTTCACTCAGACAACTCTTGCTTGTTTGGGATTTTTATACCTTTTCTTCGCCCTTCCACTTTTGTTTTAAATTGTTTATTTCTTGCTACCCACTTTTGCCAATTTCCATTGAATATTCAATAATAAAAACAAGGTCCATAAATCATGCTTAACATCATTTAATTGACTTGTTATTAACTCTCACTCATACCCTCTTCCCCTAGCTTCTCATTAACGCTTTGCTTCGTTCTTTCCTCCCAGTTCCCTAATACTACCGAATCTCTACAACAAATTATTTTTCTTGCTTTACTTTTCTTACAAAATTTCTTTGCATTTTTCGCACATTTCTTCTGCCCTTTTCCAAAAAGGTTGCCTTTTTCTGCTTATTACATCTTACCGCAACCAAGACATCATCTCTGTCTGTAAACAAATGACAAAGTCATGTCGCGTTTATGCCGCCGCTTTAATGAGTATTCTCTTGAATTAAATTTTTTGTGGTGTGTTTTTTTTTTGTAATTTTCCAACTTTTTAATTGAATTATTACGCGTGCCAAAAGGGGTTTTGTGTGAAGCCAGCGCGATCTGGGGTGGGTTTTTTGTACGTTGTTTACGTGAGCTTATGTGTCTTTGAAGGATCTGATGGCATCGGTTTTTTGCTGTTTATGAGTATTAAAGAATTTAATTAGAAGTTTTTTAATGTTAATTACTTATTTAATGTTTAGAGATAATAATGAATTTCCCAACACTTAAGAAATGTTAGAAGTTGAGAAATTAATTTAGGCTAAAAAATAAACTTTTTCCGCTCAGGCAAATAGAGAAATTCACTTAGAAGTACCTAAAGTCTCATTTAATTCTGCCTGTATGTAACTAGAGAACCCATTAATTTTTGAGTAAAGAAAAAATTACTCAAGGGATTGAAAGGTAAACTCTATTGACAGAGTGGGCTGCTCAGCTATATTGTTAGGCAACTTAATCATCTCAAATCCCTTCTTTGCCTTTTAATATTAATTAATTGAAAGTTATTACACTCAGGGACGTTTTCTCAACCTCGGATCCCAGTTAAACAATCCTTATCGACTTAATCAAACTCATATATTTACCGTGTAGTCGATAATGCAGTCGACATTTTAACCGGTACTTATACCTCCGGTTATCGATAACGGGAGGATGAGAAAACGGCCCTCAAACGCACACAAAAATCACTCTTAATACAACGAGGGAATATATGTAGAACATTCGGCTTGCGAGGTAACGAACAAATTAGGGATTCTTCAAACGGCAAGCTCAACATCGTCGAACAGCGACAGTTAGTTAGCGAATGAGCAATTCTAACGAGTAAAATTTCGTGCGTATTTTGTCATTGAACGAGTAAAGTCAATAGCGAGTGCCTTAAGAGAAATAATCGTTTCTACTTACGCTCATAATTGTCGCAAGATGTGAGGGTTTATTTACTATTTGGAATAGCATTATTACGGTTCGAGCGGGGTGGTATGCCTTTTTCTATTGCTTCATCATATGTGGCTGAGTATGGATCAATTTGAATTGGGTTTTCACTTGGCTGTTATGGTTTCTCCTAAGGCTCTGGACGAGCCTTTTTCTTCATAGTTGGGTAGTTGACACTTTGGAGGTTTTTGTATACCATATTGCCTTTATAATTGGGTCTATGAAATAACTCCCACGAAATAAGTCCCACTTTTAAAAGCGAAATAAGTCCCACCAAAAATTGCTTAAAAAAATGAAATAACTCCCACGAATCAAGTCCCACTTTTGAAAACGAAATAAGTCCCACCAAAATGAAATGTTTTAAAATTTTATTTGAAATTAAATAAGTCCCACTCAAAATGAAATAACTCCCCCTTGAATAATATATTTCTTAAATGAAATAAGTCCCACTTTCATAAAAGAAATAAGTCCCACTTTTTCACTGTTTAATGCGATTTCAAATAAAAGCCCAGTTAGTCGAGAACGTAAACCCGTGTGCCGTGTCAGCTGATCCAACCTATTTAATGGGATTTGTATGTAACCGATTATTCAACGACGTACGACGCAGAAGCCCGTACCGCAGAAATCAAAATCATTTTGATTTTTTACGTAAAAATGTGTCAGCTGATCGCTCGCATGGTTGCAAGGTAGAAGGGTTGCCAGTTGAACATTTTTAGTTATTAAATATTTAAACAGTAATTTTCACAGCATTATACAACTAACTCAACAAGATTGTAAAATGTTATCGAATATAAATATATGTGTTCACATGGAAAAAATAGTATGTGTACTTAAACGAACCATTTATTATTACTTTAATTTTTAAAAAGAAAGGAAAGAAAACGTTTATAAATTTTTTTTAAATCCCAAACAAAATGTAAATATATATATACATATATATATTAATAACAAGATAATAGCTTCGTTCAACGCGTCAATGACAAATTAAGAGTAAAAACGAGAAAAAGAGAAAATTATCAACCAAAGTAATTGAACACAAAATCGTAAACATTCGCAAGAAAACAGCTGATACGCTGTCTTGACAATTTGATTTTTAGGTTAGGTTGTAATTGAAATTTTTGAAATTGGAAATGAATGGAAATAACTGAATTAGGAAAACAAAATTCTACTTTGGCTATTCCACAACATCATCAAGATTCGTTTTTGCGCTAACTTATTTAGTACACAATTAGAAGTTTGCGTTTAAAATGTTTGTATATTTCCAATTGAAATTTTTGTGATCATATATTTTTGACACCTCTATTTTTTTAAAGCTGCAAGGAAAGTTTTACTTGCAGCGTTTATCAACTCTCTCGAGGTCTTACTCTCTCAATTTGGCCCTCTGTTGCGAATTTTTTGGGTTATTGAACATAAATTCGTAACTATTCGTAAAAATATGTAAAAATTTTGAGATATTGAACACTCCTAATAAATGAAGATATTACTGAAAATTAAAGCAAAAATTGTATTTATCCACAATGGTGGCGGTATTTTCTTAATTGATAGCTCTTGGTGGTCTTCTTCTGCAATTTTTCTACATTAAAAAGTTATAAATTGCCACAATAAATCTGAGTTTCTGTAACAAAATCAGTTAAAGTGATGTCAGACTAATACGATCCACACTTTGTCACCACCTATTTATACTAGAAAAGATCTGAGTTACAGAAACTCAGTACAGATTTCTCAATTAAACACAGATTTTTGTGAGAATCTTGTTGCTTCCCAATATAATTTTTTTATGGATTTTCAATTGTAAATTTAATATTCTGACTGTGTTTTTTGTTATTTTATGTTTTAGCCCTTGATAACTATCACCAAGGTGTGATGGAAATATATTGGGCAGCAACAAAATTACAAGAAAAGTGTGTTTTAATTACCAACAAAGCCGTAAAAAAGTAACTAAATTAATAAAAAAAAGTCGTCAACGACAACTTTAAAAACGATTAAATTAGTATTTTCTTGTCATTTGGCAAATAATGCACAGTTTTGTATTGAAGAGTAATCGGCATAACACTTTGAAGATTAGTAAAAATTTTGTTTGTTCAAAAATGACTAAACGGCAACCCTGCCAAAATGTAAACAAACTATATATATATGTAAATATGTGTGAGTAAAACAGCTGATTGCTACGGGCTCAAAAAATCCTAAAAATTTCATACGGGCGTTTGCGTCAGCGAGCGGACCACACGTTCTCGACTAACTGGGCCTTAAGAAGTATTTGGCTCTTCGAAAAAAAAACACACGTCGAATAATATGAATAATCAAAGCAGAGGAATAATAAAGAGATAAGCACAAGGAAAAGGAAAATTATGGTTGTCCCTTTTACGAAATGTCCAATATATAACTTTTTCCATAAGAAAAAAATGAGAAATAAAGCCATAATGGCCTTATATTTCATAGCTCTATCGCACCCCTCCATAAAAAATCATTTATTTATCAGATAAATATTTGAAGGGGTATGAAATAACTCCCAGTTTGCAAAACGAATTTATTCCCACTCAAAACGAAATAATTCCCACTTAAAATAAAAACGCGTAACGAAATAAGTCGCACCAATTGACGGAATAAGTCCTACTTTTAAAAACGAAATAACTCCAACATTCAAAATAGCAATTTTTGGTGGGACTTATTTCGTTTTTAAAAGTGGGACTTATTTCGTGGAAGTTATTTCATAGACCCTTATAATTAGCTGGTTGGTTACCCTCACATAAAGCGCATTTGACATCATTAGATCTTGGCCATCGCTTCCAATCAGCGTACAGGTGATTTCCAGTACATTTTATCCATACTGCTTTTCGACGGTAGTAGGACTTGGTGTGGCCATTTGGGACATATTGGCAATTTATGCTTCGGCTCGAAAATAATTTTTGATTGCAGGAGACTTTATATTTGGTATATTTCCTTGTTGTTGTAGTCAGGTTTGAGTTCAATGATAAACATGGGCAGAGGCTCTTTTGTGACTCTGTGTGTTCCATATGTCAGCAACTGAGTGACCGAGATCTTTTAGAGAATCCAGAATTTATTTCGAGTCTATTAAGGAGTCCTTATTTCTAAGAGATACTTTGAAGGTGCTTTCTTGTTTTGTTTTTTAGGTATATAACTTTGTACCCTTACGCTTCAGTTCTAGCTGTAAGTATCCAGGGATGATGCTTGAACTTTTACTTGCTCCTTACTTGTAAGCTTTAGATCAACAACTAAACAACTTTTTGTAGTAAAATCATTAGAGGGTGGGGGATGGGATGTTAAGAACTTTGTCTATAAATATTGGCGGTGGTTTGGGTACATTTTCAGTATACTGGCTTGTTTCCTCTACCAGTAGATTAGCAAATCTCTTTTCACTTTGTTGGCGCATTCCCAGCCAAAATTGACATAGTCTATTTTTCAGGGTCAGTACTCTTATCTGGGTTTTCGCGTTGGAGTTTGCAATCTTGTACGGTCTTCTATTCGTGAGTTGAAGCCGCACACAGTGGGGGCACCTCCATAAAAACGCGGTCAAAAATAGTAATAATTAAGCTAGAATCTTGAAACTCGGAACTTAAGCTTTTTTGGTTGAAATTAGTAAACTGTGAAAATTTGAACAAAATCCACCCACAAATATGCCCACCTCCCATATAACGGTATTTTTGAAATTTCAACATTTTCCTAACTATTATAGCTAAAATGCTCCATTTTGATTAGTGTATACATTTTTGAAATATAAATCAAATGCGGTAATCATTCTGGAAAAGGGGTAAAGCACTTCACCGTTTTTAAATTAAAAATATATGCACTTTTAAGTATGTTATAAGCATTTATCATAAAACTTTCATACAAAAAATCGGATTTCAAAAAAATTTTGTACCAGAAATTAAATTACACTTTTCTAAAGGATTTCAGTGTGCTAAACCAGAAACTGGAGTCAGATTTTCCAAATTGGTTCTAGTTTGTGATATATTTATGCCCAAATAGGCAAAAAACATGTTTTTTGGCTCTATTCCCTGCTTAATATCTTTTACGTAATTAGTTTCTGTTGGATAATGGATCATATCCAAAACCAATAATATGGCAACACCCATATTTATCGTTCATATCCAAAACCAATAATATGGCAACACCCATATTTATCGTTTAGTTTTTGGATGAGAGACCTTTTGAGATGTCCGAACCAACGTCGAGTTGATGTTGGAGCGAGTAACGAGACACGTGGCTTGAAATAAGACAATTTTTCATTTTTATTTATTTGTTAATTACATATTCGCTATTAGATCTATATATATATTTGAAATAAATCAACAAACGCGTGTACGATCACAACATAACTTGGCGACGAGGATAACTTGGAAACAAGTGAAAATTTCAAACAAGTATAATTTTTCTAATGGCGAATACGATTGAACAAGTTATAACACGTTTGCTCGTGCAACAAACTGAAACGCAGAAAGCCACGCAGGAGATTCTTCAGAGCATAGTGGCTCAAATTAATACAAGTCAACAGGTTGTACCTCCACACAATGGTCTCAACCGAGAGCAGCTGATGGACATTTTAGCAAAGCAAATTAAAGAATTCGTATATGAACCTGAAGAAGGCAACACGTTTGAAACTTGGTACACAAGATATCAAGATGTCTTTGAAGAAGATGCTAAACAACTAAGTGATGCAGATAAAACTAGGCTTTTGCTACGTAAAATCAGTTCCGCAGTTTATCAACAGTATGCACACATACTTTTGCCGACTAAACCAAACGAAATTGATTTTAACGCCACAGTGAGCAAGCTTACGTCCATATTTGGTGAAAAACAATCACTCTTCAGCACACGCTACAAATGTTTTCAAATTGTTAAAAATGATTTGGAAGATTATACAGCCTACATAGCGAGAGTAAATCGACAATGTGAAAAATTTCAACTAGATAAATGCAGCAGAGATAACTTAAAATGCTTAATATTCGTCAGCGGCCTACAATCAACAAGAGATGCAGTTTTTCGCAACGAAATCTTGAAGATGCTGGATGAAGAAAAACCCACTAAGCCGGTGACTTTGGATTTGATCAGTGCGGAAATTCAACGAACACTTCAACGTCAGCAAGACATTAAAATGATTGGAAATACTCCATCGATCACAAATGCAGTTCGTTCACAGTCAAATCTGAATGAAACGCAGTCAAAAAAAGATGTCTCTAAAACACCACCTTCCCCATGTTGGTTTTGCGGAGGAATGCACTATGCACGGTATTGTTCATTTAAAAACCATAAGTGTACACAATGCGGAACCACTGGTCATAAAGAAGGGTATTGTAGTGCAAAGAAACGTAACACGTTCAAAAACAACAAGCAGCGAAAAGACAATTCGCCGCCACAGCAACAAAAGCAGCAAACGAGCAAAACGTCAAAACCGGCAGAGTCAACTGCACAAACAAGAATTATAACTGACTTTTCACAACTAAGAAGGCACATCGTAATTTCAATAAATGGTATTAAAACGCAACTACAACTGGACACCGCTTCAGACTGCACCATAATTTCACAAGAAGTTTGGAAAAATATCAAAATGCCAACATTGAATGCAACTAGACATACAGCACGCGATGCAAATTGCAACAAAATCAACTTTAAAGGTGAATTTATTGCGAACATCACACATCAAGGTGAAACCAAGCAAATGAAAGTTTTAGTTACAGCGGTCAACAATCTCAATATCGCAGGCGCAGATTTCTTTGAAGAATTTGGTCTTTGGGATATACCTATAAATTCATTTTGCATGAAGGTACAACTCTCAGACAAAGAGGTAGAACAAATTGCAAAATTCAAATCAGAGTTCCCTACAGTGTTTCGTAAAGAACTTGGACACTGTGAGAAAATAAAAATTCATCTACCACTAAAGCCAAATGCGATTCCAAAATTTTGTCCGAAACGTCCAGTGCCGTACGCAGTAACATCACTGGTGGAAGCAGAATTAAATCGACTTCAAGACGCAGGCGTCATAACACCAACAAATTATTCAGATTGGGCAGCACCAATTGTAATAGTGAAACGTCCAAATGGTAAAATCAGAATATGTGCAGATTACTCAACCGGTCTTAACGCAAGTGTAGAAGCACATTTTCATCCACTGCCATTGCCAGAGGATATCTTCATTAATCTTAAAGGTCGTAAGTACTTTACACGTTTTGATTTTAATGATGCATATATGCAATTTGATGTCGATGAAGAAACCAAAAATATCTTGACTATCAATACACATCGGGGCTTATATAAATTTAATAGACTTGTACCTGGGATTAAATCAGCCCCAGGTGCATTCCAACAAGCAATTGAAAAAGTTTTAATAGGCGTTCAGGAAGCAACGCCATATTTAGACGACGTCATAGTCGCAAGCAATAATTTCAGTCAGCACGTAAAATCGATACGACAAGTATTACAGCGTTTTGCGAATTACAATATCACAGTGAACTATGACAAATGCGAATTTTTTCAAACCAAGATTAAATACTTAGGTCATATAGTAGATGCAGAAGGCATTCGTCCCGACAGAAATAAAATAATAGCTATCATAAATTTGCCAAGACCAACTAATGTTAGTGAACTTAGGTCATTTCTTGGTTCAGTAAATTTTTATGCTAAATTCATTGCTACAATGAGATCACTTCGTGCACCACTTGATGAATTATTACAGTCAAACAAAAAATGGTATTGGTCAACAAAATGCGAAGAAGCATTTCAAAAGTTCAAATCAATTCTAACGTCAGACTTGATGCTCACACATTTTAATCCAAAAATGCCAATAGTAGTCGCAGCAGATGCATCCATGCAAGGGCTTGGAGCGCAAATCTCACACATAATGCCAGATGGATCAGAAAAACCCGTTGCACATGCGTCAAGGTCACTGACACCCGCAGAGAAAAATTATGGTCAAATTGAAAAGGAAGCACTTTCTTTAGTTTTTGCAGTAAAAAAATTTCACCGCATGTTGTATGGTCAGAAATTCATACTACGTACCGACCATAAGCCATTAATTTCAATTTTTGGAGCAAAAAAGGGTATTCCAATACATTCAACAAGTAGACTTCAGAGATGGGCTCTCACCTTAATGTCATATGATTTCAGTATTGAACATGTTAAAACGGAAAATTTCGGAAATGTGGACATGCTATCCAGGTTGATACCACCAAAGCAAGTCGATGATGAAGATTTTGTAATAGCATGCGCTACACTGGAATACAATATCAGAGCAGTCGTGCGTGACAACATTGGCACACTGCCGGTTACAAATCACATGATCGAAGAATCGACAAAAAGAGATTCAATACTTCAACAAGTCATAAATCATGTGCAAACAACATGGCCCAGAGATACAAAATCTTTGCATAACGACTTGATTCCATACTACAATCGCAAGGAATCGCTGTCAGTAATTGATAATATACTTTTGAGCGGGGAACGCATAGTCGTTCCATCAACATATCAGGGACGAATTCTTAAAACTTTGCACAAGGGTCATCAAGGCCAACAGCGAATGAAAGCCATTGCACGCAGTCATGTATACTGGCCAAACATCGATAAAAATATTGAAGATTATGTTCGCACATGTGGTAAATGTCAGCTCAATGCTAAAAGTCCCGTCAAAGCAAAATTAAGTTCATGGCCTGTTGCAGAAAGAGCAATGCAACGCATCCATATAGACTTTGCAGGTCCAATACGTTCAAAATACTATCTAATCATCGTCGATTCGTTTTCAAAGTGGCCCGAGGCATATCAGTGCACAACGATTTCAACAGCCAAGGTCATAGACATTTTAACAGATTTTTTTAATCGATTTGGGTATCCTGAAATTGTTGTATCTGACAATGGTACACAATTTGTAAGTGCAGAGTTTGAGCAGTTTTGCAAATCAAGAAACATCCAACATGTTAAAACAGCTCCGTACCATCCTCAAAGCAATGGTCAGGCAGAGAGGTACGTGGATATTATAAAACGAGCTTTAGAAAAATCTTTCACAGAAGAGACAAAAGACAACACAAATCTACAAGAATTTTTACTTCAATATCGATCAACACCTAATCCAAACTGTGTGGAGAGAAAGACGCCAGCAGAACTATTCATCGGAAGGAAGCTGCGTACAGAAATAGATTTTTTGAAGAAACCACAACTTGACAATGCACTAAGAAATACTAAAATGGAGCAACAATTTAACACTAAGCATGGTGCTAAGTCTCGGCAGTTTCAATTAAACCAGCAAGTTTTCGTTAAAGTATTTAAAAACAACAAGATGACTTGGCAGCCAGGCATCATAATTGAAAAGATTGGTAATGTTAACTACAAAGTTTTACTCGAAGACCATGATCGAAATCGTTCAATAACTTCACATGCAAATCAAATTCGTAAGCGCAGTATTGATACTGACCAACTTCAATTGGAACCAAGGCCGGCCGCCGAACCACAATTTCAACATCAGTCTCATCAGCAGCCGCATGAAAGTTTAACACTACCGACACATAATTCGGTGACAACAAACGTTAGACGATCGGATCGTGCCAGACGCCCACCGGCTTGGCATCAGCAATATGCAGTTTATAACTAAAAGGGGAGATGTTGGATAATGGATCATATCCAAAACCAATAATATGGCAACACCCATATTTATCGTTCATATCCAAAACCAATAATATGGCAACACCCATATTTATCGTTTAGTTTTTGGATGAGAGACTTTTTGAGATGTCCGAACCAACGTCGAGTTGATGTTGGAGCGAGTAACGAGACACGTGGCTTGAAATAAGACAATTTTTCATTTTTATTTATTTGTTAATTACATATTCGCTATTAGATCTTTATATATATTTGAAATAAATCAACAAACGCGTGTACGATCACAACAGTTTCCACTCAAATTTGATTAAACCAGTTGAAAGGGCAATCATTACCCTTGAAAACAGCGTTTCGTTTCTTCGAATATCTTAATTAGAATTGGAAATATCGATATTTAAGTTTCACCATTTTGACCCATACAAAAAAATTTAAACTTTTTGAAGCATACTTCTGGGCATTTTGTATGGGAAAAATGTACCAAAACTCAAAAAACACCTTCCATAAAAATGTTCATAAAACAAAATGGAGCAAACGAATTTTTACGCTTTTTTCTCCTGTTCATAAAAGACATTTAGGACTATGAAATATTAAAAAATTGAGGAGGCCATATTTTTTTTTTTTTTTTTATTTCATTTTAAAGTTTTACAATTTTTACAAATTTTTTTTTTATATTCCAAAAGAAAAAAGCTGTCAAAGATATGAATTAACGCTGATAAAAAAGATTACCTCATAATTTGAAAGTATGCACCATTTACTGCAAGACGATAAAGAAATATTTGATTACTCGCCTAAATATAAACGTTTTTCATAATGTCAAAACTAACATAATTAATGAGTTTACAAAAACGCAGTTTTAGGCCAATGGGAAAAAAATTATAAAAGCAAATGGAGCAAGTGGATTTTTAAAATGAAAATGTAGTTTGATTAAGAATATATTATTTCAAAGCATAAAAAAAATTTGAGGTCATATTTTTTGTTTTTTTTAATTTTTTTATTCAAAGTCGAGCAAAATTTTTTTCTTATCGACATTTTTTGTCAATATTTGAAAATTCATATAAATTCAATAGTGAACGGTATTTACAGCTACGTTACAATTTCTCAAAGAGAAAATTATTATCTATGTAATGATGTATTACCCGAGTTCGTATGTTAACAATTAAATGAGATAGAGCATTTTGTATGAGGTGTGTTCATTGAGAAAAAAAAGAACCTAGTTTTTGCTCAACTCTGGGCACCCTGTACGGCTAAACGAAAACAGACTCAAAAATTTTTATATAAGCTTTTATATTACAATTTGATGTATCTGTCGATCTCTATTTAAAAAAATTGTTTTACTCATACTTTAATTTTGAATTTATTTTTGGCCGCAATCACCCATTGTGCGGCAGATGTAGAATTTTCTGCAGTTTGAGATTTCTGGGCTTGTTGCTGTTGGGCATAGAGCATTTTGAGTTGCCTTTGGAGGTTAGTCTTAGTAGACGTGCACATATTTTATGATGGCAAGCTTCCAGCTTTAATAACTGCCGATTTTCTATTATTGAAACTGTAAGTTCTCAGGCTGAGGTTCTGATTTCTTATACCTTATGTACATTTGAAGCCAAACTGTCGAATATATCGGTCGATTTATGTATAAGATTTATTATTTCTACGAAAAAATATTGTGCTGAAACAAATGCCTTTACTTTTCAATTCCCATGACTAGCAGTTCAAATAATGCCGTTCCAACATCAAAAACACCACACCCTCCTCCAGCCAATAAAAAGACTACCACAGACACGACTCTTGGCACGACTAGTCTTTCTATGATAGACACAAAAACAACAACCAACCAACCAAACTAAAAGGTGTGAATTTAAATATGGGCGACAATAATCGCGCTCATTAATTTTCGTGCATATTTCAACAAAGCACCATGTCGAATTGCTGTCAATAGAGGAAAATTAAGTAAATAGAACAACAAAAATTAAAGAAAAAACTGCCAAACTAACTAACAAACAACCAGCAGAAAAATAACCAATAATACAAAAACAACAAATTGGCATTTCCAATAACCATTCATTAATCTTTTGGCAAAAGCAGCGAACGAGCAGTCAAAGCATAACCAAGCAGACAAAATGCCAAAAGACGAAGACAAATAAGGAAAAAAATGCCACAGCGAATTTGACACACAAGGGGGAGGGGAAAGTAGGAAAGAGCTGAAAAAAGACAACTGAATGGAACAAACAAAAATAACAACTGCAGTAAATGCATGTAGTAAAACTTGCCACCTGCTTAACAGCGCTTTAGTAGCGGAAAACGCGTGTGTTTGTTTGGTTGTAACGATTTTTTTTGCGGCAACGTGAGTTATCAGCATCTCGCGCCCGCTGTGTCGCGCTGTCAGTGTCACATTGTCGCTTGAATAATAATTTTCAACGAGATATGAGTTCGATATGGTGTTTGGTTTTCTTGTTTTTGTGTGTTTGGCGAGTGTTTGGGCAGTGGAGAGAAAAGTATGCATGTGTGTAGTTCATTATAGCTGAAGGCGACACACAATGGGTGATTGCGGCCAAAAATAAATTCAAAATTAAAGTATGAGTAAAACCATTTTTTTAAATAGAGATCGACAGATACATCAAATTGTAATAAAAAAGCTTATATACAAATTTTTGAGTCTTTTCGTTTAGCCGTACAGGGTGCGCAAAGTTGAGCAAAAAATAGGTCCTTTTATTTCTCAATGAACACACCTCATACAAAACGCTCTTTCTCATTTAACTGTTAACCTATATACACGAATGATACATCGTTACATAGATAATGATTTTCTCTTTCAGAAAAAACAACTTAGTTGTAAATAGCGTTCACTGTTGAATTTATATGAATTTTCAAATATTCACAAAAAATGTCGATGATAAAAAAATTTTTCTCGACTTTGAATAAAAAAATAAAAAAAAACAAAAAATATTACCTCCTCAATTTTTTTTTATGCTTTCAAATAATATATTCTTAATCAAACTGCATTTTCATTTTAAAAATCCACTTGCTCCATTTGCTTTTATAATTTTTTTCCATCTGCCTAAAACTGCGTTTTTGTAAATGCATTAATTGTGTTACATTTGACATTATGAAAAACGTTTACATTTAGGCGACTAATCGAATATTTCTCTATCGTCTTTCAGCAAATGGTCCATACTTTAAAATTATGAGGTAATTTTTTTTTATCAGCGTTAATTATTATCTTTGGCAGCTTTTTTATTTTAGAATATAAAAAAAAATTGTAAAAATTGTAAAATTTTAAAATGAAATTAAAAAAAAACAAAAAATATTTCCTCCTCAATTTTTTAATATTTGATGCTCCTGAATGTCTTTTATAAACTGGCGAAAAAATTGTAAAAATTCGTTTGCTCCATTTTGTTTTATGAACATTTTTATGAAAGGTGTTTTTTGAGTTTTGGTACATTTTTCCCATACAAAATGCCCAGAAGTATGCTTCAAAAAGTTTATATTTTTTTGTATTCCCCAAAATTGTGAAACTTAAATATCGATATTTCCAATTCTAATTAAGATATTCGAAGAAATTAAACGCTGTTTTCAAGGGTAATGATTGTGCTTTCAACTGGTTTAACCGAATTTGAGTGGAAAGTAATTACATAAAAGATATTAAACAGGGAATAGAGCCAAAAAACGTGTTTTTTGCCTATTTGGGCATGAATATCTCAGAAACTAGAAACAATTTGGAAAATTTGATTCCAGATTCAGGTTTAGCACACTGAAATCCTTTAGAAAAGTGTAATTTCATTTCTGGTATAAAATTTTTTTGAAATGCGATTTTTTGTATGAAAGTTTTATGATAAATGCTTATAACATACTTAAAAGTGCATATATTTTTAATTTAAAAACGGTGAAGTGCTTTACCCCTTTTCCAGAATGATTACCGCATTTGATTTATATTTCAAAAATGTATACACTAATCAAAATGGAGCAATTTAGCTATAATAGTTAGGAAAATGCTGAAATTTCAAAAATACCGTTATATGGGAGGTAGGCGTATTTGTGGGTGGATTTTGTTCAAATTTTCACAGTTTACTAATTTCAACCAAAAAAGCTTAAGTTCCGAGTTTCAAGATTCTAGCTTAATTATTACTATTTTTGGCCGCATTTGTATGGAGGTGCCCCACTGTGCGACAGTGCGAGGAATCATTTTGATGGTGCAATGTGGTCCACGCTGTAGGCTAAAAAAAACGCATATAGAAGTACGCATAAGTATGAAGTATGTATGGATATGAAGCACGTATGCACACATATTGACATATGCTTTACATAGCAATTGACTAAGTGGCGGATGCTCTTTGATTGTTCAGCTTAATCTATAGTGAAAAGTGCCAACACTTGAATAACCACAACTGAAGAAGCGCGCCTCGTGCGAGTGCATGTATTGAGTTTATGCCCCTCATGAAGGAAATACATATATTTTAAATTTAAGAGAAAATGCATTTTAAACTAATTTAACTTAATTTACCTTAACTTTGTAACTTAGCTTAACAAACTTAATGTAACAGACTTTAATTTATTTTTTAGTTTTACGTTTTCTTATGTTATCTTATTTTATTTTATTTCATTTCATTTTATTTTATTTCATTTCATTTTATTTTATTTCATTTCATTTTATTTTATTTTATTTTATTTTATTTTATCTTATTTTATTTTTTTATTTTATTTTTTTTTTTTTAATTTTTTACTTTATATTTTTTTTTTATTTTTTTATTTTTTTTTATTTTTTTTTTTCTTTTTTCTTTTTTAAGAGATTTTTTGGCCGTGTAATTGAATATATATATTTTCGTTTTTGAGCTCCAGGCCTAAGATCGAAATATCGAGATTAAAAATTAAAAATTAAATTTAAAAAAGAAATTGCTTTTAAATTAAATTGTGGCCTGGAGCTCAAAAAGAAAAATTTATCTATTTATTTTTTTCTTTTTTATTTTTTAGTTTTACGTTATCTTATGTTATCTCATTTTATTTAATTTCATTTTATTTTATTTTATCTTATTTTATTTTCTTATACTTTATTTTATTTTATTTTCTTTTTCTTCTTGTTTTTATTTTTATTTTTATTATTATTCTTATTTTTATTATTTTATTTTATTTTTTTTTTACTTTATATATTTTTTATTTTATTTTATTTTATTTTATTTTATTTTATTTTATTTTATTTTATTTTATCTTATTTTATTTTCTTATACTTTATTTTATTTTATTTTCTTTTTCTTCTTGTTTTTATTTTTATTTTTATTATTATTCTTATTTTTATTATTTTATTTTATTTTTTTTTTACTTTATATATTTTTTATTTTATTTTATTTTATTTTTATTTATTTTATTTTATTTTATTTTATTTATTTTTTATTTTATTTTATTATATTTATTTTTTTATTTTATTTTATTTTATTATTTTTTTATTTTTTCAATTTTGAAATATTAAAAATATTAGAACAAAAGAGAACCACTTTCATATGAAAAAGAATACATATAGAGGGCATAGGCGACACTCACCACAGGAAATATACCATAAGTGCTCCAAAAACAAAAACAGCCAACAACAACATCCAATCAATGCATAAGTGTTCAATTGCCCATAAAAATGCGGTGTTGTCGTGCAACTATTTATAAATTATTATTTTTTCTACTTTTTTCGAATTCCGCATTATCTACCATTTCAACAACTTCCTTTTGCAAAGACACACAGACGCCTTCTGGAGTGTTGGCTTCACAAACACCACGCAAACAAACAGCAAATTCCTCATGCCATGCAACAGCTGCACCAAAACGCCACGACTTAAACTGAAATCTCTTAAATCTCAAATTGAATGAATAAATGCAAATATTATTGCAACTTGTTTGGCACATTAATAGAGCCAATGAATAACTAGTAGATGTGGCTGTCGCAGGCATTAACTGGCTGTGGGCGTGGTCGCATGAATAATTTATTTGTGCGAATTGAAAAAAAAAACGCTAAACGACGACCATAAGTCAAAAGGTAGCGTGACATATGTGCGGGTACGTGTGACAAAATAGCTTTTGCGGAGGGAGCGGCAAAATGGATGGCAAGGATTTCTGAGAACTTATTGCAATTCATTGCTTTGACTATAATTAGGTATTTATTTGGCGGGTTTTGTATATAATTATGTTAATATTTGAATTTGTTTTTTATTGCTTAAAATCGCCTCCGTTAAAATACCTTTTAAGCTGTGAATAATTGCTAATTACCACTTTGTGACATTCTACAGCAAGTCTTCTTGTCTCTGCTCTGATATATTTGCCTTTGTTCACTGCATTTTTTCTGCCCACAGCTGTCAACCAAAATTATTTTGCTGTGACAACAATTGCTTGTGGCATAAATGCGAATTGTCTGCAAATGCCAATTAGTTAGCGCTGGAGGCAGCAAAACATATAAAAACAATAAAAACAAAATAAGAAAAAACAACAAAGAAAAAAAAAAACGATAAAAACAAAGACTAAACTCGAGCTACAAACTTGTCAAATTAATCCAAAACAATTTGTGTTTTGATAGAGTAAAAAACAAAATAAAAAATAATAACAGCAATAAAAAAAACAATAACAATAACAATAACACTAAGCATAGAAACCACAAAAAAAGAAAAATTGGCTTGTCTTGTGCCTACAAAAGTAATCTTAAACTATAAAATAACTAACAACTTAAACCTTAACGACATAAATATGCGAGATAAACTGATTTGTAGTTGTTATTATTATCTAAAATTTAGTTAAAGCGAAAATGGTGCAATTTGTGATTTGGGGCTTTAATGAAAATAAATAAAACCTGAAATTGTTTCTTTGGGTGTAGAAAAAAAATTGGTTTGCAAAAAATAAGTTTTGTATTTAGTTTTGGGGCTGGCTTTAGAATAATGTACCAGGTCTAAACTAAAGCGAATGGTGTCAGAAGGTAGGGGAGATGCTACAGATGACAAAAAAAGAATATTGGAGATGAAGGAAGGTGAAATTTCTGACGAGTTAGCAGCCAAGCTCCTCCCCATGCTGGCTTGGGTGGTTGATGAACTTGATACAAGATGGCCACAACTACATATTGCGCTCCCGTCGGCAGTGTTTTAGTAGGCTACTTTCCGTCTGCTTGCTCAATAGCTGCATCTGCAATCAATGGTCTCTGATTTTTTTTTTTTTTTTTGAAAACACAGAAATTATATTTAAATGTATAAAAGTTGAACAAAATACATAGATTTAAAAAAATATTTTTTTAATGCGAAATTATTATGTATTAAAAAAATAACATATAAAACATATGTGGAACATATCCAAAATTTGTGGAACCTAAGATAGTTTTCTTCAAAACTCCAATATTAACATTCTAAATAAAAATACTGAAGACTCTATGAAATATTTGTGAAATGCGTTGAAAATTTTGTGGAACATATTGAAAATTCATAAAAAGCAAATTATTTACAAAAATAAACAAAAATCTAAGCGCATTAAACGCTTTGTTGATGCTAAATAAATTTTTTTCATAACCCGCTAATATGAACATTTTTCTAAAAGTAGGTACTGCTACTACTAAGAAAATTTAGTTTTTTGAAATTTTGTGGAATACATTGGAATTTGAAAACCTGCCAAATTCATAACCAATGCTAATTTTTTACGAAATAGATTTAAAAAAAAAATGCCTTTTGTTGAGAAATTATTACGTCTTACGTGTTATTTTTGTAACATATTAAACGTATGTGGAACATATTCAAACATTTGTGGATCCTAAGTGAGTTTTCTTAAATACTCCAAAATTAAAAATTTCCCTAAAAAGGATCAATAATTTCTCGCAAAACCTATGAATAAAAAAATGGAATACGTTGAAAATTTTGTGGAACGCGTTGAAAATGTTGTTTGGACAAATTGGAAACTTCTCCTAAATTCACAAAAAGGCTAATTTACGAAGAAAATAAAAGGGAACCTCCACTGCGTTGGGAAAATCAGGTGGACAGCGATGCTGACTCCCTAGGTGTTCCCAAGTGCCGCCATGCTGCACGAAACAGAAGCAATTGGCGCGCTCTGTTGGACTCGGCCAGAATCGTTTAGACGGTTAAGAGTCAATCAAGAAGAGAAGAAGAATTTACGAATATTAAAAAAAAACTTTGTCAAGCCCATTAAAAGCTTTGTGGATTCTAAGTTAATTTTTTTTTCAAAACTCCCTCAGATAAAATTTTTATTAAAAATACGCACGGATTTTGCACAAAGCCTATGAAAAAATTATGAAATGCATTGAAAGCTGGTTGGATTGTGGAACTCATTCAAAACTTTAAAAGATTTGTAGAACGCAAGAGGTAACTGAGGAGCTTTTTTTCATTTTTGATAGTCAAAATTTGTAAAAGTACACAAAAAAGCTTGGAATTACTTATAACAACTTCTTTTATATTTTGGCCTAAAATCGATTTCCTCATACTGTGTTACCTTGCCGCTCTTGCTGTGCCTCTTATTGCACCACACAGTTAAATTACCAAATTGCTGCATCTAACGATCGAATTGTTATGCCAGGCCTTGCTTGTACCTTTTAAAATTGGTCGGCGCTCGGTCGGTCGGTCGGCGCGACAGTAAGTAACCGCTAACAAGCGCACCTCGCTCGAATATGCACTTTAACAAATATTTACGCTCAAATGCAATTACAAGTACGTGTCCTTTCACAACAAACAAAAAAAAAGAGTACAAGACGCTGGACTTGGCCCAAGAGCCAAGCAGGGTTCGCTTCTTCTTTTTCTTCTTATTGCTTGTCTTGTCTGGCTGTCTGTTTGACGGCAATTGAGTGTATTTTGGAGGAAAATATATAGAAATAGAAAAAAGCATACATCAAAGAGTGAATTGGCGTTGTGCCGTATTGGAGGTAAAGAGCGAACGGGGACAAAGGACAGAAGCAGCAGATGTATGCATTACAGCAACATGAGCAATAATTTTTGTTGCACAATTGCGTGCTTGCAGAAATGCAGGAATATACACATGTGTCATGCAACTCAATCAGTGAAATTTTGTGGTAAAAATGGGAAAAAGTAAAACAAATAAGTAAATAAAAATTGGAAAGACAACAGAATGGAGCAAAGGTAAAAGAGAGTGGAGAGGGAGATCGTGAGACAAAAAATAAGATAGCTTGTTGTAAGAAGAAGAAGAAAAAGAAGTGAAAGAAGAAGAAGAAGCGAAAGAAAAAGATTAAGAAGAAGAGGAAGAAGAAGATGAAGAAGAAGAAGAAGAAAAAGAAGAAGAAGAAATAAAAAGAAAAAAAGAAGATGATGATGAAGACGATGATGATGATGATGATGATGATGATGATGATGATGATGATGATGATGATGATGATGATGATGATGATGATGATGATGGTGATGATGATGATGATGATGATGATGATGATGATGATGATGATGATGATGATGATGATGATGATGATGATGATGATGATGATGATGATGATGATGATGATGATGATGATGATGATGATGATGATGATGATGATGATGATGATGATGATGATGATGAAGATGGTGACGAAGAAGAAGAACAAAATTGAATTGGAACAGAAAGGGAAAAAGTTTAAAGAAATTTTAAATTGAAGAAGGAAGAAGAAGAATATTAGCACGAAGAATATTAGCAGAAAATTATGACAATCTAAAAAACAACCAATTTCACAAAATGCAATTCTAGCAAGAAAAAACCGAATTACTTGCAACATATGTATACACATAAGTATGTTGCAACAGAGACAAGAGCATCAACAACAACAGCGAACACTAGTGCTGGAAAAACCTCGATGTTTACGAGTATCGATATTTTCGATATTTTTGAGAAAAAACATCGATATTATCGATATATCGACCTTTATATTAGAGCTCTAGATACCCGGGTATCGAACAATTCGAAAAGATCGAATTTGTCTGAGGCTCGTTTGTTGTTCAAATGCCCGTACAAACATTCGAGCATTCGAGCTTACAGACAAAAAAATTTGCATCAGGAAAACAAAAATAAAAAAAATACATATGAAGACAACAAAAAAAAAAAAAAAAAATAAACAAACGAAAAATACAAACTTCAAATGCCCGCATTGTTCAAATGCCCGTGCAAACATACGGGTAATAAACAAACAAACAAGTGTTCGAGAATTTGAACAGCATTTGTTCGGGCTACTCGAAAATGTTCAAAAAATTCGAGAGCTCTACTTTATATAAAGCTTAATTTAACATATATATATGTATATAACAGCTTTATTTTTCGAAATGTCTGCATTCATTATTGTGCCCTGAATTGAACGAGAGTGACAGTCATTTATATTACTCTAAAAATTAACTAAATAAACATTTAAACTAAATATTTCAATTTATTATCAACATAAATCTTTTTTGAAAAGGCAATTTAATAATCACAAAAAAAAAACAAAAAAGGTAAATTCTGTTCCAGCCTGAAAGAGTAGGTATCAATTACAGTGGTTCACTGAAATATTTCGCATTTAAGTTATTTAAAAAACCATGTAAAAGACTAAAAGGTTTGAAATTAATAACGCATTTTAAATACCTTTTACACTCAGAGAAAATAAATCAAAAATAAATTTTTTATTTTTATAATGCACGTTTTCAACCATGTCATTGCATTTTAAAAATTAAATTTTTTAAATTAAAAATTAAATTTTTGGAATTAAAATGTATTTGGGATTTAAAAAGAAAATGTTTAAATTAAAAATAAAAATGAATGGAAAAAAACATAAGTTTTTGGTTCAAAATCTAATAGTGCTTAAAAGAGAAATAAAAATTTTTAAATTTAAAATGTTTTTTCTTGCTTTTGCAATTCTACAATGAACATTTAAAAAAAAAATCTTCGTATTTACATTACTTTTAAACACAGGAATTTCTACATAGGAATCAAATGTCGAGGATATTTTTTTATCGGGTAGTGTTATCAAGAGGATCCCAATAAAAAAGTATTTTCAAATTTATTTTACTTCATAACAGTTTGTATTACTTTTAAATTCATGTGCATATATGTATATGTGTGGCTAAAAAGGTTATAAAGGCCGTACCGATGGCTTCTTAACTGAAAGGGAAAATGAAACATTAAATAGTCGGATTTTCTTTAATTTATACCTCCAATTCTGTGGGTTGTTTATGCAAATACATATTTATAAGAAAAAATATTGTAATGATCTTAGCTATGTATTTAAGTGGAGAATTTTTATCCCAAAATATATGGTTGGTTGTATGGGAGCTATATCTTATAATGGTCTAATTTGGCCGATTGCGACAAATGATCAGCTCATCAGCTTATCTTAACAACTGAGGAACTAGCTCATGATTCTAATAATATCGATATATATTTTGGGGGGCTAATTTTTGTCCTTCTGGTACTTTCGACAAACATGTTTGGCTAAATGTTATACCATTTTATGTTCATGAAAGGTATAAAAATTGCCTTTTTTTAGCTAGTAACTTCTTACTTTAATGGGCTTATGAAATTTGCAGGCTTGTACATGTACGACAGACAATAATTCAAAATAAAACAAATGCTGCAAAAACTCATGTACACTCACACAATGCGAATGTAATAGAAACTCATAAAAATATTAAATTTTTTTTATTATTATTCATATAAAACTATTAAAAGTCGAATTCCCCAGAATTACCCAAATCATAGCGCTCCCCAAAAATTACCCAAATTTTAAAAAAATCTCCAAATCTGGGGAATTACCCACAAAACGGCAATGCTGCCTTTTACCAGCTTCTTTACGCGTTTATCAGTAATGGATCCATGACCGTCGATATATCGAATATCGGAAAAAAAATATCGATATATCGAAAAAGTTCAAAACATCGATGAATCGATATTATATCGATATCGCATCCAGTACTTGCGAACACAACGATATAAATAACAGCAGCAACAAACCGACAGTTACTTACAACTTAAGTTGCTGCGCCGCGCATACAACATCTGTGTTTGCTGGGGTAACAGCAGCAACAACAGCAGTCTGAGTAGAAACAAACTCATCACACACACACACACAAACAAACGCATAACACACATGCCGCCGTTTTAGTTGCAAATGCCACAAAAATAACCGCAAATAACAGAAAATGGGCTGCAAATCAGCAGACTAAACTACCAAAAAAAACGAAGAAAGAACCACCACAAAAATTTGTGGCAAGCGAAAAAATAGAAATTGTTAGTTGTTGCCACATGCAACATGGCTGTCACAAACAACAGCAACAACAACAACAAAAAAAATAAAAAATTGCCACCATAGCAAAAAAAGGCAGCAACGCTGCACGTTTGTTTGCCAGCGAGACGCGCCGCAATGTTACGTGTTTCCCAGGCGTAGCGTAAATTGTGTGGCAAGCAAAGAAAAATTTAGATGTGTGCGTTTTAGTGTGTGTATGTGTGTTATCATGCAACCACATACTGAAATTTGCAAAAACAGAAATTGCTGAAGCTTAAAAATTGCAAGGAGAAAAAACTATGCAAAAAAGCGCAACATAAAAGAAGCGACGAGGAGACTAGTGTGGCACGTTTGAAAAAAAAAAAAGAAAAAACCCAGACACAGACACACTTATGTATGCCACAAAGAATGCATGTCTTGCTTTGTTTCTTTTGTTGCCGTAAAGTGTATAAATGCACTTACAATGCGTAGATATATGCGAAATATACATGATATAAATATAAATATATAAATAATGCCGTCTGCTTATGCAACAAAGCGACGCGGTGCGCTTGCACTCTGTACTATGTTGTGTTTAGCTTTGCCTTGAGCGTGCCACAAAAGGCTAGTTAGTCAGCGCTAGTCGCGTCGCATCTATTTGCTGATTGCTTTGGCTTTGCCTTAGCTTAACAATAGCTGCAACAACAAAAATACAGCACACAAATAACAACAAATACAACGTCTAAATAAACAAAACAAATAACAACCATATTGCAAACCGCAATTTGCCACAACTTGCAATAAATATTTTTTCGCAAATGTTTTCGCATTGTAATCGGAGCGATAAAAAATTCGCCTAAAGGTGCTACATGAGCTTATTGTTAAAAAATTGCGTAATAAAATCTGTTTGTTATATTGTTTTTTCTTATATTCCAAATGTTAAAAAAAAAATTAAAAAAAAAATTATTATTTTGTTTCGAAATTTTATTGTTTTGCAAAAATAACATATAAAACGAATGTGGAACCTATTCAAAATTTGTGGATGCTAAGTTAATTTTCTTCGAAACTGCTAATATTAACATTTCTACTAAAAAATGTTCACGAATTTCGCGAAAAACCTGTCGAAAATTGTGGAATCTGTTTGCAATTTTGTGGAATCCGTTAGAAACTTTGTGGAACACATTGAACACTTCTGCTTAATTCATAAAATATGCTAACTGTTTGCGAAATGGATTAAAAAAATTGGGCTTTGTTGTGAAATTATTAAGTTTTGCAAAAATAAAATATCAAAGAAATGTGCAACTTATTCAATATATGTGGATCGTAAGAGAATTTTCTTCAAAATTCCTAAATATTAATATTTTTACTAAAAACGTTTCACGAATTTCACGAAAAGCCTATAAAAAAATTGCGTAATGCGTTAAAATTTGAGAGGAACTCATTGAACACTTTTGCCAAATTCATAAATAATGCCAATTGTTTACGAAATAGATTTAAACGAATTGTGCTTTGTTGTGAAATTATTATGTTTTGCAAATATGAAATATTAAACAAATGTGAAACATATTCAAAATTGTGGATCGTAACTTAATTTTCTTCAAAATTTCTAAATTTTTACATTTTTAATAAAAATGTTCACGAATTTTGCGAAAAACCTATGAAAAAATTGTGGAACGAACTAAATTTGTGTGGAACGCATTATGCATTTCCGCTAAATTCATAAAAAATGCTAGCTGTTTACGAAATGGATTTAAAATAATTGCGTTTTATTGCGAAATTATTATGGTTTGCTAAAATAACATATCAAACTTATGTGGAAAATATTCAAAATTTTTGGAACTTCATTTAAAATTTCCCAAAATTCAAATTTTTACTAAAAAAGGTTTACAAGTTTCACGCAAAAGCTATAAAAATTTGTGGAGAACATTGAAATTGGTGTGGAATGCATTGAAATTTGTGTAGAATGCATTGAAAAATTGCTAAATTTTTAAAAACACTAATTATTTACGAAAATTAAAAAAAAAAAAACTATGTTAAACTGTTGTCCGATGACCACGTATGCGGCTTTCATCATTTCGGAGTGTTTTTTCGTTTTATTTGAATGCACATAAATTATATTCCAAAAGTTTAAACAAATTAAACGAAGTCTGTTCAAAAAAATTGATTTTTGTTGCAAAAGTTATATTGTTTTGCAAAAATAACATACAAAGCATATGTGGAACATATTCAAAACTTGTGGATCATAAGTGAATTTTCTTCAAAACTGCTAAATATTAATATTTTTAGTGAAAAATGATAGCGAGTGTCATACAAAGCAATGCAATATGGAATGCATTGAATTTTTATTGGAAGGCATTGAAAACTTCTGTGAAATAGTACATATATAAAATAAGCTAATAACTTGGCCTAATTTAACTCGACTTAACTTAACTCGATTTTAATGAACTTTGACGAGCTCTACTTTTTTAGCTCCCATTTTAGTTTAGCTATGATCGAATCTATATAACTTGCCTGAGCTAGGCTGAACAACGTAGCCGCTAAACTTAATTTAACTCAAGTTATCCATCTTAACTGGTTAACAAAAACCAACTAAAACGTCTAACACTCTTTTTTTTTTGTGAAAGGCCAACGCGGTTAACTGCTAAAAAATTGCTTGCCACATTGGCCGCTTTATCTAGCTCAAATTATTTTCAAAGCGCTATCTATATCTACACTCCTCCCGGCTTACCATTAGTGATGGGCGAGTCCGAGATGTTTAGACAATCGAGAGAATCGCCATCGTTGCAAAATCATAATCGAGTCAAAAGCTGACTCGCTCCTCGACTACACAATCGAGATGTTTTTGCGATTGTTCCGAGTCGGCGAGTCGGAGGTTGTTTCGATGACATCTCGACTACACAACCGAGATGTTTTTGCGATTGTTCCGAGTCGGCGAGTCGGAAGTTGTTTCGATGACATCTCGACTACACAAGCGAGATGTTTTTGCGACTGTTCCGAGTCGACGGGCCGGCTGTTTTGATGATTTGTTTTAGTTGATAAAATAAACTTAATGAGTTTTGTTGATGAAGAAAATGGGATTGTTAATGGAAGTGAGGCAAATACATAAATAAATAAACCAAATTGAAAAATATGGTATACATAGACGCTGTATTTTTGCTATCACAATTAAAGAGTGTCGTGCATAATAAATACAATTAATTATTTAAATATTAATAAATTAATAAATTTTCTGAAGTGAGACGCTTATGAAACAAATTAATTTTACGAGCAGCAACAACGGCAATAGATTTGTACCACTCTGTATGCTTTTTAAGCAATTTTGATATTCAAGCGGCAACAACAAATGTAGGGTTGCTTTGAAAACGAGAGGAATCA
Source organism: Urophora cardui (assembly GCA_960531455.1). NCBI lineage: Eukaryota > Metazoa > Arthropoda > Insecta > Diptera > Tephritidae > Urophora > Urophora cardui. Next base: position 18,458,368 of record OY482670.1, on the reverse strand, counting down.
TTGGCGAGTCCGAGATGTTTTAGCGATTGTTTCGACTGACGGCCATTTACGACTTGACTCGAATACGAATGAAAACCATCGAGAGCATTTGAGATGTTTCAACAATCGAGAGAATCGAATAAAACATCTCGGACTCGCCCATCACTACTTACCATTCACCTACCATATGCTCCTTCATATCAGCTATTATTTTTCAAATTGATTCGTGTAAATGTCTTCGCATTTATCAAAGCTCGCCAACAAACAAAAACCGTTGCTGGTGTTGCTGGTGTGTTGCATACAATTTGCCACATGCACATGAGTACACATGCGAGCGGTCGTTTTATTGCATGTGGCAACGTTGCAACGTGTTTGTGTCGCTTGTTCCTCTCTACATACCAATTTTTTGTCATGCATTTAAATGTGTTTTAAAATGAAATTTGACTGGCCAAACAAAGTGTGTGCTTTGTAAAGTGGTTTAGCTTAGCTTTCACTCTCTCACTGGTCATGTTGCGCTAAACACTAATCCTTGTTGTCGCTTTGTTTGTGCAACGTACCGTTTTTAATCAAGTTGTCATATAAGCCATAAGCGAGATTTTTGAGTTGGCACTAAGCAGCTGCATGTTATAGGAATATAGTCTGTTGAACCATAAATGTGTTTAATTATAGTTTTATATTCTTCTCCAAACCTTATAGTAGGCATTTCCTATTAATTTATCCATTTTCTTAGTCATCTATTCCATCCAGTCTTCTTTTACTTGAACTACACTCAGAGAAAAACAGCATTTTAAAATCAAAAATAATATTTTTATTTTTATAATGCCCATTTTAAACCACATAATTTTTGATTTAAAAATAAAAATTTTTAAATTCAAAAATTAAATTTTTAAAATAAAATGTACGTATTTAATTTAAAAACGCTACATTTTTAATTTTAAAATACACATATTTATTTTAAAAATGTTACATTCTTACAATCTTCTCGCCTAAAGCAAAAACAGAAAACTAAATTTCAAATATAAAAATAGCTTATTTACCTACATATTCGTTGTCAACTGAATTGGCAAATAATTTGCGGAAATTTTTTGAACTACAAATAAAATGTACAATTCGGTTTAAATTGGTGGTAGTTTTGATTCAGGAGAGTGTGACAATCTAAGCGGAGGGGTGGTGGTTACTACCCTTCCAGTTGTCGACACTATTCAAGAAATAAACAACGAGGATAACAAAAAGATGATGCAGCTTCAGAGGGACATCGATATGGTCCATGTATTGCCTTTCCTAAAAGGTAACAATGATTCAAACATTTTGTAATGTATTATAATACTGTATTGTATCTGATCACGTACTGCAGATTCGCAAATAACTTTTAGCAGCCTTCAATTTTTAGGACCGGATGGTCTTAAAAGAAACCATTCCGCCCCTCGGTATACGCGTTGAATTTTGGGAGAAGCTATTCAAGTGGAAGAAGAAAGAGGTATGTGTAATTAAAAAATTTCTTTTGGTGCAATTGTTTAGTTTATTTTTATATATTTCGGCATAGAGGAGGGATGTTTTTCAATGCCATCTTCTTCAACGCAAAACCCTATTTATTTGTTGGCATTACTGGAGCAAACGCGCAAAGGAAGGTAAGTTTTAGAATGAGAATGATGATTAGGATGAGGATGAGGATGAGGATCGGGATAAAATGAGCATGAGGATTAGGATCAGGATCAGGATCAGGATGAGATAAGTATAATGAAATAATTCGGATTAGAATCAGGATCAGTATGAGATTCAAGATGAGGATGAGGATCAGGATGAAATGAGGATGAGGACTAGGATTAGGATACGGATAGCCCTAGGATGAAGATGAGGATTAGATTCATGATCAAGATGGGATGAGCAGATGGAGGAGGGTTAAGATTAGGATCAGGATCAGGATAGCACTAGGATGAGGATCAGGATTAGATTCAGGATGAGGTTGAGGATCGAGATGAAATGAGTAGGATGAAATGAGGATGAGGATTAGGATTAGGATCAGGATAGCACTAGGATAAAGATGAGGATTAGGATCAGGATCAGAATGAGGATCGGGATGAGATGAGTAGGATGAAATAAGGGATATGCAAGAGAAAATCACTCTTCTTCTTCCTGCCATTAGCTAATCTCAAACTAGTGCATCTTGTTTTGATTTGAAACAGGCCGTCGAATGGTAAGGTAAGTGTACCTATTTCCGTACTATTAAGGCATATACACGTTCAAAGTAATATTTTAGTCGACAGAAAAACACTTGAAGTCTAAAATTGACTTTTACTGTTGCAGAATAAATATATTGTCATAAATAATTAATAATATTTAAAAAAAGAGCAACAGAAAGTATTTTTTGTGCTTTTTTCGAAAAACATATTTTGTTCCCAATTCCGGCCGAAAATTTTGTTCGGTTCCCAATTCCGTACGAAAGCGTTCCTATTTCCGTTCTAAACTATAAAAACCCGTTTCTGCTCAAATTTTAGACATTTTGTGTAAAATAAAAAATGTAAATTTATATAAAAAGTATATGCATATATTTATTTAAAAATTAACACAAAATTTATAGCGAAAGGCCTCCAAAATATTAATTGGGTGTTACTTACTTACTTACTTAATTGGTACGTAACCGTCTATACGATTTTGGGCGAGTCCAACATAATACGCCAGCTATTTCTGTTCCGTGCAGCGTGGCGCCATTTGGGAATACCTAGAGAGTCAGCATCACTGTCCATCTAATCTTCCCAACGCAGTGGAGGTCTCCCCTTTCTTCTGCGTCCAGCGGGTTTCGACAGGAATACTTTCTTGGCCGGAGCACCTTCGTCCATTCTCACGATATGACCTGCCCAACGCAGCCGCAGGATCTTTATTCGCTGAACAATGTCGATGTCTGTGTAAAGCTCGTACAGCTCATCATTAAATCTCCGTCGATACTCGCCCCCGCCAACGCGCAAAGGTCCATAAATCCTTCGAAGAACTTTCCTCTCGAATACTCTAAGCGCCATCTCATCTGCTTGTGCTATAGTTCATGCTTCTGCGCCGTACATGAGGACTGGAACGATGAGTGTCCTGTAGAGTGTGATTTTGGTTCGTCGAGAGAGGACTTTACTTTTCAATTGCCTACTTAGTCCAAAGTAGGATTTATTGGCAAGAGTGATTCTTCGCTGGATTTCAGTGCTGACATTATTTTTGGTGTTAATGCTGGTTCCCAAATAGACGAAGTCCTTAACAGTTTCAAATTTGTAGCTATCAACATTGACGTGGCTGCCAAGGCGTGCTGTTTCTTTGTGTGATGCTAGGAGGTACTTCGTCTTATCCTCGTTGACCGCCAAACCCATTTTCTTAGCCTCTTTATTCAGCTTGGAGAAGGCAGAACATACGTCGCGCGTGTTAGTGCCAACGATGTCGATGTCATCGGCGTACGCCAGCAGTTGCACACTCTTGTGGTATAAGATGTTTCCTGCACGGTGGAGTTCTGCAGCTCGTATTATCTTTTCCAGCATCAAGTTGAAAAAAAAAATATTAAAACGAAAACCGCTTACTGCGTTCATCTAAATAAAAAACAATTTTAGATATGAACTTAAATATATATGTATACTTAGGAATCAAACATTTTAAGTTAAAATTGAATCGCTTGTAGCGTCTCAGTCATTAAAAATAGCACAGCACTATTAAACTATTTATAATAATTATTATTTAAATTGAGATCAGTTACTGAAAATGTTCCTCTTTTGTTTATTGGCTGAGGCGATTTAATTTTTTTTAATAATTTCTTCCTCTTCATAATCATAAACTTAACATTTTATAAGCCAATTATGCATTTACATATGTAAGTATATAGCTAAAATATTTATAATTATATATTTTTTTTTATATTTAAATAATACAACTATCATTCTCTTTGAAATAAATTGCCGAAGTTTATGGCTCTAGAAACGGTCGTAATTTTGAATTAAGTGTAGCACGGAAATAGGCCATAAGAATATATGTAAAATTTACAATTTAATGTAATTCCAAAATCCTTATAAATTATATTTCGTATATAAAAAAAACAAAGGTAAAACATGAAGCTACAAATGTTCCTAATTCCGTACCTAGCACGCAAAATAATACATACATATAACGGAATTGAGAACATACGTAAAATACTTGATCCTATTTCCGTTCTATGCAACATTTCTTCAGCAACTATAAAAATTTTAATTTTTTTTAGAAAAATCCGTAATCGTAACATTTTATAAGCCAATTATGCATTTATATACATAAAATATTTATAAATATACGAATTTTCAAATATTTAAACAATTCAATTTTTGCGTAATATTCCCTAATTTGTAATAAATTGCCAAACTTTATGGCTCTAGAAACGGTCGCAATTTTGCATTAAGTGTAGCACGGAAATAGGCCATAAGAATATATGTAAAATTTACAATTTAATGCAATTTTTAAGTTTTTACGAATTCTATTTCGTATATCAAAAAAAAAGATAAAACAGAATGCTCCAAATGTTCCTAATTCCGTACTTAGTACGCAAAAGGGTACACCTCTAAATGATGTTGTACCCATTTCCGTCCTATTTTTAAATTAATATTTTAAACAACTTATCTATTCTTTAGTAGTTTCAACGTATACATTTACACAAAAAAACTTAAAATTTTCAATATGTAAAAATAAAATAGTATATATACTTACCAAATAATTATTAAGCCCTTATAAACTTTTTACCAAGCCCTTAGCAATTTCGCGAACACTATTCACTGACACATGCGTTAACTCCACGTTTGATGATTAACTCATATTTTAATGCAAATTTTGTTTAAATTAGTTTTTCTTGGAGGCTACCAAGTACAATATTTGGCAGCTTGAACAATTTTGATAAAATTCGTAGCTTTTTTATTCGAAAATATTACCACATATTCTTATTTTTCCATTTTAAACTTTTTTTCCCCAAAATAGCACGGAAATAGGTACTAGCACGGAAATGGGTACACTTACCTTAATAGCCTATTCTCTTCTACATGCAGCGACCTCTATTGTTGGGCCCTGAGTTGAACAAATATTTCACATTCCATTTGTTTCACAAATCGTGCGTGGAGTAAAGGCATTTTCCTCATCTGCATACTTCAGTACATGTCAAAGGTTATGAAAAACATTTTCATTCCTATGAAGTCGGCACAAAATTAGACACATTGAAAATCGCAAATTTTCTAGTATTAAAACACAACCATTACATTTATATTCAATTAACAATGGCAAAACATATGTAAAACCAAAATCAATATGAATTTCCCTGAAGGAACGATGGGGAAAATTGTCCTAAAATTATAGACCTAGGTATAGTTACATTGTAAGTAGACCAAATAGAGTTCAAGAAATGAATGAAATGTATTACTAAGCAGGTCAATTGTCTCGAAAATAGCCCAAACGTAATGCGGGGTAGGTCAATTGTATTTAAATTGGCCCGAATGTAATGCACAATGTGCATTTTTTGTTATACGTAATTTGTATATATCAACTTTGCTTTTTGAAATATTTTGAACCATGTTAGCTTTTTTTGCTGAAAATTTTTGATTATTAAAAAATTAATTTTCCTAATTCGAAAAAGTTTGCGGAAGTTACAAGAAATTAATATTAATTAAATTAATTAATCTTAACCGTTGGAAAAAGGTATTGTGAAATCAATGTAGCTATATTTCAAACATATTTGTTATTGAAATTAACGCATTCTTTATTCTTATAGAAGCGCTTGAACCAGATTAATCATTAAAGGATAAGGACAATAAATAAAGCTAATGATTTCATTGCGTTACAAAAATAATAATATAAGTATAATTTGTAATTTATTTCCTGCAGCATATTGTTATTGTGATTTTTGCAATATGAATTTCTTTAATTAATTACTTTTTGCTTGCTTGCTCTTCCGACAGGGTAGGAATATGATGTACTGTGGAAAGATTTTCCGTCATTCCTTGTCATGTTTCTTTCGGACACAAACCGGTTTCGGCTAATATGCACCATCGAGAACGAAAAAAAAAAAACACTGACGATGGCACATATTAGCCGAAAACGGTTTGTCTCCAAATCAAACTTGACAAGGGATGACGGAAAATCGTTCCACAGTACATCATACTTTAATTAACTTTTAGATATAATGTACACTTATTTAATCAAATAAAAAATATAATAAAAAATAAAATAAAAAAGTAAAAGACGAGAAATGGTTTCAATCTATATAGTATAAGTATACTCCTATTGAAATGAGGAAAGGTCTAGACATGAAATTGTTTCATTGTATATAGAAAAAGTATACTCCGATTGTAATGCACAAATGGCTAATCGACCTAAAGCTGGTCCGAATGTAATGCAGGTAGGGACAATTGACCACAGCCTAGGACATGCAATGTTAAATGTAAATATAATTTTATATGGGATTGGACCAAATTTTGGACCAGTTACAATCCCCTACAGTCTAGTTTATGGACTATTCTAAGTCTACTCCAAAATCCTACAGGGTTGTTATTTGTATGTACATGTACATATGTATGTGTATTATTTAACCCAGCAGTATTCGAGGTAATGAGGTGCATATTCAGTCGAATATTCAGTATGAAAAATACCCTGAAAATGAGTTCAAAATTCATTGCTGAAAAAATAACTGAACACGCAGTGAGGACATCAGGTGTATTGAAATATATGCTATGGAAGTTTTCCCTGCTCATTCAGCCCTTTTTCATACAGAAACTCTCCCTTCTCGTTCGGCAGTTTTTAGGTAGTTGATTTTTGACGCCAGCTCTATATAAAAACGAAAGGGAACGTTCAGATTTTAGAACTACATCTCTAATGAATATTCAGTAGGAAATATGTGCTGTTTTCTAGCTGATAAATACTGCTGGGAAGTTTTTTTTTTTTTTTTCTAAAAAAACTGCATTTGAAAATGTATACGAATAAAATTCTGAACCGGACTAATAATTTTTGTATGGTTTAATAAAGGTGAATTAATGAAGGGTGGTGAGTATATAAAACAAAAATGTTTCATTATTAAAATGAAAATGTGCATTTTTATTTTAAAAATGCAGAATCTTTATTCAAAATCGTTCATATTTGATTTATATATGAACATTTTTAAATTAAGTACGTTTGTTATTTAAAATAAAAACGATGGTATTTAAATTAAAAATGAACATAAATGGATTAAAAACGCATAGCTTTTAAAATAAAAATAAACATTTTTAAATTTAAAATGTTTTTACTTGATTTACAATTTTACAATGAACATTTTTAAAATAAAAATGTTCATATTTACATCACTTTTGAATACGTTTTTGTTAATTTTAAGCACGTTTTCGTTGATTTTATAATTTTTTTTTTTTTTTCTGAGTGTATGTATGCATGTATGTGTTCAGTTAAAAACAATTCTACGCTACCAACAGCCCAAAAATCATCTTATTTTAATCATGAAACACATTTTCTCTGACAATTTCCATATGTTTGCCATTATTAAAATGTGCTTATTATCGTGTTGTCACCACTTCCACTTTATGTTCATATGAATGTATGTATACTTGTTTGAGATGTCAAATGTAGAATGAGTGAGTGACTTGAAGGCAAATACTAGAGAGACAGAACAAACAGACAGCCAGACAGAAACTAAAAAGATGCCACACACAAAGCCTCATTTTCATAATTTTTTTGATGTCATATTTTTAATGCTGTTGTGTGGAAATGTCGCAAGGCATGGAATTTTTTTAGATTTTTAAATATACGTAACTACATATTTCTTAGTAAGTATGTGTGTATTTATATATGTACTTGTAGTTCCATCGTTCAGGGCAAAGACTTTGATTTGACTTTGTTATGCGTCACATTATATGTATTTTTTTTTACCAACGGAGGCCTACTTTTAAGGAAATACTAAATGGTATCATATGTTAAAATAAAATGTAATTTTGTCTCTATCTGCTGTCTGCATGAGAGCCACTGTCGCAAAACCTAGACAAGAAGTACATATGTACATATATGCAACTACTAGCTGATACCCGCAGCTTCGTCAGCGTAATAAAATATAGTGGACCAATTTATTGTGAAATCATCTTCGACAATAACCACAATATACATTTCAATTTCATGAAAATCGCATGACTAATAATAGATGGTCCACGCATGGGAGACCTTTCTTCAGAGCGAGAACTTTTCCAAGCGACGAACAAAGGTCGCGGGTGTTACAATACCGCGAAACACAGTGCCTGCCTTAGAAAGTCTTTACTGAAAGCGAGGACTTTGCCAACCCCTTAGCAAAGGCAGGTTACCAGTATAGAGTGGAATATTAACTCAACTGGTAGTACCCACTCTGTCTGTTACGAGACAGAGATCCTAAAAGAGATTAAATCTGTTAACATGGGGAAACAGAAAGCTCATGAGCTTGCTTGTCGGCTCAAACTGTTTCTTGGGATGGGTCTTTGGGGGAAGTTTTCGTGGTGGCTGGGGTTTAATACCCAAAGTGGGTAGGGTTATTTTCTGAATAACTCAAAGTCGGATTACGCAGAAAGGTGGAGGTTTTAAATAGACTTCAACCCAACCAAGTTGGCTCATGTGATCATTTCATACACTCAGGGAAAAAACAAGCTAAATTTAAGCCTAATGGGATTGAAACAAGCCGAATACGTCGTTAACCTTGAAAATGCTAAAATCAAGAATGTATTCTTATATTTAGAACGAAATTTATTATAAATATTATATTAAGAGTGTTCAGATTTTAAAAAGAGTATGTAGATTTTTTTTGAGCACAACCCATGACTGCTTCAAGCCTGTTCGGTCTCATTTTAAGAATACTTATATTGAGAATTTCATTATAAGTTCAAGAATATTATACTTAAATTAATTTTTTTCAGTTTTTGATCTTGTTTTCAGCTTGCGAAAATTTAAATTTCATTTATATTTCTTAAATTTCTGTAATTCTTCAATCAAGTATGACACAGCTTGAATTTAGTCCGCAAATTTTCTCCGAGTGTATTCCCTATTGGTGCACATAGATCGCTCATCAAGACACTGAAGTTCTTTCTTCTCTAGCTTTTTATATACACTTTCTGTATGAAATCAATTTTTTAAATTTTCTTTTGTTTACCTTTTTTCCTGACTTCATTCCCTATGCTCTTTTTACTCGCAACCAAAAAAAAAAATAAATAAATTATTAATGGAATTTATGTATGAAACAAATGCCCATAAAAATGTAGGCGCGAAAGCAAGTAAGTAAGTAAGGTACAAAAGAAGGCATAAAAACAACAACTAGGAACGAAGCAAAACAAAAAAAAAACAGTTAAAAGCATTGGCGACAGACAATAAGACAATATAAACAAACAGAAAAAACACTAAAAAAACAAGCAATAAAACAAAGACAATAAAGTACAACAAAAAACTAACAAAGTAAAGTAATAGCAAAAAAATGGGAAAATGTTAACAAAAAAAAAAAGAAAAAAAGAAAAAAGGGGAGAAAGAAAAAGAAAAAAACCCTAGAATTAGGGTTAAAGTAAACAGTAAAAAATAAAACCAGCAACAACAACAATAAACTAAGATGCCACAGCGCAAGCCGCAATAATTCAGGTGCGCAGCGTTACTAAATCAACAACAACAGCTGCAGGAACCCTTTTCGGTTATAGTTAAAGTACTTTTTATGGCCAAAAAGGGCACTAAACTAACACGAGTTCAAATGCAACTGCGCTACCCAAAGGGGATTTCAATGATATTCTGGTGAAGAAAATTTCTTACACTTTCTATATACCCAGTTGCGCTTAGTAGTAAAATACATACCTACATATAGTATGTATGCAAGTAGTTTTAACTGGAGTTAAGTAGTTTAGTAGAGGTTTTCGAGTACCCACTTGAAAGTAAGACACAGTTTTTTCAACAAACCCACAACTGGCTATATTAATTATAATTGTATAATTTTAAACAGAAAATTTTTGTGTTTTAATGCTTTTGAATGGTATTACTGATGACGCATTCACTTTTAGAAAAAGTATATGCCTTTTAATGGTATTGCTGATGACACATTCACTTTTAGAAAAAGTATATATTTATTTTTTGTTTTCAAAAAATCCACAACTGGCTATACATACATACGTATAAGTTTGAAGTTATGATATAAAATATTTTTTTTGTATCTAAATGAATTGTGTGATAATTTTTAATTCCTAGGAATTTTCTTCCCAAAAAACCAACAACTGGGTATACAACTTTGAATAACTTTTTTTTATGTTTTTCAATGCATTTGCTGATATTTCTTTTAGAATTATTATTCTTTTTTAATCCATAACTGGGTATACAATTTAAAAAATTGTCTTTTCAAACCATAACTGGGTATATAATTTAAAAAATCTCTTTTATTTTGCTTTTGAAATCATTTTCCAATGTTTGTTTTGGAATTATTGCTCTTTTTTAATCCGTAACTGGGTATATACATATACAATTTTGAAAAATTAGGTACTTTTTCAATCAAAAACTAGGTATAGGTACATATAATTTTCAGAAGTTGTTTTGTTTTGCATTTCAATGCATTTTCTGATGTTTTAGTAGATTTATTCCTTTTTTTATTCCCACATGTTTAAAAAGATTTTTAAAAAGCGCTTTCTCTTTCAATCCACAACTGGTTACTTATATGATTTTCTAGACTTCCTATTTTGCTTTTCAATACATTTTCTGATGTTCTAATAGATTTATTACTTTTTTTATTCACAACTGTTTAAAAAGATTTTGAAAAATCGCGTTCTCATTTAATCCACAACTGGTTATATAATTTTCTAGACTTTCTATTTTGCTTTTCAATGCATTTGCTGATGTTACTTTTTTTATCCACAACTGGGTAAAAAATTTTTTTGAAAAATCGCTTTCTCTTTCAATCCACAACTGGTTATATAATTTTCAAGTCTTTATTTTGATTTCCAATGCATTTTCTGATGTCCTAATAGATTTATTACTTTTTTTTATACACAACTGTTTAAAAAGATTTTGAAAAATCGCTTTCTCTTTCAATCCACAACTGGTTATATAATTTTCAAGTCTTTTTATTTTGCTTTTCAATGCACACGACTAGGTATACAATTAAAAAAAAAACGCTTTTTCAAACCACAGCTGGCTATATAATTTTGAAAAAATATTTTTTCTTTGCTGACGTTCCTCTTAGAACTACTATTGGTTTATCAACAACTGGGTATACAATTTTGAAAAATCGCTTTTTCAAACCACAACTGGGTATGTGATACTTTTTAATGCTTTTCTCTTAAAACTATCAGCTATTTTTTTATCCACAACTGGGTATAGAATTTTCAAAAATTGCTTTGAGATCTAATACACTACTGGTTATATAATTTTCAGAAGTAATTTTCTTTTGCTTTTCAGTGCATTTGCTGATGTTTCTCTTAGAATTATTATTATCTTGTCATACCCAACTGGGTATACATATATTCATGTAATGCTGAAATATCTTACTATTTTTTCTGCTTTGCAATGCATTCGCTGATGACGCATACGCTCACTGCTGGCGCATTAAACCCAATGTACATAATTTGTGTCTGCTTTGAGACCTTTTTGGAGCAAAAGCAGCAGCCGCCGTAAAATCCGACCTCCAATGCACACACACAACTCTTCTCCTCCATATAGCTCACAATCCATAGCTCACAGCGCGAGCTCATAGCTCAACTCTCGGCACGCAGCGCAGGCGGCTGTGGCTTATCTTAATGGCTTGCCATATTCATACAAAATGCCCAGCTTACACAATCAAACTGTTTGATTTGTGTTTTTTTTTTCTTTTTTTGTGTTGTTGTGTGCTTGTTTTTGTTGTGTTTATGTACTATCTACAAAATAAAAAATTGTTTAACCTTTTATTTTTCGTTTTTTTTTTTCGTAGCCCCGTCCTGCTTTTGGTCAAATAAATTTATTAACTTTTGATTAAAGCAAATTAATGCAACACCTTCGCATGCATATCTACCTACATTAATATCTATATCTACATATCTACATATCGAACGTTTTATGCAATAGGGATTTAACTCGAAATTTTCCATATCTGGGATTTGGCCATATATTTTAATAACTGGGTCTAGTCTTATAAAATACCCAAAAAGATAAATATGGCGGAAATAAAAGTGATTTTGTAGTTAGCCGTAGAAGGAAACTCTTTGAAATTATAAATGTTTGTTTGCGTTTTCTCAAAAACAAATTTTTTTGAGTTAAATCCCTATTGAATAAAACGTGCGATATATTTATGTATATCCACTTTAATTGCCAATAAATAATTGATTTTTGCGTATTTTATTCATGCATACATTCCACTTGCTGTCTGTCTGCCGTGTTGCGATTGATTGTAATCAAATAATTTGCCGCATTGCGCGACGCGTGATAGCGGCCAAAAATAAAATCGAAATTAAAGTATTAGCAAATCAAATTTTTTTGAAAGTGATTGACAGATATAACAATTTGTAAAAAAAAGCTTATATAAAATTTCTTGAGTCTCGTTTTGTTTAGCCGTACAGGGTGTTAAAAACTGAGCAAAAAATATTTCCTTTTATTTCTCAACAATTACACCTTATACAAAATGCTGTAACTCATTCAATTATTAACGTATGTAATCGAGTGATACATCATTACATAGATATTGATTTGGCCTTTTAGAAACAATAAACCGTTTGTAACCAGCGGTAACTCTTAGATTTATATGAACTTTCAAATATTGACAAAAAAAGTCGTAAAAAAAAAATTTTGCTCAACTTTAAACAAAACAAGTAAGGAAGCCTAAGTTCGAGTGGAATCGAACATTAGATACTCAGCTGTATGCTTTCATTGTTTGTTTGCGTTTGTTCGATATAGGGTGTATTTTATATGAAACGAGTGCTGCATATACAGGGCGCAGCCACGCCCATTTTCAAAATTTGTATCAATCATCCAAATAAGCATATAAATATTATTGTTAGTGCAAAATTGCATCCCTCTATGACTTTTAGTTACAAAGACTTCACGTTACAAATTCCAAAAGGGTGTTCCAGAAATATCTTTGTTAAAAAGTAGGCGTGGTCATAAACCGATTTCAATACATTTTTGCGTGTCTATTAACACAAGTTATAAAAGTGAATAAACCAAGTTTCGTCATAATATCTCAGTTATTTGTCGAGTAATAGGCTCGTAGATTTCTTTGCATAAAAAGAGGCGGTGCCACGCCCATTTTATAAACTTTTTTTATTTTTTGTTTCCGGTCTATTGTAGAACTCATATCACAAAATTTCAATGAATTATCTTTATATTTCACAGAGATATCGCTAAAAATGATTTCATTAGGTCACTTTATAATACCCATATATAAAAGTGGGCGTGGTCGTCAACAGATTTTGGTAATTTTTCGTCCACACATTTGGCTAAGTAAATATATTACGCGTACCAAATTTCATCGATATATCTTTAACGGTTTCTGAGTTATGACATATAAAACTTTCAATGTTTGACCCTTAATAAGTGGGCGTGGCACCGCCCATTTTCAAAAATTTTTGTATTTTTTGTTTTATGTCCGTAGTTGGACTCCTGCCACAAAATTTCAGTGATAGATCTTTATATTTGACAGAGATATCGCTTAAAATGTTTTTATTAGGCCCCTTTATAGTTCCCATATATAAAAGTGGGCGTGGCCGTCAACCGATTTTGATAATTTTTCGTCAAAACATTTGCCTAAGTAAGCATATTACGCATACCAAATTTCATCGATATATCTTCAACGGTTTCTGAGTTATGACATATAAAACTTTCAATGTTTGACCCTTAATAAGTGGGCGTGGCACCGCCCATTTTCCAGAACTTCATCAAATTTCTTCATAAGGGCCTGAGCTCAATACGTGGGTAAAATTTTATCACTCTAGCTATATTAGTGGCTGAGATACCAAATATCCGATTTTTTCTATATAGGAAAAGTGGGCGTGGTCATGGTCCGATTTCGCCCATTTTCAATACCAACCGTCCCAGTCTCGATACCAACTTGCATTTCAAATTTCATCAAAATATCTCAATTTTTACGCGAGTTATCGTGCGTACGGACGGACGGACGGACGGACGGACGGACGGACGGACGGACGGACGGACGGACGGACGGACGGACATGGCTCAATCGATTTCTCTTTTCACCCTGATCATTTTGATATATATAAGTCCATATCTATCTCGATTATTTCATTATGTTACAATCCACCGTTATGAAATCAAAATTATAATACTCTGTGTACTAGTACAGCTGAGTATAAAAATAAAAAAAATAAAAAATATGACCTCCCCAATTTTTTCATATGTTTTGAAATGATATATTTTTAATCAAACTGCATTTTAATTCTTGAAATCCACCTGCGCTTTTCGCTTAAATAATCTTTTTCCCATTTGACTAAAAGTGCCTTTTTCAAAACGCAATAATTAGGCTACTTTTGACATTATGAAAAATCTTATTCTTAGGCGACTAATCGAATAGTTTGTTCACCGTGTTGTAGGCAATGGTTCACACTTTCAAATTATGAAAGAATTTTTTTTATCAGCGTTATCATTATTTTTTTGCAGCCTTTTTCTTTTCGAACAGAAAAAAAAATTGTGTAAAAATTGGAAAATTTCAACATGAAATAAAAAAAAAATACAAAATATGACCTCTCCAAATTTTTAATATTTGGTGCTAATGAACGTGCTTTATAAGAGGGTGAAGAAATCTTAAAAATTCGTTTGCGCTTTTTTGTTTTATGAACTTTTTTATGGAGTGAGTTTTTCTAAGTTTTCATACATTTTTCCCATACAAAATCCCCAAAAGTATGCTTCAAAAAGTATTAATAATTTTGTATGGGGAAAATTTGCCAAGTTAATGAAACTTAAACAACAATTTCTCCAATTCTAATAAAGATATCTGAAAAATTTAAACGCCATATTCAGGGGGATGGTTTATGCTTTCTAACGGTGTATTTGATTTTGAATAAAAAAATATTACATACAAGATATTAAGCAGGGAATATAGTCAAAAACGTGTTTTTTTGCCTAATTGGACATGAATATCTCAAAAACTAGAACCGATTTGAAAATTCTGACTTCAGATTCAGATTCAGCACACTGAAATCCTTTAGAAATGTATAGTTTCATTTGTGGTATAAAAATTTTTTTAAATGTGATTTTTTTGAAGGAAAATTTTATGATGAATGCTTATAAAATGCTCAAAAGTGCATATATTTTTAATTTGAAAACCATGGAATACTTTGCGCTTTTTCCAAAATGATTACTGTATATTATTTATATTTAAAAAAATGTGTGCTCTTATTAAAATTGAGCATTTTAGCTATAATAGTTAACAAAATATTGAAATTTCAAAAATACCGTTATATGGAAGGGGGGTGTATTTGTGGGCCGATTTTGTTCAAATTTTCACAGTTTACTATCTTCAATCAAGAAAGCTTAAGTTCCGAGTTTAAAGTTTCTAGCTCAATTATTACTATTTTTGGCCGCGTTTGTATGGAGGTGCCCCCACTGTGCGACGCCTCAAAATACATATGTATGTATGTATATATATACATATGCTTGTTGCATTTAATTAACTCATCAAATATTGACGACTAAAAGTATTAAAATATTTTAAATATCAGATTGAATGCACTCATTTGAACAATTGGCATTTTAATTTGCATACAAAAAACGCATTGTGTTGGATAAAAAATAAAATTTAACTACAAAGCCAATTTCATACACAAGTATGTAGCAATTTGTGCAATGGTTATGCGTATTAACATATCTTTAGGCCTAACTGCATGCATTTATACATATGTACATACATATCTACATATATATATATATATATATATATATATGTATGTACATCTGTCTTTGCATATATTTTCAATAATTAATTGCAAAATCAGTTATTGCGCTGAAACGCTTTTTATTGCTCAATTTGTGGTTGGTTATCATTTTAACAATGGAATGCTGTTTTTTTTTGTTATTTAAATTTTTTTCTCAAATCAACAAGCTAGCTAATTAAGTTTTCAATTATTGAAATTCGGTTTTAAATTAATTGGAATAAAGAATAAATGATTAAACAAAATCTGTTGCATATTTCAAGGCGTCATATTTGTTTTTTTTTGCTCTCCAGCAGTCTTTTCTTTTGCTGCCGCCTTTTCTCTTGCTTTTATGAAAATTTCGTCTGAGTAAACTCTTAGTGAAATTTTATGCTGAATAATTTTCTAGAATATTTTAACCCTCTAGCGACCATACAAGCGCCATTTTCTGTAGACGCTCTAGAAAATTGTTGAAAATGCCGCTTTTGGGAGCGAGCTAGCAGCGTAGAATGTTGTAGGGAATTATTACTCGTTGAATTCTAGCACTATTAACTGAATTTTACATTTAGCTGTGATTTGTGTTTTAACCAGGGTAGGAGGAAACTCAGAGTATGTGTGAGTGCGTGAGGAATCTCATCCACACGGCGTGCTGATGAGTGACTGTTTGCGTTTTTCACTCATCTAGAACGCAGAGTGAGAGTTTTGTTTATTTCTTCACTCATTTTGAATGAGTGAGGTAGGAATGATAAGCCGTGCACAATTGACTTCTACCTCGCTTTGCTTCAGAGTTTTGCTTTGACAGTTCTGTTCAGCATGTGCTTTTTAAAGGGATATGTTCACAATTGAGGTGAAGCGAGTAAAGCAAAGTATAAAGTTAGCCATCTTTCAACTTTTTTCCACTTTGACAAACATCTCCCCTTGTGTGTGTGTGTGTATGTTTGTATATCTACACTTATTTTAGCGATTTCGCGCAATTTCGTGAGAAGTGAGCAGAGAAAAGTAAAAAATAACATTCGAATAAGCAGAAAAAAGCAAATTCCCCAAATATATTACCAAAAATCAGGTTTATAAATTAAAGCAAAGAAGTGAAGTGGAAATTGTCAAAGTGTTAATTGTAGCAAGCATCTGGAATTTCGCTTTGCTTTAAGGTTTTTTCTATCAAAGTTGGAGCAGACAAAGCCAATTGTGCACGGGCTCTGAGTCGCTCACGCTGCGTGTGAGGTGAGCCGCCGTAGGTTTCCTCTTCTCTCGGTGTAATGCGTGTGAGCGTGTGAGGGAGTGATGACGCTGCGCAGATTATCAGTCAATAATGCATACATTAGAACAGGGCTGTCCAAATGCGATTCACTACCACAATCAAGCAACGACCGAAAAATGAATGTGTGTTGGTGCGCCTACCGTATGCCAAAGTGAAAAATTACTAAAAATAATCAGTCTGCTTGCAGATGTTGAGCGAGCAGGGTCACGTGCGCACGCTTTGCGAAATTATGAAACAACACAAATATACACGTACATATTTACATTTGTGTACACACGTTATATGCAAGATCTTCGTACTCTTGTTTGTTGTTTGGCATCTGTAATTAGAACAAAAGAATTTCAAGCTAAGACCAGCTAGCGACCACTTGCTTTCATGCCAGTCGAAGGAAACTTAATTATTTTTGCTAATCGGCGATCGCCCAGTCCCATCGTAAGCGCTCGTTTTACGCTCTTTATTTGTCTGTAGTAGTGACAATCGGTGAGTATACGTACACAAGTGCTTACTCTCAATGCTCACATGCCCACCAGGGTTTTTCCATATTTTGGTAATGGCTTGAAATTGTATTCAATGAAATAACGCATTACAAATAGCTAAGAAACACTCCTTCGCTTACTTTGCTCATTACTTGTAATGCGACAGTTTTAAAATTATTATTTTTTCGCTTACTGGTAATGCATAAAATAATCGAAAAGGTTTGGAGTACTGCCGTTATTTTTTTGCAACGCTTTGCTTTGATTTTAATTTTTCTACGAGTAAATAGCAGTTTTGCAAAGCAATTTACCCTCTTTCTCGTTTATTTTGCCAGTTTTCATTATAAAACTGTGGTGGTTAGTCGCGTTATTCCATCGTTGAAAATTTTTTAAATAAGCCAATAGCTGTGCAAATACATAGTGTAATAATTATTATTCAAATAGTGTTTTTTTTAAATACATTTTGCAAAGAATGTTTTGATTCTTTATTCATTCTGTTTGCTATTTGTTTTCGGCATAAATTTCTAACTCATAGTTTTAAAATTATTTTTTTCGCATACCGGTATTGCATAAAATAAGCGAAAAGATTTGGAACACTGCCGATATATTTTGCAAAGCCTACATTGATTTAAATTTTTGTAACTAGCAATTTTGTAAAGAAATTTACCCTTATTCTCGTTTATTTTGCCAGTTTTCATTATAATGCATTATAGATTACTATACTGGAATGTGTGATTTATGCAATTACTTATACCAGTGAAAGAACTTATTACTTGTAACAGCTTACTTTTCTCAATATTAGTAGCGACGTTATAATGCATTACTGTCTACCATATTGTAATACAATACCGCCAATGACATGCCTATGTTAAAGTAATGCAATCCGTATTCGAAAGTGTAAGCGATGAATCAAGATTTCTCGATGATTTTACCCATTACATGTAAGAGAAAGCCCTGCTGGGTGAGTCGCATTTGGACAGCTATGCATTAGAACCAGCGTTGCCACTTTGGTTATTTTTAACCAAAATTGGTAATTTTTTTTCTCTAAAACCGATTTTGGTAATTTGGTAATTTTTTCCCCGGTTTGGTAATTTTTCCATTCCTTGGGCTAATATACCATTATATGAGAGGTATCTACCAATCCACTTTGTCCGATATCGACGATGTTTACACATTTAGTATATACTTATTTCCTATTTTTCATTGCTCTAACACAAATGGTTTAAGAGATATACAACGTGAAAATCGCAGTTTTCAAGCGAAGAATCACCCCCTCTTTACAGGCACCTCCATCATCGCATCGGCATGAAAAAAGATTCTATGGAAGGATTCCTTTCATATGATATATGCATGTATTTTTTCCGACACGATGACATTAACAGCCAGTTTCACGAAAGAATTTAAGTTTAATTTAATTATTCTGATTTGAATTTTATATGAAATCTGAAGTCAGAATTTTCAAATTGGTTCTAGTTTCTGAGATATTCATGTCCAAAGCGTGTTTTTGGCTATATTTCCTGCTTAATATCTTTTATATCATATTTTTTTGTTCAAAACCAAGTACACCGTTAGATAGCACTGTCCATACCATTGAGCGTTTAAGTTTTTCAGAAATCTTTATTAGAATTGGAAATATTGTTGTTTAATGCTAGAGACACACATCGTAGTATAGTAGAAATATTGCGATCTATGCCACATATGTGTCACTCTCATATTGTAGTTTAATTGAAAATTTTCATAGTAACTAAAGCCAAATCATAATATTGATATTATAATATTCATACCACATGTGTGTCTGAGGCATAAGTTTCATTAATTTGGCAAATTTTCCCCATACAAAAAATGAAGACTTTTTGAAGCATACTTTTGGGCATTTTGTATGGGAAAAATGTATGAAAACTTAAAAAAAAACTCACTGCATAAAAAAGTTCATACATAAAACAAAAAAGCGGAAACGAATTTTTAAGATTTCTTCACCTATTTATAAAGCACATTCACCAGCACTAAATATTAAAAATTTGGGGAGGTTATTATTATTATTTTTGTTTTTATTTCATGTTAAAGTTTTCCAATTTTTACAGAATTTTTTTTTGAAAAGAAAAAAGCTGCAAAAAAATAATACTAACGCTGATAAAAAAAAATTATTTAATAATTTGAAAGTATGAACTATTGTCTACAACATAGTGAAGAAATATATTCTATTAGTCGCCTAAAAATAAGATTTTTCATAATGTCAAAAGTAGCCTAATTATTGAGTTTTGAAAAAAAAAAAAAAACACTTAGTCAAATGGGAGAAAGATTATTCAAGCGAAAGGCGCAGGTGGATTTCAAAAATTAAAATGCAGTTTGATTAAAAATATATAATTTCAAAACAAATAAAAAAATTTGGGGAGAAAATATTTTTTATTTTCTTATTTAAAGTTGAGGAAAATTTTGTTTTCTTCGACTTTTTTTGTCAATATTTGAAAGTTCATATAAATCCAAGAGTGATCGCTGTTTACAAAAGGCTTATCGTTTCTGAAAGGCCTAATCAATATCTGTGTAATGATGTATCACACGCTTACGTACGTTAATAATTGGATGAGATAATGCATTTTGTATAAGGTGTAATTGTTGAGAAATAAAAGGGCCTATTTTTTGCTCAGTTTTGGGTACCCTGTACGGATAAACAAAACGAGACTCAAAAAATTTTATATAAGCTTTTTTTTACCAATTGTTATGTCTATCAATCGCTTTTAAAAAAATTTTTTTTGCTAATATGTACTTTAATTTCGATTTTATTTTTGGCCGCTATCACCCAGTGTGCGGCGTGTATGTATCTTGGACCGACCTGTATAAGTGGATCTCTTCTTCAGACTACTTTTTTTCTGGGCGTCCGCCCAAATTCGAACTTCAGATTTTTCAGCTGGTAAGCTAATGGCATAAATATTAGGCTATCGCCGCCTTGATTAATTTTTTTTGTTTTTCCTTTTTACAACCAACCATCTAGCATCAGCGAATTTGCCGACTTTTGTGACCTATATGTTGGTGGGGTTGTATGCTTTTGTTTTATTATTATTATTTGTATCCGTAGGTTTCCAGAAGAAAATGTGAAACTTTTACTTTTGAAGTTAGTTAAAGAGTTTGATATATAATATACGATATTTGTATACTTAAATTAAAACTTATAGTCAGAGATATGATTTTTGTTATTTATATAAAAAATGGTAATTTTTTGGTAATTTTTTTTTTAATTTTTGGTAAATTTTTGATTTTGGCTGTGGCAACGCTGATTAGAACAGTGGTCGGCGAAATCTGAAATGAGGTTGTGTTGGTGAGAACAAAATAAGTTCTCCGCATGCGCACCCCAGTAGGAAATTGATCCGCTTCAAGTGGAATATATGTAGAACAGACATTTTTGTTTTTTGTTGTTTTTGTTGATTTTGTTTTTTGCTTTTGAAAGGAAAAGAACTTTTTAATGAAAAAAATTTATCTCTTCTCAAAAAAATTAAAGGGTAGTTGGCTAAAACGGAGTGTTTGGAATACAAAAGTCATCCAAATAAGAATACGAAAACTCTTTGTGAAATACTTCGCAATGCTTTTGTAGTGCATAATCATTTGTATTATTTTTAAATATATAATTTATATATATATATATAAAATATAAATATATATAATAAGTCATGAGTGAGGCATGTGTGAGTGAGGAGCTAAGATGAGGCAAATCCGAACCCTGATTTTAACCCTTTTTGTTCATTTTTGCTAAAAAGGACTAAATACAAAATTTGGAAAAGAAGTAGAAAACGGATTTTTTGATCGGCGAAAACAGAAAGGATTTGTGGCAAGACTACGTGGCTTTACTATATTGCTCTATGTTGTTCTATTGGTCTTTCATTCTGAGTTGGCAGCATTTAGGCTGCCATCAAGCATGCTGTATACAGCTTAAATTGCTTTGCTAACCAAGTCTAATCAATTTAACAAAGGCCTATCTTACCACCCTCGTTCATTGCATTTATTATAATTAACTGCATCAAATTCAAGCTTGAGGCTTTCTTTTTTTCCATTTATATGTAGCTAACTTTTATTACAATTTTTTTTATGTACATACATACATACATATGTAAATGCAGCACATCAAATCATGCTTTGCTCTACATTTCGAAAATGACTTCATTTCTCACAAGAAAAACCAAAAAAAACAAGTAAGGAAGCCTAAGTTCGAGTGGAATCGAACATTAGATACTCAGCTGTATGTTTTCATAGTTTGTTTGCGTTTGATGGAAACACGGTGTACTTTATATAAAGCGAGTGCTGCATAAAGTGGGCGTAGCCACGCCCATTTTCAACATTTTTATCAGTCATCCAACTAAGCATATGAATATTATTCTTTGTGCAAAATTTCATTCCTTTTTGACTTCTAGTTATAAAGATGTCACGTTACAAATTCCCAAAGAGTGTTCCAGATATATCTTTCTTAAAAAGTAGGCGTGGTCATAAACCGATTTCAATAAATTTTTGCGTGGCTATTAACACATGTTATTAAAGTGTATAAACCAAGTTTCGTCATAATATCTCAATTATTTGTCGAGTTATAGGCTAAGAAATCACGTATATCCCTTTGTGTAAAAAGAGGCGGTGTCACGCCCATTTTCCAAAATTTTTCTATTTGTTGTTTCTGGTCTATTGTAGAAATCAAACCACAAAATTTCAATGAATTATCTTTACATTTGGCAAAGATATCGCTTAAAATGTTTTTATTAGGTCACTTTATAATACCCATATATAAAAGTGGGCGTGGTCGTCAACCGATTTCGCTAAAATTTTCAACATGTATTACCACAAGTAATAAAAGTGTACACACCAAGTTTAGTCATTATATATAAATTATTTGTCGAGTTATGGGCTCAGAAATCTCGTATATTCCTGTTTATAAAAAGAGGCGGTGCCACGCCCATTTGCCAAAATTTTTGTGTTTTTCGTTTTATGTCCGCAGTTGGACTCCTGCTATAAAATTTCAATGATATATCTTTATATTTGACAGAGATATCGCTTAAAATGTTTTTATTAGGTCACTTTATAAGAGCCATATATAAAAGTGGGCGTGGCCCTCAACCGATTTCGGAAATTTTTCGTCCAAATATTTGACTAAGTAAGTATATCACGCGTACCAAATTTCATCGATATATCTTCAACGGTTTCTGAGTTATGACATATAAAACTTGCAAGGTTTGACCCTTAATAAGTGGGCGTGGCACCGCCCATTTTCCAAAATGTCATCAAATTTCTTCCTAGGGGCCTGAGCTCAACACGTGGATAAAATTTCATCGCTCCAGCTGTATTAGTGACTGAGATACCAAATTTCCGATTTTTTCTATATAGGAAAAGTGGGCGTGGTCATGGTCCGATTTCGCCCATTTTCAATACCAACCGTCCCAGTCTCGATACCAACCTGCATTTCAAATTTCATCAAAATATCTCAATTTTTGCGCGAGTTAGAGTGTTTACAGACGGACGGACAGACGGACAGACGGACGGACGGACGGACGGACGGACGGACGGACGGACATGGCTCAATCGATTTCTCTTTTCACCCTGATCATTTTGATATATATAAGTCTATATCTATCTCGATTATTTCACTCTGTTACAATCCACCGTTATGTGATTAAAACTATAATACTCTGTGTACTAGTACAGCTGAGTATAAAAACACCAACGCATTTGCTTGCTGTGACTAATTTTAATGAAAACAAAACATAACAATATATAAAATAGGCTGCTCCATTGCTAATGCGTAGATTAATGTAGCATTAAGTGCATTAAAAATTTTTTATTTATTCATTTATTTAAACCACACCAGGCCAAACATGTTGCGCAGCTCACACAGCTGACACACTTCACGCATGTTAGTAGATGCTTCTGGAAAAGGCAGAAAAAATATTATAAATGATTTTTCTATGCTATGCCTCTTTTTGATATACATACATATGTATATATATATTTATGTAAAGCCTTTGATGCACACCTGTTAATGATGCCTAATGCGCTGCTTAAGCAACCCTAAAATGCTGCAACATTTTAGTCAGTGTACGTGTGCAGTGCATTTGAAACTTGTTTTGTTTTTGTTTTTTTTTTTTCTTTGTTTTCTTTTTTTTTCTTGTTTATTTTTTTTTTGTTTTTATCTATGAGAAAATGCAGTCAAAATATGCTATAAATATTTATCAAAAATTTGGTATGCATTTTAATGCACATTTTCTTTTGTTTTATGTACCTACTGCTTTCCTTGCTTTCTCTGCTTGCTTTGCTCTTTTATTGCATTCTTTTGTATTTTATATTTTATTTTATTTCTTTTTTCTTACGTTATCATTATTTTATTTACCTTATTTGCGCTTTAATGTTAAACAAATCGTGATTTTAGTCATTAATTCTAGTTTTCTGCTGTTAATAAGGCTTTAGCAACACTTTATAAGTGTCTGCAACACTTTATACGCGTCTGCAACACTTTAAATGTATCAGAAACATTTTAATGTGTCTGCAATACGCTTAATGTATCAAAGCTGTGTCTTGCGTGTTATCTATGACTTAAGTGTTTCTAAAATACCAAAAACGTTTAAATGTAAATTATTAAACACGTTGTATTGATAATTTTCTGAAAAATAATATGAAATTGCTTAGCTGTAGGTAAATAGCCTCAGCTTATCGTAAGTTGACGCCTTGTATTTAAGGTAATATAAACAATAGTTTGTTATTGAGAGAAAGTGCTAGGAAGAGAGGAAAAAGTGCTATGAAAACAGCAGTTTTTAGAGATGCTTAGTAATAGAGATATTCTTACATGTAATAAATAGAAGCTAATAATCTTTTTTTTCTCTTTTTCAGGTACGTTGAAATGGTTGATCAACTTTATATATTCAATATTCAATAAAATTAACATAAAAGTGGCAAACTGTAAGACCAAAACACAACGCTTAAAATGAATATATCAAATAAAATAATTCTCATGCCTAATAAGGTACATATGTATGTATAAGTATACATTGAGGTGGAGTGAAAACATATGGAGATTTTTTTTTTGTTCTTTTTTTGAACGTACCAGCAATGAAAAGTTGCCTTTATACGAGTTAATGAACCCCACAAAATTTTATGGCGATAGGATGACGTTTTGAACTGCCCCCAGCCGCGCAAAGTTGAAAGCAATAAGCACGATCTGGTACAAATATGAAATTTTCAAAATTATAAAATCAAAAAACGAAGTATGAGGATTGATAAAGATGGCTAAGCTGAGTATTAAAGTGAATTTTTTTTTTTAAACAACAAAAACAAAAGTTATTAAAGGTCAAAGTTTATATTATGCATTTTTTAAATTGAAATTACTTAAAACTTACTGAACCGATTTCGAATGTTTTTATACCGTTCGATACGTATTTTGATTCCCTTTAATTTGATATACATTTTATATATGAAAAGTAAGGGGGGTAAAAGGGGGGTTGGCCCCCGCAAGGGGGTGTTATGGAACCCACATAAAATGTATATCAAATTAAAGGGAATCAAAACACAAATCGAACGGTGTACAAATATTCGAAATCGGTTTAGTAGTTTTAAAGTAATTGCAGTTTAAAAAATGCATTATATACACTGAGAGAAAAAAATATATGGAGGGGTCAAAGAAATTGTTTACCTATTTTGAACACTACTTTCTTTGTTTTGAGTAAATTTTCCTTAAAACATGTTAAAAGGTTTATAAAATATTGTTGTTACATGCGTTACCATGGTTTCATATACTTGTTTTGAAAAAATTCATACATTAAAATAATGAAAAATTCTTTAAGCGCCTTCCATTCCCAACTTTCCTTGTTTTGAAGACTTGATTTCTTTAATTTTGAGAAATTAAATTCCCATACAAATCCCCATGGCAACGAATTTGTTTGAAAGTTTTTTTATGTTTTTTCCACATTTTTGAGAAAATTTACACAAAACAAAGAAAATTTTGTATTGGGACGCGTGTTCAAAATAAGGAAAATTATGTCTTTGATCGAGAGAAATTTTTTTTTTTGAGTGTAAACAATGACTTTTAATAACTTTTGTTGTTGTTGTTTCCAAAAAAAAAAAAAAAATTCACTTTAATACTCAACTCAGCCATGTTTATCAATCCTCGTACTTCGTTTTTTGATTTTATAATTTTAGAAATTTTACATTTGTACCAGGTCGTGCTATTTTTCCAACTTTGTGGGGCTGGGGGCATCTCTAAACATGCGAGTAGGTCAATAAAATTTTACAGGCTTATTTCTGGGCTGGAAAGGTGTCGTTCTGGCTTTGGAACAAATTGAATTTCCAAAAAAAAATTTTACTCCACCTTAATATATGTACATTAAGCCGTATCACGAAAATAAAGTTTGCGTGTGTCAGTTTTATTTGAACACTTACGTCGAAAAAATATTTGTGGTGTAAAAAAATTTTTTTTAGGTCCGCGTTAAAAACAGCTAAATCGCGTTTTTTGTAATAACTTCCTTATTTGATGTCGGATCTCTATGATCTTAATGTCGCAGAAAAGGTCTCGCTCAGCACTATATTTGGCCCGTATAAAGTTTCGTCCTCAAAGGTTGTCCTGAGTTTTACCTTTAAAAATTTTGGAGTTACTATCCCTAGATTTTTTTATTTTTATCACTAATACAAAGCTCTCAAACAACCATGAGGAATCCCCCAAAAAAATTCTAGCCTTTATTCACAAACAAAAAAGTTATACCGTTTTAAAATCAGAGAACCGGTTTTTTGAAAAATTATCCCAAGTTCTTATTTATATCAGGCAGTAACGCCATATAGTATGAGTTTTTGATTAAAAAGTATTCTAAGTCCTCGCTTGACTTGAGAATGTTGTACCGCGATGGAACAGCTACCAATACTGGTACTGATATGCAAAAAATTCTTGATGATTGGACTATTCGTGCTGAACAACGTTATTTATATTGAATGATAATGGCTGTAGTGAAGATTTTGCATGTATTCAAGTGGGACCTCTAAGCACAGCGCGCTGGCTTACAACGGCTTCACGATTTCTGCATCCGTGCGTATCGTAAAATCATCCAAGTTGTTTAGAAAAACTGCTAGAGTTCGTTGTAAAATTATACGCGCCTAAAGAGACAATGGAAGTCTAAATGTATTATCAATACTTGCGCTGGATGCGTCGTCTGCCCCAGAAATGCAGTTAATTATTCAGCCTACAATCGAAAACAACGCACCTTACTTTAATCCCGAAAACATCTTCTTATCTATGAGAACCGAGACCGAAAATGACGATGTCCTCCAAATTTTGAGATATTTATGAAAGAAGTTTCAGAGCTCTGAAAGTGAGTTCTTCGTCGCTTATATTACTTTGCTCACACTCAAAAAAAAAATGCTCAGATTATGGAAAAAGGGTAATGATTCGCCGCTAAAGACATCTTTTCATTGTTTTGAATACAATTTTCTTTAAAACATTCAGGTTTCGAACGTTTAAAACAAATTGGAATTTATGTGCAGGGTATTCTCTTTCCTCTCATATGCACTTTATAGACATATATGTACGTATAGTTTTTTTCCCTTTTCTTTATTTTTATTACCTCAACAATAGTTACTCGTACGCCCCCCCCCCCCCCCCCCCATCGGATCGCTTTGTATGTGAAAACTGAAAATGTTTTCTTAAATATCTCGAAGATGGGAGCTAATCCGGATTTTCTAAAAACGCCATCGTAATCTGGAGCCAAAAATTAAGCTGACGTGATTCGCCGTTTATCTGTGGTAATTTTTTATAAAAAAAAACAAGTGTTTCATTTTACAACGTTATAACTTTTTTGTTTGTGAATGAAGGCTAGAATTTTTTTGGGGGATTCTTCATGGTTTTTTGAGAGCTTTGTATTAGTGATAAAAATAAAAAAATCTGGGGATAGTAACTCCAAAATTTTTAAAGGTAAAACTCAGGACAACCTTTGAGGACGAAACTTTATATGGGCCAAATATAGTGCTGAGCGAGACCTTTTCTGCGACATTAAGATCATAGAGATCCGACATCAAATAAGGAAGTTATTACAAAAAACGCGATTTAGCTGTTTTTAACGCGGGCCTAAAAAAAAAATTTTTACACCAAAAATATTTTTTCGACATAAGTGTTCAAATAAAACTGACACACACTAAACTTTTTTTTTGTCCATATACCGTGATACGGCTTAATCCCTGCAAAAATCATTGGATTATATGCTCCATTTGTGGTAAGTTGGAGTACTTTCAAAGTGACCACTAACATAGCCCAAACGACCGATTCATGTATCTGCATTGGTTCGTAGTTAGCCGAACATAACAAAAACCAAATTTTTATCGCGACGAAGACGATATGTGTATACATACATAACTACATACATACATATGTTTGAATGTATACACTTCATTCGTCGTCGTCGCGATAAACATTGGTTTTTGTTGTTGTGTTCGGCTAACTGTTAGGTACTCCATCAGTTAATCCAATGTAGGTACTCCATGGATTAATATGATTGTTATGCGGGACTGGAGTATATACTCCATTGCAATGACATGCAATGTTAAATGGACCATATTTTTTGTATGAAATGTGGCAAGTTATGGAGTAATCGGTTGGTCCATAGCGAGCACTCCATGGGTTAGCGAATGGAGTACTCGGAATTTTTGCAGGGATGTACATATCGTCGGCCTCCTGCCAGAAACACGAATGTGAAAATTTTTTTAAGTGCGATGTCTGCTTTTTATCCGGTATATAATGATGTAATAACAATTAATATTTATATATATGCTTATGTACATACACGTACATATTATGTATGTATGTTTACACAAGCATTTATACAAATATTAATTGTTACTACATCAATATAATACCCGATAAAGAGCAGGCATCGCACTTAAAAAAATTTCACATTCGTGCTTCTGGCAGGGCGCCAATGATATATTCTAAACTAGTCATCATCTACTTAACAACTATGTACATAAATTACCGTTTATCTATACATACAAATAAAACCGTCAATTTTCGGTTAACGCCTAAAAATATGACTACATGTTTCAAAACAAAAATTAACGGTTAACAATCCTTGTTGAAATTTGTGATTATAAATTTATTTTGGGCTAAACGTAGGAGGACATATTTAATTTATTTGTGTCCAGTTTTAACTGTCATCACATGGCAATTTTTTTTTTGCTGTTTTGTTGCACATGGCGCTGAAAGTGTTAATTAATGAGCATTTTCTTTACCAAAAAAAAAGACATCAAGAATTGCTGATTTTAGCATAATTACTAAGCATAAAAATACATATAAAATCAAATCACGCAAAGGCGCTAATGTCAGCAACTCAAATGGAAATCACATTGCAAGCGAAATCGAAGCAGAACGAAGCGAAACAAGGGAAGCGAAAGGTTAAAAACCCGTCTCCACATAACTTGTTTCACCAACAAAACATGTAGCAAAACATCTCGCTCAATAACCCGTCTCCACGTGGCTAATCGTGATTCAGTTGGACATTTCTCTTTCTTGTTCTTCTTAAATGTTTGTATGTTTGCTTATTTTTGCGTCTTTGTTTTGGTCTGTGTGAGATTTCGATAGATTTTCGATACAAAATTAGAGAAGACATCGATATCATCGAGGTTGGCAAGATGATTCAGAATGAAACAGTGTTTCAATCTTCACTCGCTCTCAGAAATTTGTATGGAAATTGGCGAGTTTCGGCACTGGTTTCCGTGTCGAAACAAGATTGAGAGAGAAAATGCAGAAAAAAAGAGCGAAACACGTTATGTGGAGACATGGTATAAATGACAATTGATTGCCGCCAAGTGTTTGTCATTAGTGCGCACAGTCATACACAAATAAGGATACACATTTTTGTGAGTAGATACCCTGCAGGAAACTAAATAACTAGTGAGCAAAATTTCTAGTTCCGAACTAGCGAAAAGGTGTCAAAAGGAAACTAGATCAATTGTAGTTAGACCCTCACCAGTTCAGAAGGAGTGAATTGAGTGACCATTATAAGACACACTTTGATTTGTATGCAATTTCGAAGTGACAAAAATTCTATGAAATTTTTTCGTTCGTTCAATTGCCGTCGGCTTTGTATATTTCTGCGATTCTCAGATGTTTAGTGAAGCATTTTATATAAAGAGTTTTCTATTTGAATCTTGTATAAAATGAAATGTTCCCCTAATTATGCTTTTCCGATCCCTCAGGCTTATTTTTTTTTATTTTATTACCTTTTAAATATTATTGTAAATTTTTATTAAATAAAAAAATATTTGTTAAAAAAAATTATCATTCACCTTAACACCGACAGGATTCGAACCCGCGCCCTCAGATTGAAAGGCACATGCGTTAGCCAATCGGCGATCGCGCCACTTGCATGAAGTGTGTCAAATGCTGCACTTAAGCGGCAGATGTAAAACTGTAGAGTTTGTAGGTACTTGTAGCTAGTTCAGAACTATCGAAATTGTGCCAATAAACGAACTAGTGCAAACTGTAGAATTTAGTACTAGTTCGGAACTATCGAAAACGTAGTGCAGAGAGTGACAACTGACACCACCTAGGACATCGCCGTGTTAAATTCGCCAGTTGATAACATGCAAAAGAGATTTAGCTCGCACTAGTAGTGTCGAAAAATGCACTAGAAGCGATCTAGTTTGGAACTAGAAATTTTCCCTACAGGGTATCTACTATTTAACAAATACAAACGCGTAAGCTAATACCATGTCTCCACATGACGTGTTTCGCTCTTTTTTTCTGTATTCGCTCACTCAATCTTGGTTCGACGCAGAACTCGCTAATTTCCATACAAATTTCTGAGAGCGAGTGAAGATTGAAACACTTATTTCGTTGTCAATCCCAGTGTTGCCAGAACATTTCCAGAGTTCCAGCTAGATTTTCAAGAAAAAAAGCTAGAAAAAGCTAAAAAAAAATGTTTCACACATCAAAAAAAAAAAAAATTTAAAGCTAAAAAAAGAAGCTAACAAAATTACGAAATTACCCGTAGAACTTGGAGCGAAATCTCCTCAAGCGAGAGCAGAAGAGTACTCGATTTGATATCCCTTCCGAGAAATCTTAAAAGTTTTTCAGTTTGTTTTATTTCGTTTGTGTTTATTACATCCCTTCCTAGGACATACAATGTTAAAAGCGAGTATACCAAATTGTATGCTTATAAACGAAGTATAGGGAGTAATAGAGTATATATTGACAAGTACTCCCGGATTAATAAAACGATGATCCCAAGTTCTACTGCGTATTTTAATGCTTTATTAATTGGTGATTTCCCGTGGCAGTGATCCGGACAAAAAATTTGCAAGCAACTGCAACAACAATTTTTTGATCATGATGTTTATCTGGTTAAAAAAAATCTATTACAATCTATACGGATCCAGATAGATATCAGGATCACGAAATTGTGGTTCCATTTGCATGCGGATCTGGATCACAGATAGGGGAACTCACCTAATGTGTATTCAAAACACACCTAAATTCAAGGTCAATTTGACAGATCGGTTCTATATACATACACACATACACGCCGTGAGCTTAGTGTCGAACTCTCGTGACCAAGATGTCAAAACTGTAAGGAAGATGAAATAATATGACATTCAGCTGACGTGCGAATGATGGATAAACTCAGAGAATGAAGAATTTGACGAATTGTAAACACGAATGCATGTATAGAATATGCAGAAGTAAACAAACTGGATAGCTGTCGAAGAAGAAGAAGAAGTCAGCTGATCTGAAGAATCTACGTGTTTAGTGGAACCTGCACAAGTTATTTATTTTCATATACTATATGTAAATTTGTACTTTAGTGTCAATAAAAATAACGAAATGTTAAAAAAAATATTTTACATTCAAATAATGGCAACTGTGATGACTGTATGTATGTATATGAGCAGTGAGCAGCGCTCATTTTTTGGGGAGTTTTAGCAAATAAAAAAGCTAAAAAAAGCCAAAGCTAAATCAGAATTTTGTTCAGCTAAAAGACAAGAATAAAAGCCAAATCTAGCTTGAAAAACGCTAGAATGGCAACGCTGGTCAATCCTCTTGCCAAACGCGATGATATCGATGCCCTCTCTAACTTTGTATCGAAAATCTATCGAAATCTCACACAGGCCAAAACAAAAACGCAAAAATAAGAAAATATACAAACATTTAAGAAGAACAAGAAAGAGAAATGTTGAACTGAATAACGATCAGCCACGTGGAGACGGGTTATTTAGCGAGATGTTTCCCTAGATGTTTAGCTGGCGAATCAAGTTATGTGGAGACGGGCTTTAATTGTTTTCAGGAGTGACGATGATGAGAGAGAGAGAATGAGAGATAGTGAAGCAGGCCAAGTTATGTTGGAAGATTGATGATGCTGTCAAGGCGTTGAAAACTGCTTTGTAATTGCAATTTCTTTCAGACATAACTTCCTTACACACATTAGGCTAGGTTAACTTCTCTAAATGGAAATGTTTTTAACCAGTTCCATTTTCCTTAATAAATACGGTTGTTATTCGATACGGTAAGATCGCTGAAAAATAAGCCACAACGTCTAAAATAACGCCTCTTTATTATCACTTAAAATAAGGTATTTAAACTACTTATAAAGCCTTTTTACAAAAAATGGTTCAGCGCTTATTTCTAAATGGAGAGTAATCCTTATTATAAGCTATTTAAAACCTACATAATCTCTTATTATAAGAATTTATCTAAGCTTAATTTTCCATGGCGAATAAGCCTTTGGTATAAGGTTTCCTCTCAGAGAGAGAGAGAGAGAGAGAGAGAGAGAGATTAGTCCTTATGGCCTGATGACACCAACACAGGAAAATCAGCCTTATTATAAGCCTTTGTCCATACAACTTATGTCCCTTAGCATTTTCGAGCATGATTTCGTAAGCCTTATCACCTTATGGAGTAAACCTTAAATAAGGCCTAGATTTTTTGGTGGCATATTATGCAGTAAACCGAAATTTTCGCTAGTCGTTGTACTATCGCCTCGAAATCCGAGGCTCGCTCGAAACGAAATGGTAATAAGAGAGAGAGAGAAATTCTCTTAAAATATACAACTTTTCGATATCAATTTTCTTTGTTGAAGATCATTTTCAAATATTTGTAGAACTAGGCTTGGTTTTCGTTTACAAAATTTGCTTTTTGATCGGCTCATGCAATAAAGTTGAATAGAAAAAAATCACTTCTAATAGTCTCTAGCGCCATCATTTGCCATTACAGCCACTTAACATCGCCATCTCGACCTTTAAACGTTTTAGAGTGCAAAGGTTAAACAGCTGCTAGTGCTTCTCTAACACAACTCCATCTCTGCAATGATATTAGTTGTAATTAACAGCCCATGACATTCAAGTTTTTCCTATTCTTCAGCTTTACAATTGCTATAAAAATTAACAAAAAAATATATCAATTAGCGCCACAAAACTGCATGGCGACATATGTTTCGCTGTTGTATTTAATTTACTCGCACTTTAATGACATTGCATGCGTCATTCAGCGCACAGTCAGCTGTAAAAATATAGATGTATGTTATGCTATATTAACAAAGGCAGTTGCATATGTTTAATTTTTGCAAATCATGTTTTATCAGCAAATGTTGTAATTGTGTTACAATTGTGTTACAATTGTCTGCTGCTTTGTCTCTCTTCCTTTGCTGCCTTCCAAACAAAATACTGCGCCTATTAGTAGATAAATCCTTTGCAATTGTTAAATTGAAAATTAATATTCGTATTTGCTATGCAATGTATATGCAATGATTGTTAGTCACCCACAGTGGCGCACACAGAAAAATATTTGGGGGGGAGGTTTTCAATATCCAACGGAAAATTAAAAAAAGTTTTAATCGTTATTTTCATTTCTTCGGATGAAAAAATCATTATGAAAACTTCTTTAACAATAAAATACAAGTATGCCGACATAATGATTTTAGCACATTCTATCCAAATATGACCTCATCTTTATTCTGAAGATTTTTATACCTTTCATGAGAATGAAATGGTATTATAACTTAGTGCCAAAAAATTTTTGTCGAAAGTACCAGAAGGAAGCGTGGGGGACCCACCAAAATATATACCGATATGATCAGAATCACGAGCTGAGTCGATTAAGCCATGTCCGTCTGTCCGTCTGTCCTTCTGTCCGTCTGTCCGTCCGTCCGTCTGTGTGAACGCAAACTAGTCCCTCAGTTTTTGAGATATCTGAATGAAATTCGGAATACAGGTATGTTGTTATATGCATCTGATCATTTGTCGGAACCGGCCGAATCGGACCACTATAACATATAGAAAACAACCGATTATTCAGATATACATGAAATTTTTGAATGTAATTTGTGCATAACTTCCCCATTTAAACAGCTAAGGACATGAAACTTTGAAGTAGACGTGCCCATTTTGGCCCAAACAAGGTTACCGAAAATTGTCAAGATCGGACCACTATAACATATAGTTCCACAACATCCGATTATTCAGATATACACATTTTGGTGTATAACTCCTCCATTTTAACAGCTAACGGCCTGAAATTTTGAAGTATTTGTACCCATATGGACCCAAACAGGGTTACCGAAAATTGTCAAGATCGGACCACTATAACATATAGTTCCACAACATCCGATTATTCAGATATACACATTTTGGTGTATAACTCCTCCATTTTAACAGCTAACGGCGTGAAATTTTGAAGTATTTGTACCCATATATGCCCAAACGGGATTACCGAAAATTGTCAAGATCGGACCATTATAACATATAGCTCCCATACAACCGATTGTTCAGATATGGACATTTTGGTGTGTAGCTCCTCCATTTAAATAGCCAAGACACCACTTTTTCTAATAAATCTTTCCATAAATAACCCACAGAATTAAAATTATAAATTAAACTTAATCCGGCTATGTACATACATAGGTAACTTTTCATTTCCCCACTCATGAAAGGTATGAAGTCTTCGGTACGGCCAAAGACAGCCGCGCTTTTACTTGTTATTTTTTAAATGTTTAAATAACCGTTATTTTCGATTTTTATTTTTTCGATCAAAAATAATTTTTATTACTGGATTTAAAACTTTCCGATGAAACTTGATCGATATTTTATGGTTTTTATTTTTTCGATCAAAAATAATTGTTATAATTGGATTTAAATTTTTCCGATCAACCTTAATCAATATTTTTTTATTTTTTATCCGATCATAATAAATTTTTTCAAACGTTAGTGAATCCTATATTTGATGACCTGAAGTTGACGATTGCCAACATTGTGCATGGTGTGTTCAAAATTGCTTGGTAACCAATAAAAAAACTCGATGACCGTGGAATTAAGAGGGTAATCCAGAAAACCCCTAGCAATTGCTTCCACATTCGTTGACAGAATGCCTGACATTAGCATGGGCTTGTCATTGGAGGGAAGAACTTGCCCACTGCATTACCACCGAACGAATAAATCATACAATCAGGGATGCCACTTTTGGGCTTTTCCTACCAAAACTGGTAGGTTTTATTCCTTTTGGTAGGTTGGTAGGACGATTTGAATTTTGGTAGGTTTTTGCGTTCATTCAACTAACATCACTGATTTGTGACATTTGGTCACTTTGCCGCAACACTGTTGAGAAAACGTGTCTCCTCAGTCAAGGCAGATCTATAAAGGTAGGCTTCAGAAACTACTTTTTTTATTTCCAAAGGTAGAGTGTAATGTCAAAATCCAAGCGAATTCTAAGCTTGGCCAAGAGGAATGGGCGAGTCCCAAGCGAATTCAGATTTTAAGCACGGCGAAACATAATTTTGACATTACACTCTACCAATTACAATAACAAAACACATGGGGATTTTCTGAATTCGCCCCTGCGCCTACCTGGTATATCTGCCTTGTCCTCAGTAGAGTTTTGTCACAAAACTCTGCTAAATAGAAGCGCTTTCTTTGAGATTCAAGTACACTTGCCCCCACAGAGACAACTGGAGGAGATTGAAAATAGAAAGGCATCTAATATTTTACGCAATATGAAGCAAACAAGGTTGTTTGTCTACATTGTGTGTAATAAAGAGCTCTGTGTGGTATCACAACAGGCCATCAGGCCTACCTAGGTAGTAAATGTGTTTGCAGTACCAAGTGGAAACAATATCCGCTATTTCCATCGATAAATCTTCTTACGCTTCCTTCAGGATCAGTTGCTTGCCCTCATTATTCCTCAAATGTTATTCCAAAAAATGTAACTCCTGATTTCCTCCGCACTGGACGAGCGGTGGCAGCCACTAATACCCAATCCAACCTTTATCTGAAAACTGCTGCTTCCTCCTCTTTTCCTTCACATTTTTATCAAATTAATTGAAATTTGTACAAATAATATTAAATTTAATACTAAAGTTTTCAAAATAAAAAAAACAGCTTTTTTATTTTAAGCGGTAAAAAAACAAAAGTGTCTGGTTACTACGGGGTGGTCGGTTACTGGCACAGTTACCTTAAATTAATTTGTTGAATATGTTTAAATCTCACATTAAAAAAAAAAAAAAATTGGTAGGCTCGAAGCCATTTTGGTAGGTTTTTGGTAGGAAAAAAATTTTCTTAGTGGCATCCCTGCATACAATACCGCCAGGATTCTAGCGAATCAAATAAAGAATACCTTATATATATATATCAGAGAAAGAAGGTGTAAAATGTAAGGCGTGATGGAAATTTCCACTGAAAATAACGGTATTTATTCCATTTCATTTTTCGCGCTCTATTCTACTTTGCATTACGTGGAATGGGTAATGAAAGCTCATTCCACTCTGCATTACTGGCAATGCGTGAAAGAAGTGATGAACTCGTCAGATGTTCCATGGCAAGGCCTTCTGTCATGCCTGACAGGTAATAACGATGACCAGATTTTTGCTGGGAAGTTTAGAATACACATACGAACGCACCTATGTGTGCACATTGCCATAGCTCTGTTCCGTTCTGTTCAAAAGCATACAACACCCATTCAGTAATTTTCCAACGGCGATTATGGACGCATTTTCCAACCAATTTTAATGAAAATTGGCGCAGTTCTTTTTGAGAACAAAATTTATGTTAGAGTATTAATAATATAGCGTATGGTACAAAAGAAACAAGTTTTTAAAGTTTATTATGATTCGAAAAAATAATAAATAAATATTTATTAAAGTTGATCGGAAAAATTGAACTCCAATAATAAAAAATATTTTTGATCGAAAAAATAAAAATCATAAAATATCGATCAATTTTCATCGGAAAAATTTAAATCCAATAATAGAAATTATTTTTGATCGAAAAAAAAAAAATTAAAAAAAAAATGGATCAAGTTTCATCGGAAAAATTTAAATCCAGAAATAAAAATTTTTTTTGATCGAAAAAATAAAAATCAAATTATAACGATTAAAAATGATTTTTTTTTATAAAAATGATAATCATTACGGTCCCTGAAAAAAATACTTAAAACTCGTCCAGACAATTTTTACTTAAATTTATGTTTGGGGAGTGGACCTACGTATGCACATATTAAACAAAGGTACCTTTTAAATCTCAATTCATTGCATTTTCTCTGTATTTAAACTAAAACTAACAAGTAAGGAAGCCTAAGTTCGGGAATCGAACATTACATACTCAGCTGTATGCTTTCATTGTTTGTTTGCGTTTGTTCGATTAGGGTGTATTTTATATGAATATGAGTGCCGCATAAAGTGGGAGCAGCCAAGCCTATTTTCAAAATTTTCATCAATCATCCAACTAAGCATACAAATATTATTGTTAGTGCAAATTTGCAACTTCTAAGCACGTTACAAATTCAAAAGGGTTTTCCAGAAATATCTTTGTTAAAAAGTAGGCGTGGTCATAAACCGATTTCGCTAAATTTTTGAGCATGTATTACCACAAGTTATTAAAATGTACAAACTGATTTTCGTCGTAATATAATTATAAATTGGCGTTGGCCGCTGTGGTGCAGTGGGTAGAGTGCTCGCCTGCTATGCCAGAGGTCTCGGGTTCAAACCACGGTCCGAGCAAAACACCAAAAAAATTTTCTAATTAGTAAAAATCCAATTACACTGTGGAACAAATTCAGGTCAACAAAATTTAACTCGGTTCTGAAAGTTAGGGGTGAAAATAGAGGCTAAATTAGAATACCCGTATCGCGGCGTTTGCTTAGGTTAGTTCGAATTTGTTTTTAATCGACCTTTTAACTTTGCAGGCAAATACCGATTTTCAGCATATTGTTTGTATGGTTTTTTGGCTATAACTCGTCGACTAATTGATTTTTCAAATGACTATGTAGAATTAAATTATATTATTTAAAAATTCAATTACTTTGGAGGGGGTTTTAACACCCCAAACCCCCCCCCCCTGCGTTCGCCCCTGGTCACCAAGCCAGACAGTCAGCTATGCAATGCAAGCAACATGACAAGGCGGAAATAAAAATTTTTTGACGGCTGCTGCTTTATTACACAATCGTTTGCGACTGCAACATTTGATTGTCATTGTTTTTCTGTTGTACGATTGAATGCTCTCGCTCTTGTCGTCTCGCTATTTATTAGTTGTGTACCACCACAAACACAATACGCGCGTCATGTCGCGTTGTCCGCCCTTCTGTTATAGACTGCTCTGTGGCTGTCAAAAAAAGTAGCTGTGGCGGTTTTTAAGCATTTATTATTTAAATTTCGATTTTTTTTTCTCTTTTTTTCTTTTCTTTTTTTATTGCGGCTCATTTTAGTTATTTGTACAAGCCAAGAAAAACACATGTTAATGTGAGCATGTGACGCTTCATGCTCTGCGGCACTCGCTGGCTGCTTAACCAAATAGCCTGGGCTGTTGGTTGTTAATTGTCAAAAAAGAAAAGAAAGCGCTTGTATGAGTGGATTGCGGGCAGCCAGAAAAAAAGACAAGGCAAATAGATCTATGTATAAAAAAAAGAAAAAAAAAAAAAAAAACTTAAAATAAATATCTAACAAGCAAAATAAAAAACACCCAAATTAAACAAAACACTGAAACTACCAGCGCTTATGTATGTATGTATGTATCAGTACTTACTTACCTGTATCAGCAGTTAAAAATCAACAACAGCAAAAACAGTGTATAAAGTTTTGTTTGCTTACCTTTTGTTTTTTTTATTGCTTAATTCAAATGTCTGCTGCTTTGTTCCACATAAAAAGTAACGAATGAATAAACAAACGAACACAAAGCAAACAATCTAGCAAAAAAAAACCAACGAGTGAATAAACGAACGAGCGCACACTGGTCCCAAATTAATTTTTTTTTTGGCGGAAATTCGATTTTTTACTTTTTTTTGACAGAAATTCAAATTTTAAATTTTTTTTGACAGAAATTCGATTTTTTAATTTTTTTTAATTTGGTAAAGTGACTTGATTTGTCTCCGTTTTACTGTACTTTTGTAAAGTGTTATTTTCTCTTAAACTATTCGTCAGATAGGCAACCTAACCGATCGATAATTTTAACGCCTTGGCGTTGCGATATTTCCGCTGGGTTCGGACAGAAGGGGTATCGTTCTACTTACATTGGAGTGCTCAGAACACTCGGCAGGTTAATCTACAGCAGCCCAAATTGAGCGTCGCTCTCCACTCGTAGAGGACTTTCAGCTTCCTCTAACTGGCTGGCCTTTTTTTTCCCCCTAAGGGCTTATGACGGACCTCCCATGCTTCTAATGCTGCAGAGTTCTTGCCCTCTAGGAGTTCAGATTTTCCAGCACCCGTGGGCTTAGTCTTGTCTTCGAGAGGTTTAGCCTTACGCCCCTGCAGCGGTGACCGAAAGTGGTTTTGGTACCGTGAAGGTTCGCTCGGCGCCGTCGAAGCGGTTCCCGAGTGAGTGGCCAACGGCGGAATTTTTATCCGTGCACGGTTCCGAGGCTCGTTTCTTGTTTGCTTTCATCATCATATGTTACCTACATACATAGGGGAGGCCTTTCGTTGACCGGAATTATAATAGGGGGGAAGGGGAACGGTCGACTATGGCAGAGCCCCTTACCACAGCAAGTCACCGTTACTCACGGAGGTGGACCGGTATTCGGGAGGCTCCGTTAAAATAAGAGGCGAAGGGGAACGGTCGACTACGACCGTCCAATAGGCACGCACAGCGTGACACCCCGAATTATTGGTATTTGTTGGTACGGCAATCTCCGCATGGGTAACGTGGGATACGACGAGCTCCTGCTTTAGCGGGAAGCGCGCATCCTTGAGACACATATGGAGCCTACCTTCTTAGTTCATGAGAGACAGAGAAGAATCATCGCAAGAGTTCTCTACTTCTGACCAGTCTGCCGGTAACTCCGACCAATCGAGTGAGCGGTTACGGCTGGCCCTAAAGATGATCCCTCTGGCTCTCATTTAAGCCTCATTCCCAACAGAAAGGTGACCAACATGATGACCCCTTTTTTAAGAATATTACATTTTTAACGTTCTATAGAGTTCAGTCATGCTGAATTTTCGATATTTGGTTTCAAATTCATAACTAACTAAATTAATTTCTTCCAAAAAAATGAACTTAGGACCAGTGTGCAACGAGTGAACAAACGAACGAGCAACCCGCAACATTCAAAATCCACGCCAACAATAATGCAAAACAAATAGCGCCCAATTTTTGGTTGCTCTATTCATCGTTCGTTGTTTTTTTGTTTGCGCATATGGCCTGCAGTCACACCGCTAATGAAATTATCTACCAACGAAAAAAAATGCTAATTCATCACAACACAATTGCGGCGCATTCTAATTTCAAAGCCTTCTCAGCACTCCAACTCCGCTGCGCTATCAAGCGCCGCACAATGGGTGATAGCGGCCAAAAATAAATTCAAAATTAAAGTATGAGTAAAACAATTTTTTTAAATAGAAATCGACAGATACATCAAATTGTAATAAAAAAGCTTATATAAACATTTTTGAGTCTCTTTTCGTTTAGCCGTACAGGGTGCCCAAAGTTGAGCAAAAAATAGCTTTTTTTTTTCTCAATGAACACACCTCATACAAAATGCTCTATCTCATTTAATTGTTAACATACGAACTCGAGTAATACATCATTACATAGATAATAATTTTCTCTTTGAGAAATTGTAACGTAGCTGTAACTACCGTTCACTATTGAATTTATATGAATTTTCAAATATTGACAAAAAATGTCGATAAGAAAAAAATTTTTCTCGACTTTGAATAAAAAAATTAAAAAAACAAAAAATATGACCTCCTCAAATTTTTTTTATGATTTGAAATAATATATTCTTAATCAAACTGCATTTTCATTTTAAAAATCCACTTGCTCCATTTGCTTTTATAATTTTTTTCCCATTTTCCTAAAACTGCGTTTTTGTAAACGCATTGATTATGTTAATTTTGACATTATGAAAAACGTTTATATTTAGGCGAATAATGGAATATTTCTTTATCGTCCTGCAATAATGCCTATATGACACTACATTATTTCCCTGGTTTTTTTGGTTTTGAAACCCCACCGAAAGTCAAAATACAAAAACAATTCTTCTATAGGTTGAAAAGAGACAAATACTCCCTCAAAAATAATTTGATTGACAGTAAACTTCAAACTAAATAAAATATTTCAAAAATTATTTTTTTTTGCGATTTGATTTAAATTACTGAAATAAAAAAGTTATGAAACCCAAAGGGCAGGATAGCTTTGTATTCCGTGTTATAAAGGGAAGCCAGTACGCAATATAATTTTTCTTGCGGACTTCTTCTTTACCCTTACGGCCAAAGCAGAAGCTTACAAGAGGCAAATTTAAAATTTGTATTTCCATATATTTTTTTATTTTAAATATAATTTATTTTATGGTTGTCAAATTGGAAAAATTGTCAGAAATAATGACCGAATGCCAAAAAACCTACCGAAATACAAGCTGGCTCGTTGGTTTTTAATCGCCTAGATGGTATTTTGTTTGGTTTTTTTCAATATAGCTTGCTCGCTTACACCAACGCAAAACTGTATTTGGCCATCTCCTTCACACAAAAAACCTGGTAGAATACCAGAAAAAAACGTAGTGTCATATGGGCTTTAATAGTGCATACTTTCAAATTATGAGCTAATTTTTTTTATCAGCGTTAATTCATATCTTTGACAGCTTTTTTCTTTTGGAATATAAAAAAAAATTGGTAAAAATTGTAAAACTTTAATATGAAATTAAAAAAAAACAAAAAATATGACCTCCTCAATTTTTTAATATTTCATAGTCCTAAATGTCTTTTATAAACAGGTGAAAAAATCGTAAAAATTCGTTTGCTCCATTTTGTTTTATGAACTTTCTTATCGAAGGTGTTTTTTAAGTTTTCGTACATTTTTCCCATATAAAATGCCCAGAAGTATGCTTCAAAAAGTTTAAATTTTTTTGTATGGGTAATATTCGTCAAAATGGTGAAACTTAAATATCGATATTTTCAATTCTAATTAAGATATTCGAAGAAACTAAACGCTGTTTTCAAGGGTAATGATTGTGCTTTCAACTGGTTTAATCGAATTTGAGTGGAAGGTAATTACATAAAAGATATTAAGCTGTGAATAGAGCCAAAAAACGTGTTTTTTTGCCAATTTGGACATGAATATCTCAAAAACTAGAACCAATTTGGAAAATCTGACTCCAGATCCAGGTTTAGCACACTGAAATCCTTTATAAAAGTGTAATTTCATTTATGGCATAAAATTTTTTTGAAATGCGATTTTTTGTATGAAAATTTTATGATAAATGCTTATAACATACTTAAAAGTGCATATATTTCTAATTTAAAAACGGTGAAGTGCTTTACCCCTTTTCCAAAATGATTACTGCATTTGATTTATATTTCAAAAATGTATACACTAATCAAAATCGAGCATTTTAGCTATAATAGTTAGGAAAATTCTGAAATTTCAAAAATACCGTTATATGGGAGGTGGGCGTATTTGTGGGTGGATTGTGTTCAAATTTTCACAGTTTACTAATTGCAACAAAAAAAGCTTAAGTTCCGAGTTTCAAGATTCTAGCTTAATTATTACTATTTTTGGCCGCGTTTGTATGGAGGTGCCCCCACTGTGCGCCGCTGCAAGGCAATGCAAACAACAACATCGGTTTGAGTAGCCGCCTTCGCTGACGCCGCTGCTTGACCGCTAGGTATGATATTTCGTTTTACATACGTTTCTTCTTTTTGAAATTTGAAATCGTGTGCGCGTTGCTCAGCGAAACAAATGCAAACAAGCGATATCAAATTACTTGATTGCCATTTATATCGATTTTGAGTGATTAACCCTCTGCGAATGACGTGATTTTTTTCCCCTATTCCACTGACGTGATAGCCTATCAGGCACAATTTCAATGGCTTATATTTTGTGGTCTAATTTAAAAAAAAGACCTATTGGAACCTGTTTTAGTTCAAATATCTACATATATCTAAAGGCCCTTGGCAACTTACAATCTGGATTGAGAGGAAGTGTATATGTGTGAGTGTCGGGTGATTGACGCAAATATCAAAAATTTTTGATTTTCGTCGCGGCGAGCCGACAACAAGTACGAGTAGCACGACGGCTGCCGATTGCACTAACACACACAAAAAACACTCAAATTTGACTAACTCACTCAAAAAAACACTCAAACTGGACAATCCAGATTGTAAGTTGCCAAGGGCCTTAAAGGTTTTTATTTATTTCAATGTTTTTTTTAATCCAAAGAATAATATATTTTAAACGGTGTTTCTTTATATGACTTAAACCGCTTTTTTC
This sequence comes from Urophora cardui, assembly GCA_960531455.1. NCBI lineage: Eukaryota > Metazoa > Arthropoda > Insecta > Diptera > Tephritidae > Urophora > Urophora cardui. The sequence goes on along the minus strand of OY482670.1, from coordinate 18,415,145 downwards.
CATTTAGTTGTGCCTGTAACACGTCAGTGACAGAGGGCTAAGTCGGGTCCCCAGATATGGGTCGAAAAATATGGACCCGAATGACCCCGAAATGTTTCTAAGCAATATTGGTATTAAATGAATGGTGTTGAGCAAATCTTTCACATGGTGCTCCACTCTTTATGATTCCTAGGTCGGTTCCCAAGATATGGGACAAAATGCGAACTCGGATTACCCTGTAATGTTTCTGAACGAAATTGGTATCGAATAAACGGCGCAAAACAGCGCTTTAGTGTAGAGCTCTCTTCGATGTAATGCTCAACCCTGTTTCCTATGCAAATGAAAAGGAAAAGGGTGGAAAAAGGAGTGGAAAAAGGAGAGGAAAAGGGAAGGAGAAATGGGAGGAAAAAGGAAAAGAAAATGGAATGGGAAGGGCAAGGAGAAGGAGAGAGAGAGAGAGAGGGGCAAACGGAGAACGAATAGGGGGAGAGAGAAAAGAAGCGATAATTCAGAGCGATAGGGAAAAGGGAAGAGGAAATGTGGCGGGAAAGGGAAGAGGAAATGTGGCGGGAAAGTGAAGAGGAAATATGGCGGGAAAGGGAAAATACAAAACGGTAGAAGGAAAGAGAACTAAGAAACGGGAAAAGAAAGTGAAAGGTAAAGGTAAAGGTAAGGGTAAAGGTAAAGGGGAAGGGAGTGGAAGACTAAGGCGAAGAAGAAAGGGAGAAGTACGTGGCCGCTGTAGTGCAGTGGGTAGAGTGCTCGCCTGCAATGCCAGCGGTCTCGCGCTCAAACCCCAGTCCGAGCAAAAAACCAAACAAATTTTTCTTATTAGTAAAAATCCAATTATTGCTCTGAAAAAAATACCCGTAGTTAAACCAACAACTTTCGGCTGTTGAATCTCCGTCTTTGATTCAACAGCAAAAGTATTTGTTTTTACAGCAAAGTTTTTGATCCAACAATTGATTTAAAAACTGGCGCTGTTGTTTCAAAAACTTGCTTGCTTTTAAACAATTTTTTGTGAGAAAACATTTTTTTGTGAGAAAAACAACAAAAAAAAATAATGATGGAGAGAAAATGAAGAGAAAAATCCAAACAAAAATTTATTTTTAGCAACAATTTTCTCCCCGTTGTTGATTTAAAGGCAAAAGTATTTGACGCAACAGTTTCCGTTGTAAACAAAACTAATGAGAACAATTTTTTTAAATTTTGTTTTTACAATGATTCAAATAATTCATGGATTCCTTTTTAGGAAATGGAAGTATAAATAGGTTACTACAATTCAATATAATGTTGAATGTTCCACTATTTGATGATTGGATAGAATTTCAGGTTGATGTCATGGTGCGAATCCGGAGAAGAATAGAAAATAAAGAAGACAAATCAGAATAAGAAATAAAGATAGCAACCAGTGAATGATAAGAAGGAGAGAAGAATATGAGAACAAGCGGAGGCTACATATTTGCAGTTGGGACCCGGGTGGAAAGAAGATGAATAGTAAAATGCAAACAAAAATTTATTTTTAGGTGAAAATTTTTTCCAACAATCTCCGTTATTGACTTAAATCAACAACGCTCGCACCTTTGAAACAACAACGGAGCGTTGTTGGGCACATTTCAACTGCGAAAAGTAGTTGATTTAACAGCGAAAGTCTTTAGGTTTACAGCGTTTTTTTTTTCAGAGTGGGTTTTTTAAGTGCAGCGGTCACCTCTCGGCAGTGGGTGGCATACCCTCCGAGTGTATTTCTGCCATGAAAAAGCTTCTCACAAAAAATGCGTTCGCCGTTCGGAGCCGGCATAAAACTGTAGGTCCACCCAATTAGTAGGAAAAACAAAGGTTAAGGAGCCCACCTCGAATTGGGAGAGAAGCTCGGCCACAAAACTCGTCGGAGTTATAATAGCGCCATTGTATTATATTATTATTACATGAAGAGGTAGAAGCATCGCAGCGAAGGGAGTCTCATTTACTTTAGTTCTGGATCGTGGGGAAGGCTACAAGCGTTTTCATGAGATTTAGTATGCAAGGGGTCTCCGGGGTGTACTTTTTTTTTAACTTTTTATTTGACTTTTGCGAAGACCTGCGGAAAAATTGAGGTCTTTGCTATTAATTCATGTAAAATTACCTACATATAAATGAATAATTTTCGAATTGTTTTTGATACGTACCTACGCCCCACAGTGGGGGCACCTCCATACAAACGCGGCCAAAAATAATAATAATTGAGCTAGAAACTTTAAACTCGGAACTTAAGCTTTCTTGATTGAAGATAGTAAACTGTGAAAATTTGAACAAAATCGGCCCACAAATACACCCCCCTCCCATATAACGGTATTTTTGAAATTTCAATATTTTGTTAACTATTATAGCTAAAATGCTCAATTTTAATAAGAGCACACATTTTTTAAATATAAATAATATACAGTAATCATTTTGGAAAAAGCGCAAAGTATTCCATGGTTTTCAAATTAAAAATATATGCACTTTTGAGCATTTTATAAGCATTCATCATAAAATTTTCCTTCAAAAAAATCACATTTAAAAAAATTTTTATACCACAAATGAAACTATACTTTTCTAAAGGATTTCAGTGTGCTGAATCTGAATCTGAAGTCAGAATTTTCAAATTGGTTCTAGTTTTTGAGATATTCATGTCCAATTAGGCAAAAAAACACGTTTTTGACTATATTCCCTGCTTAATATCTTGTATGTAATATTTTTTTATTCAAAATCAAATACACCTTTAGAAAGCATAAACCATCCCCCTGAATATGGCGTTTAAATTTTTCAGATATCTTTATGAGAATTGGAGAAATTGTTGTTTAAGTTTCATTAACTTGGCAAATTTTCCCCATACAAAATTTTTAATACTTTTTGAAGCATACTTTTGGGGATTTTGTATGGGAAAAATGTATGAAAACTTAGAAAAACTCACTCCATAAAAAAGTTCATAAAACAAAAAAGCGCAAACGAATTTTTAAGATTTCTTCACCTGTTTATAAAGCACGTTCACTAGCACCAAATATTAAAAATTTGGAGAGGTCATATTTTGTATTTTTTTTTTATTTCATGTTGAAATATTCCAATTTTTACACAATTTTTTTTTCTTTTCGAAAAGAAAAAGGCTGCAAAAAAATAATGATAACGCTGATAAAAAAAATTCTTTCATAATTTGAAAGTGTGAACCATTGCCTACAACACGGTGAACAAACTATTCGATTAGTCGCCTAAGAATAAGATTTTTCATAATGTCAAAAGTAGCCTAATTATTGCGTTTTGAAAAAGGCACTTTTAGTCAAATGGGAAAAAGATTATTTAAGCGAAAAGCGCAGGTGGATTTCAAGAATTAAAATGCAGTTTGATTAAAAATATATCATTTCAAAACATATGAAAAAATTGGGGAGGTCATATTTTTCATTTTTTTTATTTTTTTGTTTAAAGTTGAGCAAAATTTTTTTTTTACGACTTTTTTTGTCAATATTTGAAAGTTCATATAAATCTAAGAGTTACCGCTGGTTACAAAAGGCTTATTGTTTCTAAAAGGCCAAATCAATATCTATGTAATGATATATCACTCGATTACATACGTTAATAATTGAATGAGTTACAGCATTTTGTATAAGGTGTAATTGTTGAGAAATAAAAGGACCTATTTTTTGCTCAGTTTTTAACACCCTGTACGGCTAAACAAAACGAGACTCAAAAAATTTTATATAAGCTTTTTTTTTACAAATTGTTATATCTGTCAATCACTTTCAAAAAAATTTGATTTGCTAATACTTTAATTTCGATTTTATTTTTGGCCGCTATCGCCCAGTGTGCGCCCGTGCGATGCTCTTTTAATTGACGTTCAAGCAAATTGTATTTTTCTCGTTTGCTTGAGTGGCATTTAGATATACTCAAACAACAAAGTCACAGCCATGGTATAATGAGAAGGTAGAAGCATTACGAAAAATGCAACCCTTCCATTATATTTGTTGTTGCCTCATGTTGCTAGACTGTCAAACGTGAATTGTCCAATTGGCGAACACACATCCCCACACTCAATATAATTTGACAGTTCAGAATCGTAATATCCTTCCCAATAAGCACTGAAAAAGAAATTCTTAAACGTTGAGAAAATATTGTTTCTAAATTTGAGAATCAGTATATATCGACGCTTCCAAACAATACTGTACTAAGTCTGAAATCTGTGTTTTGCAGGGGACGCTCTCGAAGTTTAAATTCAATACGAAACTTCAGTTGTGCGCTAAGTATATTTTCGCTTGTAATAATACCAAATCTCGATACCATCTAAGTTAGGGTACGCTTTGTATAAAACCATAAAAAAAAATATAAAAACTTGCTACGTTGTTTTCCATCGCAAGCCTTCAATGTTTTTATTCTGTAAAAATATCGCGTTGAATTATATGTACACTTTTGCTTATAACTTTTGATTGGAATGTCCGATTGATACCAAAATTTGACAGCATCTAAATGAAGACACGTAATACGAAAACGCTAAAAACGGGAAAACATACGAAGTCGACTTAGTACAGTATTGTTTGGAAGCATCGATATATAATTTGAAAATAAAAATATTTTCAAGTGCTCATCAAATATTATTATTATGAATTTCAGAATAACTTACAAAACATTTGAGAAAAACGAAGAAATTTTGTGTGTTTGCAAATTTCAGTCGGCGTTCGTTGTTCTACTCGAGCGTTCTCTGAACGGTTGAAGTGATGATGGTTGAAAATTATTGTGTGTAAAGATGATTTTGTATTTTTCCCTTTTATTTTGTTTGCTTGTCGCTTTTTGTGAATTTATGCAAATTTTATTAAAATGTAGTTTGTTTCTACATAGTCATGTATATACATATATTAAAAAAAATATTAATATACTCACGTAACTTGTCGAAAGGCACCGGCGAAATTCCCCCGCACGGGTAAATGAAAAACATCACATCAGAATACAAATATGTAGCGGACTTGGGCATTATTCGAATAAACTTTTATTTACACCTTTTTCAGTTTAAACTCATAAAGTTCCAATTGATATTCAGAATTTCCATTTGAAATTCAGAAAGTTACAATTGAAATTCAGAATTTCCATTTGAAATTCAGAAAGTTACAACTGAAATTCAGAAATTCCATTTGAAATTCAGAAAATTGCATTTGAAATTCAGAAACCTTCCTCACAGTACAAAACAGTTTTCTAAATTTCAATTGTAATTTTCTGAATTTCAAATGTAACTTTCTGAATTTCAAATGGAATTTTCTGAATTTCAAATGTAATTTTTTGAATTTCAAATGTAACTTTCTGAATTTCAACTGGATATTCTGAATTTCAATTGTAATTTTCTGAATATCTATTGGAACTTTCTGAATTTAAACTGAAAAAGGTGTAGATAGTTATTCGAATAAAAATTTATTTTTCAAATTTTATTCAGATAAGTTCCCTACGAATAAATTATTCTGAGTTTTATTCGTTATTTCAAATAATAAATAACAAGTAAGGAAGCCTAATGGGCCCGTCAGAATAAATACTTTTCCAGCAATCCAGCGCCGTTTAACTGACACATACTTCAATTTCATATATTTGTTACGGCAAAGTTGAAGTACTGAATGTGTCCATCGTCATTCAAATACATGTAATTCCACTCTGCTGTCAGTTAAACGTATTGCTGGATTGACGGAAAAGTATTCATTCTGACGCCCCTATAAGTTCGAGTGGAATCGAACATTAGATACTCAGCTGTATGCTTTCATTGTTTGTTTGCGTTTGATGGAAACAAGGCGTATTTTATATAAAGCGAGTGCCGCATAAAGTGGGCGTGGCCACGCCCATTTTCAACATTTTTATCAGTCATCCAACTAAGCATATGAATATTATTCTTTGTGCAAAATTTCATTCCTTTATGACTTCTAGTTACAAAGATGTCACGTTACAAATGCCCAAAGGGTGTTCTAGAAATATCTTTTTAAAAAGTAGGCGTGGGCATAAGCCGATTTCAATAAATTTTTGCGTGTCTATTAACACAAGTTATAAAAGTGTATAAACCAAGTTTCGTCATAATATCTCAATTATTTGTCGAGTTATGGGCTCCGAAATCTCGTTGATTCCTTTGTCTGAAAAGAGGCGGTACCACGCCCATTTTCCAAACTTTTTTTTTATTTTTTGTTTCCTGTCTATTGTGGAACGCATGTCACAAAATTTCAATGAATTATCTTTATATTTGACAAAGATATTGCTTAAAATGTTTTTATTAGGTCCCTTTATAGTTCCCATATATAAAAGTGGGCGTGGCCGTCCACCGATTTTGGTAATTTTACGTCCACATATTTGCCTAAGTAAATATATCACGCGTACCAAATTTCATCGATATATCTTTAACAGTTTCTGAGTTATGGCTTATAAAACTTTCAATGTTTGGCCCTTGATAAGTGGGCGTGGCACCGCCCATTTTCCAAAATTTTTCTGTTTTTTGTTTTATGTCCGTAGTTGGACTCCTGCCACAAAATTTCAGTGATAGATCTTTATATTTGACAGAGATACCGCTTAAAATGTTTTTATTAGGCCCCTTTATAGTTCCCATATATAAAAGTGGGCGTGGCCGTCAACCGTTTTTGACAATTTTCCGTCGAAACATTTGTCTAAGTAAGTAAATCACGCATACCAAATTTCATCGATATATCTGCTACGGTTTCCGAGTTAGGGCTTGTAAAAGTTTTACAGTAAAACTTTCAATAGTTGCCACTTAATAAGTGGGCATGGCACCGCCCATTTTCCAAAATTTCATCAAATTTCTTCATAAAGGCCTGAGCTCAACACGTGGGAAAATTTCATCGCTCCAGCTATATTAGTGACTGAGATACCACATTTCCGATTTTTTCTATATAGGAAAAGTGGGTGTGGTCATGGTCCGATTTCGCCCATTTTCAATACCAACCGTTCCAGTCTCGATACCAACTTGCATTTCAAATTTCATCAAAATATCTCAATTTTTGCGCGAGTTAGAGTGTTTACAGACGGACGGACGGACAGACGGACGGACGGACGGACGGACGGACATGGCTCAATCGATTTCTCTTTTCACCCTGATCATTTTGATATATATAAGTCTATATCTATCTCGATTATTTCATTCTGTTACAATCCACCGTTATGAAATCAAAACTATAATACTCTGTGTACTAGTACAGCTGACTATAAAAACTCAGGGTAAAATAAAAACAAAAAAACTGAGCAATAGTAAAAAAAAAATTCGTTTATTTTTTTTTTGTTTGTATGTTTGTTTGTTTTTACATATCGCCCGTTTTATGCAATAGGGATTTAACTAGAAATTTTCGATTTCTGGGATTTTGCCATATATTTCAATAACTGGGTCGTGCCTTTGAGTTTAGTCTTATAAAATACTCAAAAAGATAAAAATGGCGGAAATAAAAGTGATTTTGTAGTTAACCGTAGTTTGAAATTATAAAAGTTTATTTGCGTTTTCCCAAAAAAAAATTTTTGAGTTAAATCCCTATTGCATAAAACGTACCATATGTAAATGAAAATTACTGTGTAACCTAAATCAAACGCAAGTCGTCAATTTAACGCACGCACGCAAATTTTTCATATGCGTTGAACCGAAATTGACTTGCGTGCGTGTTCAGATAAAGAAATAGAAAAATACAGAAAATCAGAGAAAATCTTGTTATTTTGTGGAATATGTACCTAACAGACACGATATCAAAAGCAAGTGTCAATTTTTTTGCAAACAATCACCCACAATGCTTAATTTCAACTGTCACGCAAAACAAAAATTGGGCGTCGAATTTGCTTTTTACGCACGCCGTTCAATTTCGGTTACTCCCATACAAGTTGTATGGGCATGAGAAATTTTTGACAGTAAATTGACGGCGTGCGTTTGATTTAGGTTACACAGTTATCTATTATTCGAATAATTTTTTGTTTGCATAAACGAAATTATTTATTATTCAAATAAAGATAAACAAAATTTATTCACCTATTATTCGTTATTCGAATAAATTTTGCCCAACTCTGATATGTAGTACATACATGCATCTATTGATTCCATTCCATTTCATTTCATAACTAACGTTTGATGTTTGAGATTAGTTCTCGAATGAACCTCAAGTTGCAAATTAAGAATATGTTTATTGGGTAAACAAATGTAAGTATGTGTGTGCACACATAAACAAGATTTGACACTTTATGGTTAGCCTCGGAGGAAACTACTAAAAAAATCAACCCTGGTACTTCTACCTTATACGTGTACCCTGGTCACAGCTATGCAAATATATTGCCAACTCTAGCACGTAGCCATATTTGACAGGGTGAACAACCTTTTAGCAAATTTTGCACACACGCTTTCTTCTTTTTTGCGGCATAGCGTTATTAAATCAGTTATGTAGCAACGCAAATGAGACTAAATTCTAAGAAATTAAAAGTTTTGCAATTGTTTGTTATATACCTACACGTGGTAGTTTTTTTAACTGTTCAATTCCCAATAAACACGAGTGGCGAGTATAATATCGTCGATTGAATTCGGGGATAGTTTCCCGGATTCATATCGATTTCGAGGCGAGCTAGAAAAAAATCTGTTTTCGCGAAAGTATTTATTTCTTTCAATTTTTTCTTTGCGTGAATAAAGTCCTACATACCTACATATATTTAGGTGATTCACAAACTGTCATAAAGTCATATGTCTGTTGTATAGTTAAAGTCTCTTTTATTAGTGACCGTATATGATGAATACAAGGTATATGCAAGTATGTTAGAAGAGTGTGAATATACGTACATATATGAATACAATATATGCCTTGAGATAACTACTAGTGTTGTATAACTGAATGTGCATTAAGTGTTGTAAAACAGGTGTTATAAATAAGGCTTAGTTTACAGTATACAATAAAAGCTATTTACACAACATCTCCCTTTACATAACTAAACTTAGTTTATTACTAATGAAATCTAGAAGGTTTTACAATTTTTCTTCCTTTGCGTGTTACATATTCATTACTGTTAAAAACTTTATTATCCAATACATCTGAATCTTTAAATTTGCTTTCAATTTCATTAAAATTATTTCCGATTTCATTACAATGGTTTTCAATTTCATTACTATCATTATTTTTTGTACTACTTTTATTCTCGTTCCCAATACTAGAAGCCTTTTGTTCAGGTTTTTTCAAAACGTGTTCTCTGTTTCTCCGATACAGGACACCCTCCGAATCTTCAATAACAAAAGAACGTGGCTCATCGAGTTTTTCAACGACTACTCCCGGAAACCATACCGAAGTAGGTGCTCTTTTAAACATAACTTTCTCACCTAATTTAATCGGTTTCATAGTTTGGGTACTCTTATTATAATTTTCAGCTGTCTGTCTGCGTTTGTATTCTGTAGTTTTTGAATATTTCGATTTATCAATTAGTTTGGGTTCTAAATTTTGCCTAATATTTGGAATTTTCGTCCTTAAAACTCTAGACATTAACAGCTCTGCTGGACTTGGCATGTTACCTTTAGGTGAAGTTCTATAATGAAGCAAAGCAATTAGAGGGTCAGTTTTTGTTTCCTGGCACTTTGTAAGCATCTTCTTTACTGTCTGTATTGACCGTTCTGCCAGCACATTTGACCTTGCTATGTATGGACTAGAGGTTTTGTGCTCAATAATCCATTCCCTACAAAACTCCCCAAATTCTTTTGACTGGAAAGGAGGACCATTATCAGTTATCAGTAAATGTGGGATTCCATGTCTTGAAAAAATTAATTTTAGTTTATTCTTAACCTCAAGTGCTGAAAACCCATTATTTAAAGCCTCAAGTTCGATAAATTTGGAATAATAATCGACTACTAATATATATTTTTTACTATTGAATTCAAATATATCGCAACCCAGTTTATACAAGGGAATTTCAATTATCTCATGTGGCATAATTTCTTCTTTAGGATTAGAATTTCGGTATTTCATACACGTCTCACAATCTGTAACTAGGTTATATATGTCATTATACATATTGGGCCAATACACCGACTGTCTCGCTAAGCTCTGTGTACGTTGCACGCCCAAATGACTCTCATGTAAACGCATTAAAATATTTCTACGAAGAGGGTTTGGTATAATGATTTGATTAGTTTTTAAAAGAATTCCTTCATATTCAAGTATTTCGTTTTTAAATTTATAATATGGCATGACATCTTTACTGACTATTTTTTTGTTTTCTGGCCAACCACAACTAACATATTCTCTAACTTTTTGTAGTGTTTCATCTGTTTTCGAGTATTCCTTAATTTTGTTCATTTCATTAGATGGGATTGCGAAATTTACTGTTAAAATACTACAATGTAAGGCCAAGTCTTTGTCGAACTCTGTTAGAGCTGTTTCCTTTAGAGGAGCGCGTGAAAGAGTGTCTGCAATATAAAGCTGCGTTCCCGGCTTATACCTTACCACTAAGTCATAACATTGAAGTCGAAGCATGAATCTTTGGAGACGCGCCGGTATATTTTGAAGAGGTTTTTGAAATAATGAAACAAGTGGCTTATGATCTGTTTCAACTACAACTCGTAAACCATAAATATATCTATGAAATCGAGTACAGCCGAACAGAATTGCGAACAGCTCTTTCTCTATTTGAGCGTAGTTGGCTTGAGTGTCTGTGAGTGACGCAGATGCGTAGGCTATGGGATTCCGGTCGTGCAAAATAGCAGCGCCAACTGCGTTTTTAGATGCGTCAACTGACAAAACTAGTTCCTTAGCAGGATTAAAATAAGTAAGAACGGGCGCTGTAGTTAATTCCCTCTTTAAATTGGTAAACTCCTCATGCAACGAGTTCCAATGCCATATAACGTCTTTTTTAAGAAGGTCGCGTAGATGTTTGTTTTTTATGGATAAATTTTGAATGAACGCACCAAGGTAATTAACCATTCCTAGAAAGCGTTGTAACTCCTTAACATTTTTTGGGGCTGGCATTTGCCAAATTGACTTTATTTTTTCTTCATCCGGACTAATACCCTTTTCGTTAAAAACATGACCTATAAATTTAATGCTGTTTTGAAAAAACTTCGATTTGATCCTATTAAATTTTAAGCCAACACTTTTAGCTCGTTCTAACACTTGCAACAGAATTTTGTCGTGTTCATCAGCCGTCCGTGCATGTATTAGGAAATCATCTATATATATGATTAAACCCTCTATGTCGCCGAATAATTTTATCATTTCAGCATGGAAAATTTCCGGTGCTGCATTTATACCAAAAGGTAGACGCAAGAATCGGAAACGGCCGAAAGGTGAATTGAATGTACAAAGTTTAGAAGATTTTTCGTTTAGGGGTATCATCCAAAATCCACTATTTGCATCAAGCGAACTGAAGTACTTTGAACCCATCAACTTTGCTTTACAGTCTTCCACATTTGGAAATGGATAATGTGGTCTTAAAATGGCTTTATTCAAATTACGAGGATCTAGGCAGACACGCAACTTTCCATTTGATTTTTTAACAATAACTATAGAGCTAACCCATTCGGTTGGTTCTGACACGGGTGTGATAACTTTTAATTTAATCATTCTTTGTAATTCAGCTTTTAAACTGTCCTGAATAGTAAATGGAATTTTTCTCGGAGGGTCAACGACAGGCATTACCTCTGGCTTAATTTTAAGATTACATTCATTTTTTAAGAGGCCCAAGCCTTCGAAAACTTCAGAGAACAGGTTGAGATCAACTTTAGTTACAGTATTTATAGCACTAATTAAACCGAAGTCCCAAGCAGTGCTTAAACCGATAATGTTTTTACACCTCATATTTAAAACATGAAAAATACATTGCCAGTTCTTATCGTTAAAATCTAAATTTAGACAAACAGTTCCTACTGTTGGAAGTAGTTCACCACTGAATGATAAAATTCTCGAATTTGTCGGTTTAATAAGATTTTTTAAATTTAACATCTCTGCTGTGGCTATTGACAAAATATTCGTTTGTGCCCCTGTATCTATTTGGCAAACTACTTTGCAGTTATTGATCATTACCTCGATACTCCAGTCTCGTTGCTTTTGTTTGTCATCGCTTCTTGGTGCCATACCTTTACGTGCTTTCTGGGCCCCGGTGGCCGCAATATCTCGCTGCTTGTCTTTTTCAGTGACTTCCGCATTCAGAACGCCAATGAAAAAATCCTCGTCGTCGGTTTCTTGCTGTTCTTCCTCATATACATTATTGACGAATTTCGATTTCGAAGTTGATTGTTGCGACTTTCCACTACTCGCTGTTTGATTTTGTTTCACCTGCCATTTCTTTTTGAAACACATGTTTGCGAAGTGTCCTTTGTTGTTGCAGATATAACATAATGCACCCTCAGCCGGACAACGGGTTTTGTGTGTCTGTCCACATCTATTGCACATGGGCAATCGCTGATTGGTCGAACTTCCCGTTGCTTGGTGATTATTTTTCTTGCTCTTACTTATAGCTCCTATATAACTAACGGCATTGTCTCCGTTAGGATTTTGCAAACGATTTGCATTTTCACGTGCCATTTCCATGGATTTCGCTATACCCACTGCTCGTTCCAAAGTAATATCGCCTTCGCTTAGTAGGCGCTCTTTAATTTTGGAGAAATTGGCTGCAAGACCACATACAAATATGTCTCGAACTAAATTGTCTCTTAACGTACCAAATTCGCATGTCTGGCTCATATTTTTTAAGCCGGTTACATACTCATCAATGGTTTCATTGTTTCCTTGATGTCTGGTAAAAAACAAATGTCGCTCCATGGCTATGTTGACTTTTGGAACGAAGTATGAATTAAATTTCACTAAAAGATCGGAATATTTAACGCTATCCACATCAGTTCCGAATGATTGAAAAATGTCCAATGCATCAGGTCCTAAATGATGTAGAAGCAGCGCCACTTTTCTTTGATCACTCTGCTGGTCTAGCCCGGATGCCACCATAAATATATCAAATTGTGTCTTCCAATTTTTCCACGTTGTCGCAAGGTTAGAAGCCTTTAGGTTCATCGGCAATATGGTGGTGGATATAGACAGCATTTGCTGGGTCACCTGCTGTGAAGCTGAAGCATTTCCGCCTGATCCCGATTTGCTTTTTTCATCCGTTCCAACCATACTTTATTGCTAATTTGAAAACTTTTTCTATATATTTTTTTTTTGCGGTTCAAAAACCTGACACCATGTTGTATAGTTAAAGTCTCTTTTATTAGTGACCGTATATGATGAATACAAGGTGTATGCAAGTATGTTAGAAGAGTGTGAATATACGTACATATATGAATACAATATATGCCTTGAGATAACTACTAGTGTTGTATAACTGAATGTGCATTAAGTGTTGTAAAACAGGTGTTATAAATAAGGCTTAGTTTACAGTATACAATAAAAGCTATTTACACAACAATGTCATATTAAAATATTGTACGGAAATAGTTATAAAAGACTTTTCCGAAGCCCTGTGAAGAAGTAAACAAAAACAGCTGATCAAATACGACGACCCAAAAACATATCGTGCAGAGTTGTATTTATTTAGTACACATATAGCATAGAATGTAACAACAAAATATTATGACTTATGACCAGGGCCCGGATTTTGTTGACCTAAAAAACGGCCCAAAAATTACTCCAAAAAAATGACATATTGACCTTAAAAATACTTAAAAATTACCTAAAAATGGAAAAAATGCCACGAAAACTTGCAAATCTTATAAAACAAATAATATATTTTTTAACTTTTTTCAATTTTCACTTTTATTGCACTTTGAAGCTTTTTGTTACAATAAAATTTATTGAATAAATAACAAGATACATTTTTAAATTGTCAACACTGAGCGATCTTCTGTTATCGGCTAGTATGTTCTTGTACATAGAAAAACTTCTTTCCACGACAGCACTAGATAATGGAGAATATTTGTAGAATCCAAGGTCATTCGATGTTAACGCACTTAAATTTATTGTGGCAAAGTTTTCACCACTTAAAACATTAGCAACTGACTTTAAAATTTTGTACCCAACATTTTTATCTAGCACTTGATTTAATTTACAATATACCTTTTTAGCTGCAGCCCCATGCACCGTACTTAATTTGCTTTCAAGATCTTGAATTAAATTTAGACCCTTTTCTAAAGATAAATGGTTGGGCTTAAGGGATTCTATCGTTTTTGGAATACATGAAGTTATTTTTTATTTATGCTAATTTACCCTTCAATTCATTATTTTTAAAAAGGTGTTGCGTCTCTTCTATGGCTCAGCATCACGGCCATCAAACGAATTTATAACATTTTCCACTACCTCAAAATGTTCGCAGTAGTATGCACATGCATTTAACAACGTACACCAACGGGTGATTACAGGCTCTGGAGGGAAAGGCACAGCAGGAGCAAGGGTTTTAAATTGATCTTTTCGAGACGGTGCCTTTATAAAAATCTTTTTTGTTTTTGATATCAGCCCATCCACAACTGGAAAATTTGATCTTATTTCCTCCGCAACCCTGTGCAAAGCATGAGCGAGGCATGTGACATGTATCATTTTAGGATAAAAACTGTTAATAGATTTGCCTGCTTTGACCATATAGGGAGCAAAAAGCAATACGTCATTATGTCGAATACCTGCAAACAAAAATTAAATATGTATTGTGGAACGAATTCCCGTCATCCTTTGTCAAGTTTGATTTGATTATAAACCGGTTTCGGCTATGTGCCATCTTCAGTATCTGGCGAATTCAGAAATTTCCCATTGTAATTGGTAGAGTGTAGTGTCAAAATGATATTTCGCCTTGGTTGAAATCTGAATTCGTTTGGAACTCGCCCATTCCTATTGACCATGATGTGATTTCGTTTTGATTTTGACATTACCCTACCTTTGGAAAAAAAACAAGCAGTTTTTGAATTCGCCGCTGCGCCTACCTTCCTTCAGCTGTTAATCCGCAATACTTGCCGTCTGTCAGGGTAAAATTTTAATCGAATTAAGTGTTGCGGTAATCGGGATTATAGCTGCCGTCTGTCAATGCTATAACACAAAGAAAATGACCAATAAAGAAAAAAACAGTGAAAAATACAAAAAGTTGACCTAAAAACTTTTCGCTTTTGAAATCTAGACAAGTTTTACGGAATTGTTGCATTTACCAGAAACGTCTTCGACTCACCAAAAAAAAGTTGACAAGTCAACAGAATCCGGGCCCTGCTTATGACGATATGACGCAATATGCCAGGTTGTGAATCCCCTAATTGCTTTACTGTACCGTTTAAATGCGTACTGAAGAATGATTTTCTCGCAAGTATTCGCCAATGAGCCGAAATCTCAGTTCGCCAACGTGTAACAGTACGAGAATGCAACACTGCGCGAATCGCTAATGATAATTCGAAGAGGTAATCCGAATTTGCCAAACTAGCGTGATGAACTATTAGCGCGAGAATATACATATGTATGTAATCTGAAGCTCCACTCCAGTGATGCCAATATTCTTGGACCAAAAATCCCTACGGCATGCCAAAAAATTCCCTACTTTTCCCTACGCTAACAAAATTTTTCCCTACAAATTTCCCTACGCCGTATTTTCTCTATATTGACCTACACACACACAAAATTGATGCAAATAAAGTTTTTATTGAAGACGTACGTGGCACGCATACATAGAAATTTTTATGTTTCTAAGCATATTTTCAAAAAAATTTTCCTTTATTCTTATTCGCTCAGAAGCTGATTTCGGAAGAGTATTTAGAAGCTCGAGACATACGGGTCCAATATATATATATCGTCGACTGGCAATGTTTCGTGAGGTGACCTAATTAATCCTTATTTCGTTTATTTTTAATAAAATTTTGAGTCAGCTTATAAAATATTTTAGTTTACTCCAAATAAATTTCATGTATTAACGGCTTTTCGGTTACCCCTCACTGCAAACCATCTAATGCGACATAAAGACAAAGAAACCCTTATCGCAACATACAAAGCAATCGGCCGGCCGGTCTTGAACTGTGCATCGCCAATATGGTCGACGAAGACTTTCAGGACGCAGTGGAAGAAATTCCAAGCCTGCCGAAATTCGGCGTTACGTACCGCTACGGGAAGTCTACTCATGTCGTCGGAACATCACCTACATCACGGGGCACAGGTGCTCCCAGTTGAGAATCATAACATCACGCTTAGCAAACAGTTTCTCCTGGGATGCTACCGCAGAGGTCATCCAAACAACCATCTACTGGAGCCCGAACCGCGTAAAATACATAATCAACCACTAGACCCCACAACATACAGGCAGGCAATAAAGGAGATACACAACGAAACAGTCTCCACCTTCGTTTCAACCCGCCCCGCGTACATAATAATTAGAGACCAACCACCACCAATAGCTGCAGAAGAACTAGAGTTGTCCAGATAAACTCGAGTCACCTTATCACAATTAAGGTCGGGCTTCTGTAGTAGGCTCAATTCCTACAGGGCCAGAATCGATCCAAACGTATGTCCGGCATGTGGAGAGACGCCGCATGACACACAACACCTCCTTGCATGCCACTTGAAACCAACTAACTTAACACCCTTGACCCTCTGCACAAGCCCAAAAGAAGCTGCAACATTCTTGGGCCTTCCGTTAAGTGAAATTGATGACAATTTGTGAGCAGAACTCGTTGGCTAAGCAGGGCTTAGTAAATCTACAAAAAAAAACAACAACAACCCTGGATTAGGTGTTTTTGTGTGAACGAAGCTAACGAAACAAAAACTTTTGCTCCGAGGCCCTGTAAGCAGGTTAACGAATATATTGCCAGATCAGGGCTGGGATTCTGTAACTTATTTTGCGACCAAAAAGCGCAAAATCTACCGACACAAAAATTACCCTCTGCAATGATTATCGGAAACAACTGTCCAAGTATACTATAGAATTCGACCAAAATATCCTACAGAATAGCCTGATCGCAAAACTGATCGCAAATTTACAATGTCGATCCAAAAATTGCCGCAAATTGGTTACAGAAAAGGCCCACAGAACAAAGTACAATTTTGAAATATTCATTCAATCATGCAGAAACATTTTATTTGTACGTAATAAAAAATATTAGGTTCTTAGAAAAAATTAATTCATGGCAAAGGAAACGAAAATTTTTAACTTCAAAAATTCCCTACATTTAGCTAATTTTTGAAAATCTGTCCGTTTTTCCCTACACTGCAAATTTGAGGTCAAATTTCCCTACATGTAGCCTCTTTTCCCTACACTTGGCATCACTGCTCCACTCGTTGTGCTTATTGTGTTATTAGATATTAATTTCTTTAAAATGTAATCTATGACAGCAAGCACTTGCTATCATATGAGCATATTTTTATACCTTTCATGAGAATGAAATGGTATTATAACTTAGTGCCAAAAAATTTTTGTCGAAAGTAGAGCTCTAGATACCCGGGTATCGAACAGTTCGAATTGATCGTTTTTGTTTGAAGCCCGTTTGTTGTTCAAATGCCCGTACAAACATTCGAGCATTCGAGCTTACAAACAAAAAAAATGTGTATCGAAAAAACAAAAATAAAAACAACCACATATGAAGAAGAAAAAAATTAATAAACAAAAGAAAAAAACAAACTTCAAAATGCCCGAATTGTTCAAATGCCCGTACAAACATACGGGTAATAAACAAACAAACGACTGTTCGAGCATTTGAACAACATTTGTTCGGGCTACTCGAAAATGTTCAAAATAAAAATAGGCAAAAAAACTTTTTAAGTTAAACGGTTTTATGTAATACATACATTGCAATGTTTAAGATAAATGTACTAAAAACCAAAAAATAATAAAATAGATACAGTCGTGGGAATTATAAACATTTGCATAGACTAGACTAAAATAAAACCGGGGGGCACGTCAATTGTCTACAATCGTTGATTAAAATGTTTGTTTTGTAATGTTACACTATAATTAGGCAGTTGTTCAACCGACAACGATGGACGTGTGATAAGTAGGGCTAGAATGTGGAAAAAAGCTAGCAAGCTCGATTATAAGCGAGTTTTAGGGTTTCATAGTGGTGAGCGAGTAGTACTTTTATCATATGTTTTGTAGTAGTTTTTATTTCGCATTCTGTTTAATTCATTTAGTGCTTCATTATTGCAAGGTTTCTTGCCCGTTAGATTATTGCAGTCCAACGCCTCTATACGTAGTCCCTGCAAAGTTCTTACTCTACTAAGAGCCAAATCGGACCATAAATGCGATTTTTGTAAATATAGCGACCCACGCGCCACCTATCGGAAGTTTTTTTTAGGAAAATATTTCTTTTCAAGGTAGTAATACATGTTGGTGCAGTGAAATAACGCCCGTGGAATTAACGCCCGCGCGCGTTATTTCCCAAAAAAAGGAAATAACACCCGCGGGCGTTTTTTCTTTTCTTGAAAAAGAAATAGCGCCTGCGAATAAAACGAAATTAAACCCGTGGGTATTATTTCCACTCAGAAAGGGAAATAACGCCCGCGCGCCATATTCGGCGATGTGGGCTTTATTTCCCTTTCGAAAGGGCAATTAAGCCCGCAGACGGGGGTTTTTTTAAATATGGTGTATTAGTGGGAAAAGCGCCGCAGGCGAAAAATTGGAATAAAAAATCGCGCGATATTTTATTCCAATTTTTCGTTTTTTTAAATATGGTGTTTGTTTTATTGGAAAAGCGCCGCAGATATATTTATTTTAAATAATATCCATTTAACTAAGCCTCTCTCAGTAATAACCCTGAGCCTCTCTGTCTCAGTAATTACTCGTAGGTATTATTTCTATTAAGCGGCGGAGTTGACACATATGCACATAATATTTGAATATTTAGAAGGGATTTAAAAAAAATTTAAAGAATCGAAAAATTGAAATTAAAAATCGCGCGATATTTTATTCCAATTTTTCGTTTTTTTAAATATGGTGTTTGTTTTATTGGAAAAGCGCCGCAGATATATTTATTTTAAATAATATCCATTTAACTAAGCCTCTCTCAGTAATAACCCTGAGCCTCTCTGTCTCAGTAATTACTCGTAGGTATTATTTCTATTAAGCGGCGGAGTTGACACATATGCACATAATATTTGAATATTTAGAAGGGATTTAAAAAAAATTTAAAGAATCGAAAAATTGGAATTAAAAATCGCGCGATTTTTTATTCCAATTTTTCGCCTGCGGCGCGTTTTCCAATTATAATACACCATACTCAGAAAACACGAAAAATTGGAATTAAAAATCGCGCGATTTTTTATTCCAATTTTTCGCCTGCGGCGCTTTTTCCCTAATACACCATATTTAAAAAAAACCCGTCTGCGGGCTTAATTGCCCTTCCGAAAGAGAAATAAAGCCCATGGATCAAACGAAATAACGCCCGCGGGAATTATTTCTTTTTCAAGAAAAGAAGAAAAGCCCGCGGGCGTTATTTCCTTTTTTTGGGAAATAACGCCCGCGGGCGTTAATTCCACGGGCGTTATTTCACTGCACCATACATGTTCCGAATTTCAGCCAAATCGGACCATAAATGCGATTTTTGTAAATATAGCGACCCACGCGCCACCTATCGGAATTTTTTTTTCATAATATTGCATTGTCACCGGGGTTATACATGCGTACAAAATTTCAGATTAATCGGTTGACAGGAAGAGGGTGAAATTGGAATTACTAAATTTGACCCAAGAATAAAACAAACGGGGTGAGCTAAATAAAACCGTTTAAAAAATCTGGAGCTCTAGTCGAAAGTACCAGAAGGAAGCGTGGGGGACCCACCAAAATATATACCGATGTTATCAGAATCACGAGCTGAGTCGATTAAGCCATGTCCGTCTGTCCGTCTGTCCGTCCGTCCGTCTCACACTGGGCTGAATCAGTAAACTAGAGGGATTTAATTGAAAAATGAAGTCCTTCCGAATTGCGTCAAACTAACATAGCCTACCTCTCCATACTCTAGACAGCTAAACGTCATATTTTTTTTTTAAATATCTTTTACTTATAATGAAATATAAGGCTTATAAGTTGAAAAATAATTCCAAGTCTGTTAAATGTAAAAACAAATCTTTTTTTCGTATGATTTAGATTAGCGATTAAAAGTATATCGGTACGTCTATTCTAAATATTTTTATTTTCCCGCAAGAACGTGATTATTAGGTAATAAAAAATTTATTTGGTAAGTTTCTATTTTATATGTATATAATTTTCTATAGCTTGGTGAATTCAAGGTGAAAAATCGTAAATAATTTTTTTTATTTCATTTTCAATAAGGAAAAACTAAAAAGTTCCGCCGAGTTCCGAACTGAAATTTATTGCAGTTGATTCCTCGAAGTATTGGCTTCAAGGTAAAGTATAACTTTCTTGCGCGTTTTTGCGACCGCCATACAACTTTTTTCACTTTTAAGAAATGGTTCCTCCAATTTCACGCAAACAAATTTTTGAAATTTAACGCCAAACTGAAAACGCAAAAAGATTTCATAAGGTTAAGATGTATATTGTGGATAATCTTGAACTCTCGGAGCTGCCTGAAGATGCTGAAAGGAAACTAAATGCCTCGATTAAAAATTTGCTGCTGAGAATTGGGAAAAAGTGGGAGAAAAGCGGTAGACACTTAAATCGGTTTTCAAACTCAGCCTGGTTAGAGGCTACTAATCCGCTATCCGACACAGTTAAAAAAGTTAAGCCAATAAAGGCCGAGAGAAAAGCAAAGAGTTTTAGTGATTGCTGTGAGAGAACAAAGAAACGGAAATTAAAAAACCTAATAAATACTAACAGTTCTCAGGAAATAGTTACAGCAAGCGAAATTTTAATTCGTAAAATGGGTAAACGGGACTCAGCAAATATTGTGAAAGATCTTGCAGAAGCTTCATCCAGTAGGGAAGAAATTGGTGTGAATATGAGATTATTACTCAACGGATGAAAGCGGTAGGTCTTAGTAAAGCAGGGATGGGCACCTCCCATACAAACTGGAACTTTCACAGCGAATATCTCTGGAAATATTTGTAGTAGAGTACTGAAAATTGGTGTGAGGGCATATAAGTTACTTATGTATTAAATGGGTAAAAACGGTAGGTCTTGGTAAAGCAGGGATGGGCGCCTCCCATACAAACTGAAACTTTCACAGCGCAAATCTCTTGAAATATTTATAGTAAGTTTCGAAAATTGATGTGAGGCCATTACGTACTCAACAGATGAAAGCGATAGTTCTTGGTAAAGCAGGGGCGGGCATCTCCCATACAAACTGAAATTTTCACAGCGAATATCTTACAATTGGTGTGAGGGCATGTGAGATAATTATATACTCAACAGACAAAACAAATAAAGAAACTATCTTTGACGTCAAGAATCATATTTTTTCAATGCAACTTTTTAAAACAAACTCTATATGCTAATATTTTTAAAAGCACGTGGTGTGAAACCCGCGGGTAACCTCTAGTATAAACATACAAAAGCAATCTTTTAATTTATCCGTAGCTCCTGTTAAACCAATTTAACAGCATGATTTATAATTATTACATTTATATTACAAGAAATATCAGTTTAAAATAAATGGCAAAAACCTACTAAATAGTAGTCAGATTTCTTTGAAACTTTGTAAATATATGAAGAGGTATGTAAGAAGTCGTTTCTGAAAAAATTATCAAGATCGGATAAGAAACACCTGAGTTATTAATTAAATCCCTCTAGATTTACGATTCAGCCCACTGTATGTTGTTATATGCAGCTGATCATTTGTCGGAACCGGCCGAATCGGACCACTATAACATATAGAAAACAACCGATTATTCAGATATACATGAAATTTTTGGATGCAATTTGTGCATAACTTCCCCATCTAAACAGCTAAGGACATGAAACTTTGAAGTATACGTACCCATTTTGGCCCAAACCAGGTTACCGAAAATTGTCAAGATCGGACCACTATAACATATAGTTCCACAACATCCGATTATTCAGATATACACATTTTGGTGTATAACTCCTCCATTTTAACAGCTAACGGCCTGAAATTTTGAAGTATTTGTTCCCATATGGGCCCGAACTGGATTACCGAAAATTGTCAAGATCGGACAACTATAACATATAGCTCCCTTACAACCGATTGTTCAGATATAGACATTTTGGTGATAACTCCTCCATTTTAACAGCTAACGGCGTGAAATTTTAAAGTATTTGTACCCATATGGGCCCAAACGGGGTTACCGAAAATTGTCAAGATCGGACCACTATAACATATAGCTCCCCTACAACCGATTGTTCAGATATGGACATTTTGGTGTATAACTCCTCCATTTTAACAGCTAACGGCGTGCAATTTTGAAGTATTTGTAGCAATATTGACCAATACAGGGCTACCGAAAATTGTCAAGATCAGACAACTATAACATATAGCTCCCGTACAACCGATTGTTCAGATATAGACATTTTGGTGATAACTCCTCCATTTTAACAGCTAACGGCGTGAAATTTTAAAGTATTTGTACCCATATGGGCCCAAACGGGGTTACCGAAAATTGTCAAGATCGGACCACTATAACGTATAGCTCCCCTACAACTGATTGTTCAGATATGGACATTTTGGTGTATAACTCCTCCATTTTAACAGCTAACGGCGTGCAATTTTGAAGTATTTGTAGAAATATTGACCAATACAGGGCTACCGAAAATTGTCAAGATCGGACCACTATAACATATAGCTCCCATACAACCGATTGTTCAGATATGGACATTTTGGTGATAACTCCTCCATTTTAACAGCTACCGGCGTGAAATTTTGAAGTATATGTACCCATATGGGCTCAAACGGGATTACGGAAAATTGTCAAGATCGGACCATTATAACATATAGCTCCCATACAACCGATTGTTCAGATATGGACATTTTGGTGTATAACTCCTCTATTTTAACAGCTAACGGCGTGAAATTTTAAAGTATTTGTACCCATATGTGCCCAAACGGGATTACCGAAAATTGTCAAGATCGGACCACTATAACATATAGCTCCCATACAACCGATTGTTCGGATATGGACATTTTGGTGTATAACTCCTCTATTTTAACAGCTAACGGCGTGAAATTTTTAAGTATTTGTACCCATATGCGCCCAAACGGGATTACCGAAAATTGTCAAGATCGGACCACTATAACATATAGCTCCCATACAACCGATTGTTCAGATATGGACATTTTGGTGATAACTCCTCCATTTTAACAGCTACCGGCGTGAAATTTTGAAGTATATGTACCCATATGGGCTCAAACGGGATTACCGAAAATTTTCAAGATCGGACCACTATAACATATAGCTCCCATACAACCGATTGTTCAGATATGGACATTTTGATGTATAACTCCTCCATTTTAACAGCTAACGGCATTAAATTTTGAAGTATATGTACCCATATGGGCTCAAACGGGATTACCGAAAATTGTCAAGATCGGACCACTATAACATATAGCTCCCATACAACCGATTGTTCAGATATGGACATTTTGGTGTATAACTCCTCTATTTTAACAGCTAACGGCGTGAAATTTTAAAGTATTTGTAGCCATATGGGCCCAAACGGGGCTACCGAAAATTGTCAAGATCGGACCATTATAACATATAGCTCCCATACAACGGATTGTTCAGATATGGACATTTTGGTGTATAACTCCTCTATTTTAACAGCTAACGGCGTGAAATTTTACAGTATTTGTACCCATATGTGCCCAAACGGGATTACCGAAAATTGTCAAGATCGGACCACTATAACACATAGCTCCCATACAACCGATTGTTCAGATATGGACATTTTGGTGATAACTCCTCCATTTTAACAGCTACCGGCGTGAAATTTTGAAGTATATGTACCCATATGGGCTCAAACGGGATTACCGAAAATTGTCAAGATCGGACTACTATAACATATAGCTCCCATACAACCGATTGTTCAGATATGGACATTTTGGTGTATAACTCCTCCATTTTAACAGCTAACGGCGTGAAATTTTGAAGTATATGTACCCATATGGGCTCAAACGGGATTACCGAAAATTGTCAAGATCGGACTACTATAACATATAGCTCCCATACAACCGATTGTTCAGATATGGACATTTTGGTGTATAACTCCTCTATTTTAACAGCTAACGGCGTGAAATTTTAAAGTATTTGTACCCATATGGGCCCAAACGGGGCTACCGAAAATTGTCAAGATCGGACCATTATAACATATAGCTCCCATACAACCGATTGTTCAGATATGGACATTTTGGTGCATAACTCCTCCATTTTAACAGCTACCGGCGTGAAATTTTGAAGTATATGTACCCATATGGGCTCAAACGGGATTACCGAAAATTGTCAAGATCGGACCATTATAACATATAGCTCCCATACAACCGATTGTTCAGATATGGACATTTTGGTGTATAACTCCTCTATTTTAACAGCTAACGGCGTGAAATTTTAAAGTATTTGTACCCATATGTGCCCAAGCGGGATTACCGAAAATTGTCAAGATCGGACTACTATAACATATAGCTCCCATACAACCGATTGTTCAGATATGGACATTTTGGTGCATAACTCCTCCATTTTAACAGCTAACGGCGTGAAATTTTGAAGTATATGTACCCATATGGGCTCAAACGGGATTACCGAAAATTGTCAAGATCGGACTACTATAACATATAGCTCCCATACAACCGATTGTTCATATATGGACATTTTGGTGTATAACTCCTCTATTTTAACAGCTAACGGCGTGAAATTTTAAAGTATTTGTACCCACATGTGCCCAAACGGGATTACCGAAAATTGTCAAGATCGGACCACTATAACATATAGCTCCCATACAACCGATTGTTCAGATATGGACATTTTGGTGATAACTCCTCCATTTTAACAGCTAACGGCGTGAAATTTTGAAGTATATGTACCCATATGGGCTCAAACGGGATTACCGAAAATTGTCAAGATCGGATTACTATAACATATAGCTCCCATACAACCGATTGTTCAGATATGGACATTTTGGTGTATAACTCCTCTATTTTAACATCTAACGGCGTGAAATTTTAAAGTATTTGTACCCACATGTGCCCAAACGGGATTACCGAAAATTGTCAAGATCGGACCACTATAACATATAGCTCCCATACAACCGATTGTTCAGATATGGACATTTTGGTGTATAACTCCTCCATTTTAACAGCTAACGGCGTGAAATTTTGAAGTATATGTACCCATATGGGCTCAAACGGGATTACCGAAAATTGTCAAGATCGGACTACTATAACATAAAGCTCCCATACAACCGATTGTTCAGATATGGACATTTTGGTGTATAACTCCTCTATTTTAACAGCTAACGGCGTGAAATTTTAAAATATTTGTACCCATATGGGCCCAAACGGGGCTACCGAAAATTGTCAAGATCGGACCATTATAACATATAGCTCCCATACAACCGATTGTTCATATATGGACATTTTGGTGTATAACTCCTCTATTTTAACAGCTAACGGCGTGAAATTTTAAAGTATTTGTACCCACATGTGCCCAAATGGGATTACCGAAAATTGTCAAGATCGGACCACTATAACATATAGCTCCCATACAACCGATTGTTCAGATATGGACATTTTGGTGATAACTCCTCCATTTTAACAGCTACCGGCGTGAAATTTTGAAGTATATGTACCCATATGGGCTCAAACGGGATTACCGAAAATTGTCAAGATCGGACCACTATAACATATAGCTCCCATACAACCGATTGTTCAGATATGGACATTTTGGTGTATAACTCCTCTATTTTAACAGCTAACGGCGTGAAATTTTAAAGTATTTGTACCCATATGGGCCCAAACGGGGCTACCGAAAATTGTCAAGATCGGACCATTATAACATATAGCTCCCATACAACCGATTTTTCAGATATGGACATTTTGGTGCATAACTCCTCCATTTAGATAACCAAGACACCATTTTTTCTAATAAATCTTTCCATAAATAACCCACAGAATTAAAATTATAAATTAAACTTAATCAGGCTATGTACATACATAGGTAACTTTTCATTTCCCCACTCATGAAAGGTATGAAGTCTTCGGCACGGCCGAATACAGCCGCGCTTTTACTTGTTTTTCTTATTATATTTTTGTTTGCTTTAATTTAAACACTCGTTCTGTTGTGTCTACTATAACTACTAAATGCGTAGGTACATTTAAATAAACATTACCCCATTTTCCCCCAAAAACCCCGAAAACATCTTGTCTTTTACGTATAAATAGCGGCGAAATTGGGAAATTTCTTCATATTTCGTACCGTAAAATAATCAAGTAATGAATTCGAGCAGTGTATTTCTGTTGCAGGCGCTCATGTTGAGCCTTGTGTGTTGGACGACGTCCACAAATACTACTAGTTTCCGCATCATTAATGGCAGGGTTGCTGGTATAGAGGAGGCTAAATACGCGGCAGCATTGCACGCAAAGGGGTCATATATTTGTGCGGGCGCATTGGTATCCTATCTGCACGTAGTTACGGCGGCGGATTGCGTATACAGGAGGTTCGCAAGAGATGTCCTTGTGTCAGTCGGTGCTGTCGATTGGCGATTTACAACGGGACGCAAAATAGCAGAAAAATTTTATTTGCCAAATAGGTACAATCCTGAAACAGGAAGTATGAATATTGCCGTTGTTGAAGTGTGGCAACGTTTTCCCGATATACCAACAATTATTCCAATAAAACTCTGCGATTGTTCTTTGACGATGCGCAGCGAAATGCAGGTGAGCGGTTGGGGTAAAAGAAACATAGAAGCAAATAATTTCGAGGTCGAGTTACGCACGTGCATAGTGCACGTACAGGAATGTACCAATCATCATCCTGGACATGATACGGATGATATGAATTCGCGTGTGTGTGCTGCTAGCGACAGTGGATCGGATACATGTCATGGCGATGTCGGTGCTCCTGCCGTCGTCCGGAACAAGCTCTGTGGAGTGGCAACTAGAGTTCATGGTTGCGGAAATCCCCAAATTCTAGGCATGTATAGCAGATTGGATAATGCTGAAATGAAAAATTTTGTAGCTAGCATAATAGGCGCATAATTAACCCTAGAAAACTATGTAGACCTTCTTTTTTTTTTGTACATAAACACTAAACCTCGCCTGTGGGTCTACTTTCTTTTTAGAATGAAAATTTTTTTCTTCAAAGCTTTTTTAGTGAAATTTATTTAATTACATTTTTCTTGTTTTTTTTTTTAATTGTTGGGGTAAGTGGAAAAAAATTCAACAACTATTTACAGCGAAGGTTGAGTGTATAGCTATTTCACGAAAAACCATTTTTTTCCACTTACCCCAACAATTAAAAATTGAATTAAAATAAAAATTTCGTGCTAAGCACTAAAAACTCTTTTTTTAATTAATTTTATTAAATAAATTGTTTTTTTCAAGGGAATGCAATCAGAGTAATATAAATAAAATGGTAATTCACTGGCCGCTGTGGTGTAGTGGGTAGAGTGCTCGCCTGCTATGCCAGAGGTCTCGGGTTCAAACCCCAATCCGAGCAAAACACCAAAAAAAAATTTCTAATTAGTAAAAATCCAATTATTGGGTTTTTTAAGAGCTGCGGTCACCGCTAGGCAGTGGTCGGCATACCCTCCGAATGTATTTCTGCCATGAAAAATCTTCTCACAAAAAATGCATTCGCCGTTCGGAGTCGGCATAAAACTGTAGGTCCACCGAATTAGTAGGGAAAACAAAAAAGGAGCACATCTTGAATTGGGAGAGAAACTCGGCCAAAAAACTCGTCAGAGTTATAAAAGCGCCATTGTATTATTATTATAATTCATTGAAATTGCTTATGAAACAAAAACAAAAAATCACATTAAAAATGGAGCATTTTAAATTTTTTTTACAAAAGAGTAAATTTTTATAACTTATAAAAACATATGAAATAAAATTTTAGAAACTTAAATTCTTATTAAAATTCATTTGTACTTGTATGTAGTTTATCAAACAACCCTGCAGTAAATTTGTTTCACTGCTGAAGGATCAGTAATGATTCTTTGTAGAATATTCATCACTGTCGTCATAACTCAGTATATTTATACTCAGCTGTACTAGTACACAGAGTATTATAGTTTTAATCACATAACGTTTGATTGTAACACCATAAAATAATCGAGATAGATATTGACTTATATATATCAAAATGATCAGGGTGAAAAAAGAAATCGATTGAGCCATGTCCGTCCGTCTGTCTGTCTGTACGCACTCTAACTTGCGTAAAAATTGAAATATTTTGATGAAATTTGGAATGTAAGTTGGTGTCAGGACTGGCACGGTTGGTATTGAAAATGGGCGAAATCGGATCATGGCCACGCCCACTTTTCATATATAGAAAAAATCGGAAATGTCGTATCTCAGTCCCTATTATAGCTAGAGTGATAGAATTTTACACACATAATGAGCTGGGGCCCTAATGGAGAAATATGGTGAAAGTTAGGAAAATGGGCGGTGCCACGCCCACTTATTAAGGGTCAAACATCGAAAGTTGGATATGTCATAACTCAGAAACCGTTGCAGATATATCTATAAAATTTGGTAGGCGTGATGTACTTACTTAAGCAAATCTTTGGACGAAAAATTGTCAACATCGGTTGGTGGCCACGCCCACATTTATATATGGGAACTATAAAGTGGCCTAATAAAAACATTTTAAGCGATATCTCTGTCAAACATAAAGATATATCATTGAAATTTTGTGGCAGGAGTCTAACTACGTACATAAAACAAAAAGCACAAAAGTTTTGGAAAGTGGGCGGTGCCACGCCCACTTATTAAGGCGCAAACATTGAAAGTTTTATGAGTAATAACTCAGAAACCGTTGAAGATATATCGATGAAGTTTGGTACGCGTGGTACATTTACTTAGACAAATGTTTGGACGATAAATTGCCAAAATCGGTTGACGACCACGCCCACTTTTATATATGGGAACCATAAAGGGGCCTAATAAAAATATTTTAAGCGATATCTTTGTCAAGTATAAAGATAATTCATTGAAATTTTGTGGCATGAGTTCCACAATAGACCGGAAGCAAAAAATAGAAAAAGTTTGGAAAATGGGCGTGGCACCGCCTCTTTTTAGACAAAGGAATCTACGAGATTTCGGAGCCCATAACTCGACAAATAATTGAGATATTATCACGAAACTTTGTTTATACACTTTTATAACTTGTGTTAATAGACACGAAAAAATTTATTGAAATCGGTTTATGACCACGCCTACTTTTTAACAAAGATATTTCTGGAACACCCTTTGGGAATTTGTAACATGACATCTTTGTAACTAGAAGTCATAAAGGAATGAAATTTTGCACAAAGAATAATATTCATATGCTTAGTTGGACCACTGACAAAAATTTTGAAAATGGGCGTGCCTACGCCCACTTTATGCAGCGCTCGCTTTATATAAAATTCCTCAAACGCAAACAAACAATGAAAGCATACAGTTGAGTATCTAATGTTCGATTTCACTCGAACTTAGGCTTCCTTACTTGTTTTATTTGTTTTTGTTTTTTTTTTTTTTCTGAGGAAAGCAAACCATTTATATGAAAAATTCATCAGTCTTTATATGAAAGTATTCACTGATGCCTCCTCGTCATAGGTGAATTGTAGCAGTGATTCATTAAGGATTCATTGCGGATTTTTACTGCAGGGAAATAAAACTCTTTCTGTGTATATGTTTTTTTTTCACGCTTAAATAAAGTCAGACTCTCTTTTCGTACATCAAACTCATAACAGCTTGGTGATCTCTGTTCTAAGAAATACGTTTTATTGCATTCAGAACAATAATGTACACTCAAGCAATTCTTACTCGTTGGTCAGGGTTTACAGACCATGGCGGATAAGCCTTTGGAGTAAGGTGTGTTCTCATAGAGAGAGTTGATACTCCTACCATTGACAATATCACGCTATTCACACGGACACAGCAGCGCACCAACACAAAGATCGCTTACACCAAAGATGTTTACCTATAACAAAAATTACCGTTAACACTAAACCTCGCCTTCCAGGCGACACGAATATCTATGTATATCTCCGAATAGAAAGAAACACCACGTGATTAACATAAGCACGCAAGCTCACGCAACAGTCTATTAAATGGCACGAACACTCAAGTTGATATTTTAATGCGTTCGTGAGTGATCACAAAACAAAAAAAGAAAGTGAATGCTGCGCCTCTGAGTCGATGTTTATAAAATAACGCTGCCAAACTCTGTTTTCCATTTAGTTGTGCCTGTGAGGCGACACGTCAGTGGCAGAGGGTTAAGACAATTTTGAGCAATACAAAAACAAGAAAAAAAAACCGTGTCGCTTTGATAATTACCTGCCGATTAGATACTGCCCAATTTGGTTGCTTTGTGATGATGACTTTTGTTTTATTTCTGCGAATTATCGTGATTTTAAATATTAGATTTTTTCCGCCATCTTTTTCCAAGCACTCCAACAGTGTGTTGTCTTTCGTTTTATTTCATTTTATTTTTTTGCTTCTAACTCCTCATTGCCTTAACAAATTAAACAAATAAAGCACTCATGTCCATACATGTGTTCCGTCCGTGTTAAGTCACGCTGTCAAAAATTAATAAGCAATACAAATAATTTCAATATTAAGCTATAAATCATATGATTTATGACAATATTGTTGCGCACTTGACAGCTTGCTTTATTGTTCGGTGGAAGTATCGTTTTCTTGTTTTTTGTTGTGCTTGTGATTCATTTGCAACGCTGCGTTGCCGTGCCGTGACTGATTGTTTATAATATGTTAATCGATAACAATGCCTCCCACCAAAGTATCGTTTTTTTTTTGTTTGTTTGTTTGAAGTTGTTACTCAATCGCAAGCTTTGAACGCAAATGAAATTGATTTGTTTATGAAAAGCATGCATTTCTTTTGTTGTATAACTAAACTTAAGGCGAACAATGTAATCAAGTTTTTTTCTAATTTGTTTGGAGGAAGGGGCGGAGAATACGGTGGGGGTTCTTTTTTGGTTTGTTAAAAATATTTCAAGCTTTATATGCATATCAGTCAGTGAAAGCATTAATATTTCAGTGATTAAGACCAAAAGTGGAAGACTCTATTTGAAATCCAATACTTCCTTATTTGTGGGCTTTAGAATTGAGGATCAAACGTAGATAATTCAAGCAGGGTAGGAAGAAACACAGAGTATGGGTGAATGAGTGAAGAATCTCATCCTCACAGCATGATGATGAGTGACCGTTTTCGTTACTCACTCATCTAGAACGCAGGGTGAGAGTTTTCTTTGTTTCTTCACTCATTTTGAATGAGTGATGTAGGAATGAGCCGCCCACGCTGCATGTGAGGTGAGCCGCTGTAGGTTTTATCTTCTCTCGGTGTAATGCGTGTGAGTGAGTGATCACGCTGCGAAGAAAATCAGTCAATAATGCATACATTAGAATACGTGAAGCTGGAACCCTCCTTAACGGATCGAAAATTCAATATGCAAAAATAAATGCTAGATTTATGTGCTAATTTCGTCCAAAAACCAAATTTTTTTTTAATTTTTTTTTATTTCAAATTTGGGGTAAATTTATTTAAAATTTAATAAGCCTCAATGAATGCCATGATAACGAACTGTCATTTACCAAAACGCACCCTGCTGCCACCCATGCAGAGCGCTCGCGCTTTTGGGTGGCTTTTGTTGTTTGCACACTCATGAGTGAGGCAAGTGTGAGTGAGGAGCCAAAAGGAGGCAAATCCGAACCCTTAATTCAAGGCTAATCAAATTCTCATTAATGCATATATCAAGCATGGTAGCCACTTTTAAATCTTTTGAAGAATGTAGGAATCAAGCAGCGCTCGAAAAGATCAATTCTAATATATTTCGTATAGATCGGTAACTTTATGGAGGGTTTCTACAACCTTTAGAGCATCTTTAGAGTGATTTTGTACCTACTACCCAGAATTTATTCTAGTCGATACCTATGGTGGAAGCAAAATAAGAAGGAAGATTGTACTGTCCAAGTGGAAATTGACTTGGCTTCTCTTAGGGCCGTTTATTCAACCTCTGATTAACGCTAACCACGGCTAAAACCCGGTTAAACATCATTATCGACTTAATCAAACCATACATTTAACATATGGTCGATAATGCAGTCCATAGCAAAATCTCAAGACACTTGAAAGAACAGTAGGTAGTTTTATTAAAATAAATAGATCCGAATAAAACAGACCTTGTGCTTTTTATGAAAAAAAAAAATATATATATATCGCGGTGGACTCCTCCTAAACTGAGAAATCAATGATTATTTCAAACTTGCAGCTGAACTAATTTACTTAAACTCTCAAGACCCTATGCTGTTGGCACTCTGGAGCATCTACTCTGTTAATGAGGAGCTTTTGACAGAATCCGCCTTACCTGCCTCGGTTCTGTCCTGGAAGGTATCTATTGTCCCTGGAAGGTATTGCGGAACTACAGAAAATATTAAAGCTTGCCAAGTCTTGCATTTCATGATCAATATAACGACTCCAATACGCTGTTGGCAACACTAAGAACAACATTATGTGGTCTATGTGGGGGATGACCAGATCTCGGCCAAAGTAAACTTGCCTAACCTGTATTACAATGGACCGAATCAGATCTCTCAGCTGAAAACTTGTAGTAAACTTTTCAGAAGACTAATAAAACCTGTCTTAAATCTCTTAAGACGCATATAGTTAGTAATGAAAAAGTACAACTTGTTAACTATTTACCACTTTTGACTTTGCTGTATGTTGCAGGTACGTCATCCTATATACCTAATGTCCTCTATTAGCTATAGAAGACCGTAATTTTTCTGTCTCTTGTAGGTTGTCCTTTAGTATTTCACCCCCATTTCCCTCATTTTACATTCCCCAAATCTCTTCCTTTTGTGACAGCTTTGTAGGTACACCAAACCGTCACTTTAACTCACTTATCGGTGAACGATATGACCTTTTTTGCGCTAAAAGCTAAATACATACAAAGAGCGCATTTTTTCGTTGGAATTTTCAATTTCGCCTACTTTTAGTTATCACTTCAAAGGCAGCTTGCTTTGTTTGCATTAGAAATGCGGAAAATGAGAGGCAAAATGGGGGAAAACCGAAAAAAAAAACACAAACTAAAAGCGAAACCAAATGAAGAAAATGTGTCAAGGCAAGGAAAAGCCAAAGTGATTATGTGAAGCTAGAGCATGTAGGTAATGCAATATATGGTACATCAGTAGGTACATCCTTATACATACATATGTACATACGTTTTTTAGAGCATCAAGAACCATATATGTATATGTTCCTGTCATTTGAAAAAGTCGCCGAAAGTCGAGCACTTTGAATACACACTTCTTTTCTATCTCATTGCTGTTTTGCAAATACAATTTTCATGCTGTTTAGCGTCTTCCAGGCATCTTATTTTTCTAAGAACTTACAGTGAATGCTAAGAATTATGATACGCCCGAGTTGTGCTGAAAACTATGGCCCAGTTTACGCTCAGATCAAAATCAACGTGGTCAAATTTCTCCTACTGCTTTTCCATTAAAGCGAAAAATGAGAGAGAGAGAGAGAGAGAGAGAGAGAGAGAGAGAGAGTGGGAGAGAACACAATTTTGACCGAGATTCGGCGCTGACACCGAATAAAAGTGCAGGCAATCTCTCACAGAGAGTAAAAATCATAAAATGAAAGAAAAAGTGTATTTGACCGCGTTGATTTTGATCTTAGCGTAAACTGTGGCTATTTGAAGGAAGATGAAGTGATGGTTGGAAGCTTGCTTGAGTTTATTTTGCGACATTAGTTAGTCACATTTTTTATAGCCGCAACTGTTAACTTAAGTCTGTGATGCGTTCGTTCTTCTTGTCTCTCTGCAAATGTTAAATTCTATCTGTCAGCTTTGACAGCGCGCTCACTACGCACGAATTGACAGTTATTCATTAATGCAAAGTGCTAAAGACAACAAGACAAGCAGCAGCGAGACAAGGTACAAAGTATATACCTACTATAGGCTGGTGCATACATAAATATGTAAATCTAATGGAAAAATGGAAAGTGCGTGTGGTTGCTGTTAAAGCTGGCAAAACAAGAAATTCAATTACAGGCAGTGCAAGTGACGCTTTGAAGGCGGTAAAAGTACAAAAAGTGTTTAGATAAATTCAGAATTGGAATACATAAAGTAACTATTACCGTCTAGCGTCGCTGGTCTCTGCCGCTCAACTTGTCTTAGCTTTAGTTACATAGTTACATGCATAAGTATTTGTTGTCATGCTTTAAAAGCTTAGAATGTCAAAGTTGTCAGACTTAGCAAAAATTCTAAGCTGAGCAATGAAAACCATGTACATATGTGTCTGTAAATGCGTCTACAAAGTGTAAGATTTGCTTTGAAACTTTAATAACGTAATATTAAATATTTTGTCTACACTCAGCTGGCCGACTAAAATTTAAAGTGACGTTTCTTAGAGCTGAAAGCTCAAACTACATAAAGCTTTGACGCAACGCATCACTTTGAAGCAAATGCATACTTAGATACATCTCTGTGTATACTAACATTCCTGTTCTCAGTTCCTCACTCATTTTTGTTGGGCTCTGTCTGACACTCAATCGCAATAACTTCAATTGAAATAACTTCAAATGCACTAAATGAATTTTAGTGAATTTTGATGCTTCTCCGTTTGTCTATAAATTGAGAGATACACACTACAAGTGCGGCTGCGTTGTGTGGGTGGTCTGTTCGTTCGGATAGCGAGTGGGTGGTGGGTTTGTTGGGTGATTGATATGATGTATGTTACAATTTAGCAATTGTGTGAATGTTTATTTTACTGCCACTTAAAGCCAAAAAATTATAAAAATATTAAATTTTAAATTTTAAAATGCTCTTTAAGCTAAAGTATGCACCTTCCAGGAAGCCTCGGGAGTTTTAAATGGCTGGTCAAGTGTTTTGGCCTTGTGCTTAAGAGAACTTCCAGGCTGGAGGGTAATTGTAGCTGGTCATGCTGAGATCTTAAAAATTTCTGCAACAAGTGCAACGGGCTGTTGTGCATCGAACGCCATGTTCGGTAGCAACTTCAACGTCTTCATTCTAATTGGCCGCCGGATTCATGGTCATGCCCTCCACATCTATACCGATGGCTCTAAATTAAACGATTTTGTATCAAATGCAAATTTTGTAACTGCACTAGTCTGTAAGATTTTTTATAATCATAGACTTAATAAATTGAATTGAATTGAATTGAATTGAATTGAATTGAATTGAAGTGAGTGGTGGGGTTTTTGTAGCCCAGAATGGGAATGAAACTCTCCTTTCAGCTTCCGAATCATTGTAGCATAATTCAGGCGGAGTTTCTGCTGCTATTCAAGAGACTGTGGATTAACTTCATAAAGGAGTGCTCACACACGACAAATTTATACGTTTTTTCTGACAGTCAGGCTGCACTGAAGGCGATTGGGTCTGTTAGCTGTAAATCTAGAACTTATAATAATAATATAATATAATGGCGCTATTATAACTCTGACGAGTTTTATGGCCGAGCTTCTGTCCCAATTCGAGGTGTGCTCCTTTTGATTTTCCTACCAATTGGGTGGACCTACAGTTTCATGCCGGCTCCGAACAGCGAATGCATTTTTTGTGAGAAGCTTTTTCATGGCAGAAATACACTCGGAGGGTATGCCGCCCACTGCCGAGAGGTGACCGCTGCTCTTAAAAAACCCAATAATTGGATTTTTACTAATGAGAAAATTTTTTTTGGTGTTTGCTCGGACTGGGGTTTGAACCCGAGACCTCTCGCATAGCAGGCGAGCACTGTACCCACTGCACCACAGCGGCCACCAAGAACTTACCAAAACATTATTTTAACCAATGTAGCGCAAAAAGCGCTCTACACTCTCCCACATAATCTCTCTCATCATATTGACGGAATCTGATCTAGAATAGTTGAGGGTTGTGGCAAATTTCTTGATGAGATGGCTAAGCAGGCTTGTTTAACATTGGTATGGTTGCCAGGATGACACTGTAATATAACAGGTAATGAAATGGCAGACGAACTTTGCAAGAGAGAGCACATCAGCTCCGCTTTCGTCATCTTTCGTTTAGATTCTCGTGAGAAGGTATTTGTGAGAAAGTCTGGCACTGAAGACAGTGAAGGTGGGGTAGTAGCATATTTTTTTTAAATTTTTTTTTTTTTGTAGTGTCATACCTACGTTCTTTATATAACTTTCTAGAACATTTTAACCCTCGAGCGGCATCACAAATGCCTTCGTGAGAGATTCAAAGCTCCTTTCAAATCCTTTACGCAAACGAGACGCTCGCATTATTACTCTACTCATACGGATTCCTTTATTCAATAACTTTTTAACCCTCACCTTGAGTTTTGTTGCTTGGCGTCGAAAATAGAAAACAGATCAGCATAATGGACCAATTGCCCTTTGGCTATGCGCGTCATGAATGTGATGAGGCAAGTTGGGGAAGAATGGATTATAATAAAATGTGTAACTATATCTAAGTATTTACTCCCACCACATTGCCCGCAGGCTGGCTGCCAAGGCGGCAACTTCAAAATCTTGCATACGCATGGCAACTCTAAGCCAAGTACTTACCACCATCACGCGCCACCAGCGTTGCTTCCCACACTTATTTAGTTAAAAAGTCAATAACAAAACAATTTAAGTGCGTAAGTGCGTGTGTGTGGGTGTCTATATCCCTGCAAAAATTCCGAGTACTCCAGTCGCTAGTCCATGGAGTGCTCGCTATGGACCAACCAATTACTCCATAACTTGCCACATTTCATACAAAAAATACTTTCAGAGAAAGAAGTATATGGGCATCAACATAATTTTAAATTAAACAACGGTAAATTAATTTATAGTTTTCAACATAATTTATTCCGAAAGTAGTAACGAGAAGTAACAAGGAACAAAGATAATCAAATCCAAAATGCTTTTTAAAGCAAATATAAAAAAATTCAAAATTAATACTTCTTAGGAAATAAGTTTATATGCAAAAGAATATGATTTAAGATAACGGTTAACAACTAATTGTTTTTGGTTTTTTTAATAATTGATATGATTCCCCTTTTTTAACAAAACTTGAGTGATTCTATTTGGTATGGAATCCACTAACTGTTTCAATGTTGAATGACTTATTTCATTCCACTCAATTACCAAGGTCTCTCTGAGCTGCTTAATGGTGTCAAACTGACGACCATTTTTGTAAATCTTGCTCGAGAGTATTCCTCAATTGGGTTTAGGTCCAGGCTAATCGCTGGCCACTCCAAAACTTGTATGCTTTTAGCCGAGAAAAACTCCTTTGTAACGCGTGCGTTGTGAGTAGGCGCGTTGTCCTGTTGGAAGATCCATGAATCTCCGTATTATTCTTCAGCGAATTCAATTAGTACTTCATCCAACAGTTTTACGTACATGTCCGCGTTTGTTTTTGTTGGTATGAAGCAAAGCGGAGACTTACCAGCATATCCGAACGCTGCCCAAATCATTAGCGATCCGCCACCGTGATTTCGCTTATGGCGAGTTTCGCGGGGTTGCCGTACATCGCGCCAATACTTATGACATCCATCAGGGCCGTCCAAATTGAATTTTTTTTCGTCGGAAAATATAACTTTTTGAAACTCATCGTCCCAAAATTTCATTTTTTCAGCGAACTCCAAGCGCGCTATTATATGGCGTGTCAGTAATTTAGGAACGGGCTCTCGTGATTCATATCTTATCAATTTATTTTCCGTCAAAACTTGATGGACTCTTCTTCTAGAGATGTTTAGATTCAAATGACTCTTGATCTCCAGACAAGACATATTTTTTTGAGTTGCTAGACGTCGAATTTCTCGCTTGCACCTTTCATCGATATTAGTTGGTCTGCCGCTGCGCTTAATTGTGCCATAATTATCGGGGTCTTTTAGAAAATTGGAGATCGTATTTCTATGACGATTCACTGGAGCAGCTATTTCCCCAATTTTTTTACCAGCTTCACTTAAGCCCCGTATCAACCCGCGCTCCTCCTCCGATAAATGTTTAGCACGTGGCATTTTAGACTAAAACCAACTTTTCGCGTATAATTTATATGTAAAAAATTTATAGAGTAATTTTATTTACGAGTCTATAACCAAAAATTATCACACTTTACTCGTGAACACTCTAACGCGCACTAATCTCTGATTGTACATATATTTATTTCACATCAGTAGTATAATTTTGCAAACAAATTGAAAATAACGGTACCAAGAATACAGGTAAAAGAGGAATTTTACACATGCAAATAGAGCAGAAAATATTGCAAAAACAATTTTCATGCATAAAAAATTTGTTCCGTTATTAAATGAGAATAAATTGGCTACAACAATAATGCTCATATACTTCTTTCTCTGAGGTATAGTCGATTTAACATTGCATGTCATTGCAATGGAGTATATACTCCAGCCCCGCATAACAAACAAATTAATCCATGGAGTACCTACGTTGGATTAATTGATGGAGTACCTAACAGTTAGCCGAACATAACAACAAAAACAAATGTTTATCGCGACGACGACGAATGACGTGTATACCCTGCAGCGAAAGTCCAAACTAGTCAGCCAACCTACCAGTTAACTGACTAGATAAATTATGGTAGTTGTCCAACTAGATTCATAGGGGACAAATTGAGGTTAGTTATGAAACAAGAAGGTTTGCCAAAAAAAAAGGGTTTTAAATTAAAAACGAATGTGTCCGCGGTTTCTGGAGGTTGCAATGAACACGTATGCATTAAAAGTAAAGCAACTTCTTTATTGTTGTTGTAGTATTCGAACCCTGCGTAGTAGTCTCCTTGTAGATTTAGTTGGTTGCAAATTGTTAGACCATTAAATGAGGGAATGCCACAAATATAACATAGTTTGAGATGTTAATATAGCCCTGTATATTAGATACTACTTCAGCCATAGAAAAAAGTACATGATATGTTTGTATAAAGTCAGAAAATCATCAATATAAATGTCAAGCTTAGAATGGTCAATGTGTTACTTATTCACAATGTTAACGTTAATTTACCTAAATATTTAATATGCAAGATCACAATCTAATGTGCCTGAATTCTTTAATTTAAATATCATATTAATAACAAAATAAATGTATTAGAAACTTTATTTTGCATCTAAAACTAGTCAGTCAACTGGTATAGTTCTGATATCTACACTGACTACTCACCAAATTGGTATGATTCTGGTGTGTATACTGACTAGTCAGTCAAGTGGTATGATGCTGGTGTGGATACTGACTAGTCAGTCAAGTGGTATGATGCTGGTGTGGATACTGACTAGTCAGTCAAGTGGTATGACTTTGGTGTGGATACTGACAATTGCCATTTCCTAGGTCATCACCGTGTTAAAAATATCAGTTGCTAATATGGAAAAAAGATAGATGGCTGACTAGTTGAGCTGTATGGCCAACTAGTTGTCAATTAGTTTACAACTAGTTGATTTCGCTGCAGGGTACATACAAACATATGTATGTATGTAGTTATATATGTATACACATATCGTCGTCGTCGCTATAAAAATTTGGCTTTTGTTATGTTCGGCTAACTACGAACCGATGCAGATACACGTCGTTTGGGCTATGTTAGTGGTCACTTTGAAAGTACTCCAACCTACCACAAATGGAGCATATAATCCAATGATTTTTGCAGGGATACTTCAGCATGTTTCACTTTGTACATATTTCATTATTCAGCATTTATGTACATATACATACATATTTTTTGCTTTTGTTATTGTTTTTATTATTGACTGCTACTTTAGCGCTTTTTAGTTTTGTTTTCCAAAATGTCAGTCAAATTGACAATCGAGCTACTGCTGGTGCTGTTGCTGTTGTTGTTTCTCTTGTTGTTGCTGCTGTTAGCTGCCGCTGCGCTTGTCATTCATTATTAGGAATTTGAAAGCAAACAGCAGGCAACAACAATATACATACATATACAAATCCATTCCCCCATACGAGTATACACATGACTCACACACTCATTTATGTATATTGTCAATCACTTATTGCCGTTTTATATTGCGCTGATGAGGGCACTAAGCACTCACTCCATCACAAATACTGCATGTGTACTTTTATTCAATTTTCACCCCCTTGCCTTCGTTTTCACCAATTTCCGTCTGCCATCTCGTCTGCTGTGATTTACTACATATTTATTTGACCTTTGTCTCATTTTCTCTTTGTGTTGCCTTTTGTGCATGCACTTTATTTAAATTGCATTAAAATGTTTGCTAAACAAACAAAATGCACTAACAGCAACAACAATAACAACAACGATAACAAAAGTAGTGAAGAGCAGATAAAATTAGTGTGTGGGGAGAGAAAAATGTAAGGCTGGGATACTTTGATTTGATTGCCATTTGCAGTTGATTTTTTTGAGCTCCGTCTGCCCTAAATTAAATTCAAAGTTTGAAATTTGTTGTTGTTTCCGTTTATTGTTGTTGTTTTTATTGTATTAATTTTGATTGCTATGTATGTATGTATTTGCTCTTGAAAATACATATATTATTGCAACATTGTGGCTCAGCTTACAGCTGCGTATGGCATGCAGCAGCGTGTGGCATGCCACCAGTGATATTCGAATAGGAATTATAAAATGAATACGCTTTTATACCCAGTAGTGTGAGAACATTAGAGTTCATAATAAAAGTTTGTTTCGATGGCGGCAAAAATGTACTACTGGGTATAAGATTATAAGATATTTTGCGTTTTTTGTGTTTGTAAGATAAGCTAAAAAAAAAAATATTTTCTAAAAAAAATTCACTACCGGGTATAAACTATTTTTTAATCTTATTTTTTTACAGAATGCTTTTTTTTGCAAAAAATTGATAACAAGTACCTACATAACAATACTATTACCTACTTATTCTTCACAGGGTAAGATTAGTTTTTACGAAAAAATGTTTTATAGAAAAATTCACTACTGGGTATAAATTATGGATTAGCTAACTTGTGTATTTGTTTATAAGTGAAAATAATAAAAAAAAAAAATTATTCTTCCCATAAGTGTAAGATAATTTTTTAAGAAAAAAATATTTTAAAAAAAGTCAATACTGGGTATAAAATAGAAATTCCCTCATATTTTTTATTTTATTTCTGTTTTCATTTGAATTATTCTTCCTATAAGTGTAAGATGGCTTTTTACAAAAAATTTTGCATACAAATCCACTACTGGGTATAAAATATGGTTTTCGTTTTTCTTTATATTTTTTATTTTATTTCTTTTGGTTATTCTTTCCATAAGTGTAAGATAACTTTTTGATAAAAAATAATTCAATAAATTCCACTACCGGCTATAAATTATGGATTCCTCTTTAATTTTTAATTTATTTCTGTTTTTCTTCTAATTATTCTTTCCAACGTGTAAGATCGCTTTTTAAGAAAATTATAGTATAATAAATAATAGCTTAAAAAAACTAAAAAACACGCTTTAATCTTAAAAATCGTACTAAAAATTGAGAAATAATTTAATTAGAAACAAAATGATGAACGAAAATATAAGTATTTAAGGAAAAGCTCAGTATGTCAAAAAATATTTAAAATCGGTGTTTTTTTACTAATAATTTTATTTTGACTTTTTTGAGATTTCATATATCGTACTCTTTAATTTCGCAACTAGGTATATTTTGTACTAGTTGTACGAATCGAATATTTTCATGTTCAAATATTATTGAGCACCCCCACGCTTTTCCTTAAATACTTATATTTTCGTTCATCATTTTGTTTCTAATTAAATTATTTCTCAATTTTTAGTACGATTTTTAAGATTAAAGCGTGTTTTTTAGTTATTTTAAGCTATTATTTATTTTTAACTTTTTAGTGAAATTTTTCATTAAAGGATGTTTTATGCGGACGCAAGAATAAAAGTAAAAAGAAGTCTGATGAAGGGATGTGGTGATCTCCGAAATAGATCTACATACATATGTATTTATAACTTCTACCAAAAATCCCAATATGCAGTGAAGTAAACTAGCTTATTATGCAATATTTTCCAAACCCTTTTATTCAAGGTTTTCCAAACTAGTTTGGAAATACAAAATTTCCCAAACGTTTTGTTATGTTTTACAATCAGAAAGTGAAGAGAAGTTGAGGTGAAGCACTTGAAAAGAACAAAAAAAAAGAAATTGAATTAAAATAAAAATTTCGTGCTAAGCACTAAAAACTCTTTCAAAAAAAAAAGAAACCTGATTGAATAAATTCGAATTTAGACAACAAAGTTCCGAATACGATTGTAGCGTAATGTTGAGGTATGCTGCCTACGGACCAAGCAGCTCAGGTTTGAGTCCCGAGTGGCGCATTTTTTATTTTTTTTTGTTTTTTTTTTATTTTTTTTTTTTTTAGAGAAATTTTTTTCACCTCACGTTTACAAAACATTGTATATAAATGTAATTAGGGTTCCTTTTCGTTGATTCAGCACTTACTATTAAATGAATTACAAACAAAACCAGTTCTTGCTTTGCATACATATGTATGTACATGCGATTGTTTTTATTGCAAACACAACAACCCAGCAAAAATCTAGTCATCGCTATTACCTGTCAGGCATGATAGAAGGCCTTGCCATGGAACATCTGGCGAGTTCATCACTACTTTCACGCATTGTCAGTAATGCAGAGTGGAATGAGCTTCCATTACCGATTCCACGTAATGCAAAGTAGAATGGAGCGCGAAAAATGAACTGGAATAAATACCAGTGGAAATTTCCATCATGCCTTACATTTTTCGCCTTCTTTCTCTGCTTCCCTGTAAGTTATTCTTTATTTGATTCACCAGAATCCTTGCGGTATTGCGTGATTTATTCGTTCGGCGGTAATGCAATGGGTAAGTCCTTCCCTCCAATGACAAGCCCATGTTAATGTCAGGCATTATGTCAACAAATGTGGAAGCGATTGCCAGGGTTTTTCTGGATTACCCGCTTAATTCCACGGTCATCGAGTTTTTTGGTGGGAACGACAAAACAGAAAGCTTGTTACAAAAAACACAAAACCAGTTCATGCTCTGCATACGTATGTATGTACATTGTACATGCGGTTGATTTCATTGCAAATACAACAAACCCAAAACAGAAAGCTTCAAGCTTTATTTTTGAGTGAATTTATGCATTGAGTTTATCGCCATCGCTATGAGCGATCCTGGCTGTTGTGCGTTAGTTCGCTCGCTATTTGAGTGGTTATACGTTTTTCTTTGAACATTTGTTTGTGATTTGAGAAGAATGTATTTTTGAGCGTTCGTGAGTGAGTTTTTCCGTACCCTGCAAGCTTATTGTTACTTATTGGCTTGTATACGGGAGTGAATTGAAATTCATAGAGGCTATTTTGAAGAAAGGTAACATAAAAGCCGCAATGAAGCATAAAATATAATGTTGAATGTCCTACTATATGATGCCGTTGGGCTGTTGATGTCATGTTTCGAATCCGGAGGAGAATAGAAATAATAGAGAGAACACAAAAAAGTGAATGTTTGAAAGATATAATAATTTAGTTAAATGTTGCAACTTTTAGGATGGGATGAAGTTACATACATACATACATACATGCGTACATACATACATACATACATACATACATACATACAGGTGAAGCTAATAAAAGCGTGTTAAAAAGCTACTACTGGGTATAAAATAGAAATTCCTTTTTATTTTTCATTTTATTTCTATCTTCATTTGAATTATTCTTCACATAAGTGTAAGATTACTTTTTAAGAAAAAAATGTTTTATATAAAAATGCACTACTGGGTATAAAATATGGTTTAGCTTTTATTTTTTAATTTATTTCTGTTTTTCTTTTAGTTATTCTTACCATTATTATAAGAATACTTTTTAAGAAAAGATGTATTGCACAAAAATTTACTACTGGGTATAAAATATGGTTTACTTTCATTATTTTTAATTTTTTTTTTTTTTTTATTATTCTTGCCGTAAGAGTGAGACAATTCTTTAAGAAACAAATTTTTTGCATAAAAATTCACTGCTGGGTATATTTTATTTTTTTCACGTTCGAATTGTGCCATTCGCCATATTTTTCTTACACTGTCTTTCCTTCACTGAGTTTCAAACAAATTTGTTAGTACAGAAAATTTGCTGCTGGTTATAAAAAAAAAAATTTTCGAGCTCGAAGCATATCGCTTTTATTTTTTCAGCTTGTGAGTGTGTTATAGCCTTTGAAAAAATAAAAGTGGTTATAAAATCA
The DNA here is from genome assembly GCA_960531455.1 of Urophora cardui. Classification (NCBI taxonomy): domain Eukaryota; kingdom Metazoa; phylum Arthropoda; class Insecta; order Diptera; family Tephritidae; genus Urophora; species Urophora cardui. The sequence goes on along the minus strand of OY482670.1, from coordinate 18,371,013 downwards.
AAGTCCACAACTGGGTATATGTATAAAAAATTTGTGTTCCTTAAACTCATTGCGGGTTAGGTACTCAAATAGTTCTATCCTTTTATCTGCTTCTTTTACTATTCTTTTGCAATTCTTTTGCATGCTTCCTTTCGTCTTCTTCCTCTTTCCCCTCCTGCTCATCTTCCCCCTACTGCTTTTTCTTTTTCTGTATGCTTCTGTTCCTTCTCCTGTTATTCTTTCTTCTACTCCTTCTTCTTCTGCCTTATTTGATGACAACCTGTGTGAGAATTGCCGCAACTGCGCAACTGGATTGCATGACAAGTGTATGTATGGACTTTGTTTGCGAGGGTGGGATGTGTTTAGGCAGGCAAAAGAGGCGGTAGCGGCGGCATTCTGTGTTAATTTGTATAATGATTTTTTTTTTCTTTTTAAGCTTTTTTATTTATTTTTGTTTTTCAAAATCAGTGGCAAGCAAACAAAATTCTTGTTAGCTTTTAAAATACATACATACAGTCTAAAACTTACAGCCAGACACAAGTACATACCGAAGAATGCTTTAAGGCATTTATTACTCCCACTTTGTTATTATTTTTGTGTGCCCCTCCCCCCACAGCCTTTAGCATTTAACAAAAGCCGCCCCTCTCTACTGTCTCGATTCTCCTTTCTCAATTCTCCCTCCTCTATTTCTTGCAATCACTTTAATTTGCTCTTTACCGCCATTGCAAACAAGTTCGCCTTTGTCGCCGCGCTTATTAAGTGGGCGTTTACGCACGAGACATTTGCCCCGAAGCCATTAACCCTTGTTTGCCCAAGCCTTGTACTTTTTTCAAGCAACCATTTATGTAGTCATTTTCCACTTGCATTGTGATTATTTGCTCATTTATGTAGTTATCATATATGCCATACTATTATTTGGCAAATGACCTTTTGTTATATGCATATTTAATTGACTAATATTTGCTGCTGCTCAACTTGTTAATATTAGCCCTTTACGCGTTTTTTTTTTGTATGAAGCGTTGACAATTGAGTGCATTTTATGAATTTATTATGATTTTCAAATAGCCGCAATGCCATTTGTTTGGGGGGTTTGAGTTAAGGAAGAGTGTATTATAGTATAGTAGTAATTGATAGGAGGGTCTAATGGCTGTGATATCAACCAGCAGGCAAAGGCTATCGCTGGAAAATTGCACTAGGGGCGTAATCAGATGAAATTTTTCTACAAAACGCATGGATTAGTTTTTGATTTTTGTTGTATATCCTTTTTTTAATTATTCTTTTCAGAAGTCTAAGGTTACTTTTTAAGAAAAAAATAATTGTATAAAAATTCACTACTAGGTATAAATTATGGATTCCTCTTTAATTTTTTAATTTATTTCTGTTTTTCTTCTAATTATTCTTCCCAAAAGTGTAAGATCGCTTTTTAAGAAAAAAATTATTGTATAAAAAGCCACTGCCGGGTATAAATTATGGATTCCTCTTTAATTTTTTAATTTATTTTTGTTTTTTTTTCTAATTATTCTTCCCAAAAGTGTAAGCTCGCCTTTTAAGAAAAAAATTATTGCATAAAAAGCCACTACTGGGTATAACATAGAAATTCCCTCTTATTTTTTATTTTATATCTGTTTTCATTTGAATTATTCTTCCCATAAGTGTAAGATGGCTTTTTAATAAAAAATTTTTGCATACAAATCCACTACTGGGTATAACACATGGTCTTCTTTTTATATTTTTATTTTATTTCTTTTAATTATTCTTTCCATAAGTGTACGATTACTTTTTAAGAAAAAAATTATTGTATAAAAATCCAGTACCGGGTATAAAATATGGTTCTTTAGCTTTTTAATTTATTTCTGTTTTTCTTTTAATTATTCTTCCCATAAGTGTAAGATGACTTTTTAAGAAAAAATGTTTGCATACAAATCCATGAAAGCTCGCAGCACAACAATTTTATTTATCATTTTACAGCGCCTGTTAGCGATTTCAAAAAGAAAAATCCCAACACTTTCATATCACAATTCAATGCCCATTCACTTAATTTTAATAAAATGTTTAAGTGACAAAAAAATGCGTTTTGTTAAACTAATGCCAATTGATTGTAAAAATCTGACCGAGAGAGAGCGAGAGCGGCAGCGATTTGCATGGAAAAAGCTATCGTAATTTTTCAAGCGCACTTGAATTGATTAAACTTTGTTTGGACGGCTAAATGAAGCCAAACAACAAACTTGAAACTGCAAACTCATTATGTGCAATTGTGTGCGAAAATTTGCTGTCGGAATTTGTTTTTGTAAAACAATAACTTAAATTCACTAAATGCATACATTTTCAACTACTGTTAAATTTTTGGTTTTGTTTTTATTTTACATCAGTTTGTTTAATTCTATAGTTATTGGCTGCACAATTGTTATAAAATTAATTCAGCACAAAAGTCAAGTGCCGGTAAAATATGTAATTGCAAGTGCACTCACAGAAAAGCCAACCAAAAACCAATCAATTGGGTAATAAATAAATCAACAAATAAATAAATGAAATGCGAAAAATCAGGCAGGAAAAAAGCGAAAAATCCGGTAAAAAAGCCAATATTAAATATATGTAAAGCATTTTTTTTTAATAAATAATTTATTGCATTTTTAAGCATTCTACATGCAAGAAACGGTAGGTAAATGTGGCAACATAGTTGATATGCAAGCAATTAAAGAGAGAAAAATCAGAAAACGCTTTGCTTTAATATATTAAGTATGAGTAGGTATTTAATTTTTAAATGAAAGCGCAAACAATCAGTAATCGCTGTTGTTGCTTTGGTTTTGTGTATGACTGCTGGTTATGAGAGTGAGTGGAGATTTGCGCAGAAATGTTGCAACAAGGCAAGCGAGTAATGCAGCGAGCGACATGAGCAGCAGCAAAGCTTTTTCGGCCTAAAGAGTAGCGGACTCTAGCACACACGCTTGGCATTTGCTCACTTGATTGTCTCTAAAACGCTCACGCACACGCTCACTAACTCAAACATACACGCTTTTGCTGCGTTGCCAAGTTTATGCGTTAAGTTTAAACATTTAGAAAAGAAATATATAAAAGACTTAGAGGCTTTAATTTTCACTGTAATAGTAGGCTAATTTGAGCCAATTTGTATTTTATTTGGAAATTTCTTTTTTGAAGGTATTTACTTTCGTATTTTTACAGCTGCGCTAATACCTAGTAACAAATAATAAAAAATAAATGAAAGCTAAAGTAGCGAATAAAGAATCCAGCTCGGTTGCCTTGAATTTATTGACATCACTAAAAGTGGAATAAATTGTTTTCTTCAGTAATTTCTTCTTTGAGAATCATAGGCAATAATCCCAGCAGCTAACCAGATGAGTGCGGAGTGTGCTCCGTTAGGACTCACTATACTGATGCTTTGAGAATCATAGGCAATAATCCCAGCAGTCAACCAGAAGAGTACGCAGTTTGCTCCGTTGGGACGCGCTCACTCTTCTAGGAAGGAAAAGGAAAAGTCTCCTAAAGAAAGAAGAAAGTGCATAAAGGACGGAGAAAAAGTATGAAGAAAGTGCTCCTTAAATGAGCCTATTTGGAGTCCTAAAACGATCCCTTAAATAATCCGTATACAGGTTCATACCGAGTATAAAAGTTTTTTCTCCGCAAATATTTGACTGCGGGACTATTTCGGGCAAAATTTTTTCTTCATATTCGGAGCGCTTTGCCAAGCAATAATTTTGGGAGTCCGTTTTCGCAACTAGTTTGGGAGCTCCGAATGTGATTGGCTGTCCTCCCTTTTCCTCTTAACCAAAAAAATATTAAAAATTGTTATAAATTTCAAGTTAATAGTTTATATTCCATTTCGTCATCAATTTTGCTAATAAAAAAGCTTTTACTCACTTACATACATTTATTATTCATGCTTTCTCTTCAACTTCATACGCTTAAAAGCAGTTACATAAATATTTTTTTATTTTGAACCTCCACTCAATTTTCACAAAATTTTCGTAGCAAAATTCGCATTTATATTTTAAGCATACACTATATTTTATTCTCCGTATAAACTCCATTCAGTGACAAAATATCCTTTTGCTAACTCCTATACAATTCATTTATCCTAATCACACACACACATTCTTGTACATTCATGTGAGTATCTGTCTTTCAGCCGTGAACCACAAATTTTCTACTTTATTTTTAACATTTATCATGGAAACATGTGTCTCGCTGTCGGTCGTTGTGCCTGTCTTTCTCTATGTCGCATATATATTTTGTCCTTTGCCTTATACTTTTGCCCCTTCCTTTTACCTTTTTCTTTCCTTTTCCTTTTACCTTTTTCTTTACTTTTCCTTTTACCTTTCCTTTTCCTTTTTTGCCTTTCCGCACATGCCAGTTATACTTTAACACTTTCTCTGTCACATGATGGCATGCAGCAGTATTAATCACAATCTAAGCACATGCTCTGTGCTGTATGTAGTCTAACTTTAGGCGCATACACATACTTCGGTAAATGCTTGCATACTTAAATGCATATATTAAAGTATTATAAGTTGTAAGTTTCATTATATTAACCATGTTATTGTCTGAGGATTTGCATATTGAGCTATTTTTAATTTACGATCACCACCGCAAAACGCCTGAATAAACACAAGATAACTTGCTGACGTTATGTACATATGTACATACATATGTAGGTAAGCGCCAAAAAGTAGACACTAAAAAGGATAGAAAACAAAAAAGTCACCCTTTTTTTGGGATGACGATGATGATGATGCTGGCGACAAAGAAGGCGGTAAAAGGGAGGCTGTATTTTGTTTTGCTAATATGCCAGAAATTGTGGAGCTTGTGGGAGGAGAGAGCGAAGAAGGGTTTTTGTTGTAATAAAATCCGTTTCGGCTGTTCTGGCAGATAGTTGTGGGCGTGCTTTGTAGCCATTTTTTTTGTTACAGTCGATTGATAAAAACCAATTTAATATTAAGCTTGGCAAACAAGCGGCGAACAAATGTTGCTGGTAATAGGAAATCCTTTGGTTTTTTTTTGTGTTATCCTTTTTTACTTTTCGGTATTGTTTTTGTTGTTGACCTTTCTGCCTCAGCGTTTTACAAGAATTTTTCACGAAAGTGAGACTATTTTGGCAATAAAAGATTGTCGCCAAACTCGCACACGTGCAAAATCATGTTGGCTTGGCCGCTCCGGGAGGCTGACTCGGCGATCTTAAAGCAGCCGTAATGCCTTGTGAAATATGAAATAAATACGAAATAGTAAATTCTTATCTAACCAAGCACCTTAGCGCTCTGCGAGCATTAATCGACATCGATATACAGATATCCAATATCATCAGTCGGAGCACTTAAAGCTAAAGCTCTAAGAGCAAAGTGTGTCCATTAAGTTACTTCAGAGAAAATGAAGAAAAATGGAAGCATTTTGCTTCTAGAAATCGATGATTTTGACTGATTAAAAAGTTTTGATTATGATTGGAGATGACTGTTGAATGACAGAGTGAGTGGAGATTTGCGCAGAAATGTCGCAACAAGGCAAGTGAGTAATGCATCGAGCGGCATGAGCAGCAGCAAAGCTCTATTAGCCTAACGAGTAGCGTACTCTAGCACACGCGCTTGGAATTTGCTCACTTGCTTGTCTCTAAAACGCTCACTCGCTCGTTCACTAACTTAAACACACACTCTTTTGCTGCGTTGTCAAATTTCTGCGTTCACTTTAAATATTTTTAGAAGTGCTTGGAAAAGAAATGTGTAAAGAAGATGTAGGCGATGATTTTCTAAGAGCACAGTGGCTTCATTGAAATACTTCAGAGAAAACAGGCAAATGGAAATATTTTGCTCTTAGGCATCAATCATTTCGACTGATTGGGAAAATCTTGTATTAGAAGCATTTGATAGAGATATTACTAATGCTTTAATTCAGACATAGGCAGCCCATACCACAATTGTGGGAAGTCAATTCACACGTATTCTTACTCTCTTCATCAGTCGTTGGCCAACTGTCGAACGATAAACATTGCGCCTGACTATGTCGCTTCATGGTTGAACGCAAGCATTGACTTTATACGGGTAATGAATGTATGTATGTCCACAAATAAAATGCCCGGCGAGAAATTTTATATGATGGAAATGCCTTCGGCGATATGCAATGCCTTTTTTGCTATAAAGTTTTTAAAAATAATACAAATTATTATGCACTACAAAAGTAGTTGCGAAGTATTTCACAAAGAGTTTTTGTACTCTTATTTGGATGACTTTTGTATTTCAAACACTCTGTTTTAGCTAACTACCCTTTACTATTTTCCATAAGAGATAATTTTTTTTCATTAAAAAGTTCTTTTCCTTTCAAAAGCAAAAAACAAAAACAACAAAAAACAAAAACAACAAAAAACGAAAATGTCTGTTCTACATATACGTATGTATATTCCACTGGAAGCGGCTCAATTTCCTACTGGGGTGCGCATGCGGAGAACTTGTTTTGTTCTCACCAACACAACCTCATTTCAGATTTCGCCGACCACTGCTTTAATTGAACTTAATGTGGGAGGCAAACGAATAGTTGCAGATATTTAATAAAACAGTCACTTAAGGTGCTTTCTAGACTCTAAACGTCTCATATCAAGCACATATTTTTTTGTGGCAACAAGTTCGCCAGCAAATTGGCAGTGGGCAAATTTGCTTCAAAGCAATTTAAATATTTTAAATTTATCCACTTTAATTTGTTTCGCTGTCATTTTAAACTCATTTTACATTCCAACCACCAACAACTAACTGCCATTAGTGAACTTTTGCACTAAGTAAAAGTGAATTCCCAAAGGTTTGTTAAAATTACCATTTGCTAACCGCAAATAATAATGAGTGTTTATGACATAGTTTTCTGAGCATTTATGGGTTAATTGTATTGGTTACTGGAATAGGTTATGAAAAATGCAAATCCATCAAATTACGTATAGTTTACATGCAACAAGTCTCCATGGGCTATTTATATAGAAAATTTAAATTGAGGGTGATATTAAAGTGGAGTGCAACATAATGAAATGAAAGTGAAAAAGAATGGATTAGAAATGAAAAGCTGGTAAACTGTGTTTCATTTAGCTGGTGTTACTGAAGCTGGTGCATTGGTTAGAATGGCGAGTACCACAGACTCCAATTAGCACCGGAGCGCCATTTTAATACCCCGACTCGTGACTAAAGAACCAAAAACCAAAAGAATAGCGTAAACGAGCATATCACTTCGGAAGCCAGCGCAGATCCTACACCCTATATCCATCCTCTTGATTTCAGGTATTTAAGCAGCCCTTCGGGCGTGACGTCCTTGAGTTCAGAGAGGTCGTCGAAGAGTGTCTTTCCAAGGAATTTCACTCTGCCTTAGGCAGTGCGAAAGACATTCGCATAGCAGATCTCCACCGTTGCTTGAAGATTACAGCTGCGATACTGAGTGTTGTGATCCAATTCCAATCGGGCCGCTTAGGTAACAATAGTGCAATGTCCCGTGAATGCCACAGTTAAGCGGGATATATTCCTCGTGTCCATCTTTAACATGGCTGAGCGACGTATCTCATTGTACGAAGGCCACAAACTTCTGCAGACCGACCCTGCAGTTCCGCAACCGTTTCCAACTGGTGTTTGCCTCCTCAAAGCAGTGACGTGTGATTCGGCGGTTGATAAAGCCCAGCGGCACAATGTGTTACTGAGGCCGAAGGTGTTAGCTTTCGAGGAGTGAATTTAAATTTTAGCTCAACCTGAGCGAAATTTCTTGCAAGTAGGTATTTGCCGAGCTTCAAAACCTAAGCTGAAGGTTGGTAAGCCGGATTTATCGCCGGATTTGGGTTTCCGTCTTCTGGATCAGTGCCTTTTGGTTTTTTCGGTCCATTGGATCTCTCTTTCTTCACGATTTTTGTTCTTTTGGATTCCTGTGCTGGATTCATCGGTCTTTTGGGTTTCTGTCTTGGATTTATCGTTCTTTTAGATATCTATCTTTTGGATGTTTTTTATCTTTTCGATTCCTGTACTGGATTTATCGGTCTTTTCGATATCAATGTCTTGGATTTTTTGGTATTTTGAACCTCTCTCTTTTTGATTTATTGATCTTTGGATCTAGCTCTTTTGGAATTATTGGTCTTTTTTGTTTATCGGTCTTATAGATTTCTATCTTTTAAATTTTTCTGTCTATTGGATTTTTTGTTATATTGGATTTCCCTCTTTTGAATGAAGATTTCTTTCGGTTCTTTCTCTTTTAGATTTTTATCTTGGATTTATCGGTCTTTTAGATATCTGTGTATTGAATTTTTTGTCTTTTGGATTCCGGTATTGGATTTATCGGTCTGTTAGATATCTGCGTATTAGATTTTTTGGTCTTTGGATCTCTGTTTTTGATTTATTGATCTTTGGCTCTCTCTCTCTTTTGGATTTATTGTACTTTTAGAACTCTCTATCTCTTTTGAAATTTTCGGTCTTTTAGATTTATTGGTCTTTTGGTTCTCTCTCTTTTGGATTTATTGGTCTTTCGGTTCTCTCTCTTTTGGATTTATTAGCCTTTTAAATCTCTTTCTTCCGGATATTTTGGTCTTTTGGATCAGTCTCTTTTGGATTTATTATACTTTTAGATTTCTCTCTTTTGGAATTATTGGTCTTTTTGATTTTCATATTTTAAATTTATCGGTATTTTAGATTTATTGGTCTTTGGTTCTCTCTCTTTTGGATTTATTGGTCTTTCGGTTCTCTCTATTTGGATTTATTAGCCCTTTGGATCTCTTTCTTCCGGATTATTCGGTCTTTTGGATCAGTCTCTTTAAGATTTATTGTACTTTTAGATTTCTCTCTTTTGGATTTATTGGTTTTTTGGATTTTCCTCTTTCGAATTTATCGGTATTTTAGATTTATTGGTCTTTTGGTTCTCTCTCTTTTGGATTTATTAGCCCTTTGGATCTCTTTCTTCCGAATTATTTCGATCAGCCTCTTTTGAATTTATTGTACTTTTAGATTTCTCTCTTTTGAATTTATTGGTCTTTTGGATCTCCCTCTTTTCGAATTGTCGGCCTTTTGAATCTCTTTCTTCCGGATATTTCCGTTCTTTGGTTCTCTTCCTTTTTAATTTTTCGCCTTTTGGATACCTCTTTTCTGGATGTATTGGTCTCTTTGATCTCTTTTGGATTTATTGGTCCTTTGCATCTTCCAATTTCGAATTTATGCCTTTTAGATTTCCCTCTTTTGGATGTATCGCTCTTGTATTTAAGTGACTATGTATCACCTCATCGAAAACCAAGTTTAGGTACTACAGCTTTCCTCTACTCATTATTAATAATTTTGTATAGCATTCCCACCCATTCACACTTACAAATATACTTTTGAAAAGAGCTATTCATTAACTTATTTGATTTGCCAAATACATAACAGATGCCTTCTACACCTTTGTATTTGTACACTCTCGCACGTATAATAAACAAACGCAGCTAACCTCATTTATTTTACTTAGAAAAACTTCAACCGAAAACTTTTCACCTTTTGTCTTTAAATCTCATTCATTCACACTTTATTATTATTATCATCACTTGCCAAAAGTAAGTGCATAAGTAAGTTGCTTTATTTTAACTAGTTTTGTGCTATTGTACCTTGAGTCCAGAACACTTAAGTTCATATCGCGTTGCAGCAAAGTTTTTTGTGAAAGGAATGAAATGAAAGGCAAGCAAATGATAATAGTTTAAAGTAGATAAGTTGCAAAAAGAAAAACAATAAAATAAATAAATTAAAGAAAAAATTAAAACAAAGTATACAATTTATTTAAAATAATAAAAAGTTAATGCAGCATAAGTTGCATAATGCGATAAGTGAGAAGCAGAACACACCGTCTTTTGGTAGAAAAAAGAGAGAAACATAAACAAATTGCTTTCAAACGCATTTTTCCTTTCTGTTGCATACTTTTAGGCGTTAAAGCATACCCAATGCACACTAAGCTTGCTGTGCAATACGAAAAGCTTTGGAACATCAAGTTTCCTCTTTTAAATTCTCAGCTTTGTTAATAAAAGCAAATGTTCGTTTTTGTTGCATACTCTTAGGCGTTAAAACATTGTTTTGCGCTGCTTTTGTATCAGTTTTCTTTGCTTTGATTGTTGTTTCTTTTTAGCGCATTTGCATTAACGCGAAATCAACACCCTTGGCCAACAATACTTGCCGCAATCGTCATCTTCTGCTAGCACTACCTAGTGCTAGTCCTTTAGCCGTTGCTGTATTGCTGTCCCTGCCGCGCTGCCCCTACCACGCTCTGCTAAGACCATCAGTGCTTTTGAAATGTTTATCTGCTTAAGTAAAAGAAAATAATAACACTGCTCTACAGCCAAAAAATACTCTGAACGCGACCATCCTTTCTATATGTAAAATCGGTCGCTGATTCCGAAAATCGGGTTCATTTTTAATTCTATGGGAAGGTTTTTGAAATATCGGCAATTTACCGTTATTTGGCCAATGAGTCCACTTAATCCTGTATATCTCTTTAACACAGTGAGTTATCTTCCTTAGGGTCACACCAAACGAAAGAAAATTAAATTTCCTTTTCACGGCTCCTATAACATTTTTCTCTAGTTCTTATAGTTTCTGAAATATTGACGATTAAATTTGAATTTTTTCGATTTTTTACGATTTTTTGAAGAAAAAATTTACTTTGTCAGGCAATATCTTTAAAACCAATGATTTCACCTTCGGTTTTACTCCTTTGCGTGAAGCTCCATTCTATTTCCAAAAAAATAAGCTATCAACGAAGAAAATCCATGGTAAACTGGAAAAGTTATAGGCGATCAAGTAAATACAACCAAGTCGCGCAATGCCTCTGCACGGGTACATTCTATGCATATTGTACCAATACCTACACATCTGCAGTAGCAGCACATTGGCAGCGCAGTAGATACAAGCGCGTTTACGGGTATAACATGCATAGAATATACCCGTGCAGAGGCACTGCGCGACTTGGCTGTATTTACTTGATCGCCTATAACTTTTCCATTTTACCATGGATTTTCTTCGTTGATAGCTTATCTTTTTCCCAATAGAATGGAGCTTCACGTAAAAGAGTAAAACCGAAGGTGAAGACATTGGTTTTAAAGATATTGTCTGACAAAGTCAATTTTTTCTTCAAAAAATCGTAAAAAATCGAAAAAATTCAAATTTAATCGTCAATATTTCAGAAACTATACGAGTTAGAGAAAAATGTTATAGGAACCGTAAAAAGGAAATTTAATTTTCTTTCGTTTGGTGTCACCCTAAGGAAGATAGCTCACTGTGTTAAAGAGATATACTGGATTAAGTGGACCCATTGGCCAAATAACGGTAAATTGCCGATATCTCAAAAACCTTCCCATAGAATTAAAAATGAACCCGATTTTCGGAATCAGAGACCGATTTTACATATAGATAGGATAGTCACGTCCAAAGTACAGACAAAAAATTTCATTTTGTGATCCAGTGTAATTGTTTGCTTTAGTGTTTTTGTAAAAAAAAACCAAGTAAGTGTTTGTTTAGTGTATGAATAGCAATAGTAGAGCGCTGAGTGCGTGCCCGCAAGGATTGCAGCAGACCTATGTGAGTATGTATGTAGCTCGCGAAGGCTTTTCGGGTGAGTAAAGAAGCACCCAGTCAGCCACACAAGCACTTCTGTAGCTTGTTGCTAAACTTATAGTCTATTACTATTGCTTCTCATTGTCTATATTTTCCTTTGCCTTCAATATTTTTTTTCTTCCTTTACTTTAGTTTTGTGGCTTTCAACATTTTATATTGTTTTAGCTTTCGGTTAGTTTTTTTTTTTTTTTTAAGAAACACAACGCATTATTTCGGGTTATGTACTACCTTGTTATTGTCTACTATCACTAACAGCATTTTGTTGGCTCAACAACAACACATACATTCTTCTTATTGCTCCAACTAACCTCCTAACAAATCTAATGACAAGTCTCCGGTAACCGCATGTGCTTATGATTCATCTTTAGTGCGTCTGTCTGCAGCAAGTGTGTTTACCATATCCCTCTCTCTCTCTCCCTCTCGCTCTGTCTTCGCCATGTCATTATGAATTTTCTTAAAGTGCGCTTTGTGTACACATAATCTAAAATGTCAAGTGTGCCATTCAAGCATTTCCACTCCCCAAAGTGTTACAATTTATTCTTCTTCATCATCATTCATTCAATGCGATGTTTAGCCCGCCATTCTTTGGGTTTGGTATGGCCACTTTCTAGCCCTCTTCTCTCTCCTTACAGACTGTAGTCTTCTTCTTATTGTGACTAAAGTTAAGTGTGCGCGCTGCTTCTTCGGTGGCGTGTTTCTTCTTCATCGAGACAATTCACTCTGTTTGCGTTTCTTCATCTAGCTTTTGCTTGTTTTTTGTAGCCGTGGAACATTTTCTAAGCTTGTTGCTGGCATTTTGAGTGCAACGCATTTGCAGTGCAAACATTTCGCTTCATTTTAAATGACAAACAAACAATTTACTTGGCATTTCATATGTTTTTGTTGGAAAATGTGGGTGACTGGAAGAAGGTGAATAGGAAATAATGTTGAATGATGATGATTATGATTATGATTATGATTATGATTATGATTATGATTATGATTATGATTATGATTATGATTATGATTATGATTATGATTATGATTATGATTATGATTATGATTATGATTATGATTATGATTATGATTATGATTATGATTATGATTATGATTATGATTATGATTATGATTATGATGATGATTATGATTATGATTATGATTATGATTATGATTATGATTATGATTATGATTATGATTATGATTATGATTATGATTATGATTATGATTATGATTATGATTATGATTATGATTATGATTATGATTATGATTATGATTATGATTATGATTATGATTATGATTATGATTATGATTATGATTATGATTATGATTATGATTATGATTATGATTATGATTATGATTATGATTATGATTATGATTATGATTATGATTATGATTACGATTTTGATTATGATTATGATTATGATTATGATTATGATTACGATTATGATTATGATTATGATTATGATTATGATTATGATTATGATTATGATTATGATTATGATTATGATTATGATTATGATTATGATTATGATTATGATTATGATTATGATTATGATTATGATTATGATTATGATTATGATTATGATTATGATTATGATTATGATTATGATTATGATTATGATTATGATTATGATTATGATTATGATTATGATTATGATTATGATTATGATTACGAATATGATTATGATTATGATTATGATTATGATTATGATTATGATTATGATTATGATTATGATTATGATTATGATTATGATTATGATTATGATTATGATTATGATTATGATTATGATTATGATTATGATTATGATTATGATTATGATTATGATTATGATTATGATTATGATTATGATCAAACCGTTTCTAAACCACATTTTCTTATAAAACAAAATATTCCCAATTTCCAGTGTAGCGCTATTTCTACATATCTGATGCTTTTTGGCATACATGCATGCGGTTCCTCTGGCTCATGCCTATTTCCTGCATTTAAATTCGTTTCCTCGTATTTTTGCCTTTATGCTACAATTTTTTTAATTTTTTTCCTTCAAAAATAACCTTTCAATCAGCTTCACCTGACGTAGTCAACTCCTGCGAGACATGCCACGGGAGTTCATTTAATGTAAACTTCCGTAGTTATTTTTTTTTCTTCTCTTCTTGAGCGAAGTTGTTGATGTGCTTACCTTATTTTAACACGTGCCACATACAAAAATGCCTGCGCTGTTTTTGTGGTAAAAGTGCATGCTTATACTATAATATGGCTGGCTTTTCATACCTTTCTTTCCTTTCAGACTTCGCTTTCAAATCTTTTTATTTTTGCAATCCTTTCTGTTCTTTCGTATTTTCCATTTTTGCCATATTTTTTATACCGCCAATATTTACCACATTCATTCATTCATTCACTATCAACCGACCTACCGGTTCATAAGTATTGTTTGAGCAGCCGTTTAAGCATGTTTTAACACCGTTTCCATCACTTGTGTACACACAAACAAATATACAAACATTTATTTTACTTTACATAACTACTTTACCGTATCTAGAAAGAAAGAAATAGGTGTATTTCGCGCTTATATGCTGTTTTCCACAGAAGTAGAAATATGTAATGTGCATGAAGCGCCAGCCGGAAGTAAGTGTAAGTCACTTTGGGACCAAAACTCTTTGCATTTGCTTTTAACTTTGCTTGACTTTAGCTCAACTTTACTTGTGTCTGTAACATCTAGTACTCGTACCTTTGCCACAGTTATGTCTCTGCGGCACATGAGTCAAAGTCGCGTTTGTTAAATTTTTTTTTGCTTAAACTAAACATTGAAGTGAGAGAAGAAATGGGAAACAATTGGGAGGAATATTTTCATATTATACTTAGACTGAGCCTATGAGTAGGGTATGTGTCAATTTATGCTCCTTCTACTTACCACACCTTCAGCATGCACTTTCCACGCTTCGATTATTGATATAAGTCATTTTGTTGTAGTGGTGCTTGAAAAACTCGGTTGTGCTTGTAACACTTGGTTTCTTAGAAGATAAAGCATTCCACAAGCATTAAGCCTCGCAATTTTCATACCACGACTCGTGACTAAAGAATAATTACCAGAAGAATAGAGTAAAATGAGAATAGCAATTCGGAAGTCAGGACAAGTCCTACGCCCTGTAGGTATTCATTCTCTTGAGTTTAGGTATCTAAGAATCCCCTTAGGCCTGACGTTGAGTTTTCCGGAGGGTTGTCGAAGAAAGTCTTGCCAGGGAAATTAATTCTGCCTTAGCAGTGCGAAGGACACTCGCATATCAGGTGCGCCACCGTCTCGTCTGCTCCAGGAAGATTACAGCTGCAGCATAGAGTTTTATGGTTCAATCTCAGTCGGGTCACGTGGTTACCAATAGCCCAATTTCCCGTGAACACCAAGGTTAAGCGGGAAATGTATCTCCTGTCCATCTTTAGAATGGCTGATGATCGCATCTCGTTATAGACTTCTGCAGACCCTGCATGTCTGCAACCATTTTCATCTTGTTTTACCCTCTTCAGACCAGTTCCGAGAGATTTGAAACTTGATGAAATCTCCGAGTGATTTGAAACTTGATGAAATCCAGTGGCGCAAGAACATCTGCCGCCTCTACGATATCAAGAGCCGAGCCTTGCCTGGATTACTCATCAGTCATTTCATTTCCCGGACTGTCGCGGCGCCGCGGCACCCAAATCAGAGTTACGCTATGTCGACTTGCTAAGCCCATTTCCTATACTGCCTGAGCAGGCTGGCTGATAGCTATAGGCCTATTGACAGTAGAAATTAGTGCTTAAACTTGGCTTAGTAATGAATTTGTTTGCTTTTTTCCTCATCGATTCGCGCTAATCATACCTTACCTATGTATAAGATTGCCCACCTCTGTCTTACGAGTACCCACTCTCTTCTTACATCACAGTTACCGCAACTCTCTCTCTCTCTCTCTCTCTCTTCCTCTCACCATCTTTTGAACAATTCAAAGTTCACACATCTCAGCTTGCGGACTTCTTAGTTGTTTTACAGTTCAGTTACTTACGCTTACGCCGTTTAGACACCTTTTAGTTGCAACTTGCAACTTAATGTTTGGTTGCTTGTATAAAGGAGAATCAAAGCCAAATAGAACAAGAAACTAAAGAAAATCAGAACTTGCTCAAGGGAATATTTTGTTTACATGCCGCCAGAAATGAGAAGTTTCCGACTTGTGTTGCTTGCACTGAACAAACAAAAAAAAAAAAGCGGCAGGACACATGTACTTAAGCAACATTTTCTCGAGCAACACACATAAGCTTGCAGCTTAAACTTCTTAACACAAACTAAACACTATTATTTAATATTTAACTAGTTGTAGTACATGGACGAATATGTGCCGCTAAGTCTACTATTGTGTATACTTTTACTACTGCCTTTGCCATCCTCTTCTTCCATTGCGTACAGAGGTAAAGAGAGCTTTAGTTCCATCCATAGTTAGCTGTACAAGATCAACAGCAAAATTATAAAAGTGACGCTTAAATTTGTAAATTTTTGTTGTTGCTTGTTGCATTTAATCGCCTGCATCGAAGTAAACATTATTAGCCAACCAGGCAATTATTGCGAGAGTACGGAAACGAACACCTGTTTGTAAGCGGGTTAAGTGTAGGTATGTACAGCGAGGCTTTTGGGAGACATTTTCTATTAAAGTAATTCTTTATTTATAAAGTAATTTATTGCAGAGAGCAAGAGCGAGCAGATAGACTGCAGTAGCAATGAGAGATGCAGCAGTAGTAAATCTCCAGCATTCGGTGTAGCAAAACATTTCGCTCGCTTTAATTTCAGTAATTCTCAACCAGTTACTTAGCTTCTGCTGTATGAGAAAATGACAACGTGATGAATTAAGATTGATATGGTGTTAAAGATTACCAAATTATATGCCCTAGCTCGACTGGTAATGGTTTTAGATCACAATTTAATTCCTACACGACAATTCCGGAGAGGAGCGAGTGAAAGAACTTGGAGGGCCCCGACCCTAACACACTCCACATGTACACGGACAGCTGTAAACTGAATAACAAAGTTGGAAGAGTTTTTTTTCTGCGAAAACCTTCAACTGAAAGTAAGTTTTTCGTCTACCAGATTACTTGAAGAAACTTACAGGAAATCAAAACTTCGGATTGGGTGTGGTCCCTCTTGAACTCATGCAAGCACTAGTTGTGATCGCACTTCATTAAACTTGTTCACGCTAGATGGGCCAGAGGGTCAACTTGTGTAATTTCCAAGTAAATCTGGTCTAAACTGGGTGAGGGGAGATCTGCATCGCTGCTATATATTAACCGGCTCTCCATAGATCCGCTGCAGTGCGACTTCTAACAGACCACTGTCTCATGGACATTCATGCCTCCGGTATGGGCTTCTCCAAAGGCGGCTTTTGTCGCAATTACAGGGACTTAGAAGTAATTGAAAGTGTTTAGCACTATCTATGACACTGTCGTTAGCCAGATATCACTCCTTCCGTAAACATTTCTTCGAGTGTTTGCCGGAGCTGGAAAATACCAAAATACTAGATTTTCTGCGCTTCTTTAAGCTTCACGGGCATCTAATCTCAACCTATTTTTAAGGTTTTTAAAGGCATCTAGGAAACTAGAGCTAACATGTGGTATCATAATGGGCCCATTCGGCCTAAGTGTGCTCCCGCTTTCCTAAAATGGGGAGGCAGCCATCTCAACATAATCTAACCTAATGCTATCTTAATGCATTTGGAAAGCTAAGAGAGCATTTGTCATTTCCGAAAGCTTACCATCTTAAGCCTTTGGCAAGCAAAGCCTATTGAGATCTTTTTCATGGATCTCTTATCATCACATCACTTTAATTTGGATCAGATAACAATAAAGATATAAACTTTAAAAGTAATAAGTAATCTCTTCCTTTACCTAGTCCCTTGATCTCTGACATTAGTTCTCACTCGGCTCACTGATACTTTGAATTTAACTCATTCTTTAAAATGCATGTTTCAGTCACCGATTTTGAACGTCTTTTCCTAGTTTTTTCCCTTTTCGCTGTTTTTGCGTCTACACTTCTCTGCTTCTTCCACCGTTTTCTTGCTCATTACTCTCTATTAAGCATTTGTTTGCGCAACCAAAAAAAAGAATTCCATTTTAGCATTTTAATTAAAATATTTTCCACGCAATTTTCTGTCTTTTCAATTCAATCTCAATTTCCTAGTACCCGAAGACATTGATTAATTGCAATATTTTTCTATGAAAAACACAAAAAAAAAAAATAGAAAGAAATCACTCAGAACTATTTATTAGTGCTTATGCACTTAAATGAGCGCGACAGGGAGTGAGTAAGCAGAGCTTCCGTTCGTTTGTTTGCAATCATTTGTGGAGAGTCAAATGTATGAAGCTGTTCCCGTACTTATATGTTGTTCTTGTTGATCTTGAGGAGCTGGGTATGAATGCTTGCTTGACACAAGCGACAGTGATTAATCGTTTATGTGGGGGAAAGTAAAATATAATCGTAATTATATTCAATTAAATAAATTCAAATTGTGAGACAGGAAATTCCTAAACATACAAACTAGTCAAATGGCAATGTATCTAATGCGCTTGACTGACTAAGTTATGCGAATTTAATTGAGTCACGAGTAATCCAAGAGAGTAGTGCGTGGCCAAATTAATTAATTTGGATTTTCTGTTAATTTTTTTTGCATTTTAATTTTTTTTAGCATTTTGTGCTGCCTCAGCAATTGAAAAAAAGTTAATGAAAAGTCACTGCTCTCAAAAAAAAAAAAAAAAAAAAACACAATTTCGAATGGTCACCATTGTTCTTTGGAATCAGCAATGCCCCTAGGCGCCTCCTGCTGCGCTAAATTAAATGTTTGCTTTAATTTCTCCTTAGACGAAAAAGTACATACAGTATTGCAAAACGAGTCTGCTTAGACTTACTCATATCATCTTTTCACTTTATAATGACAAATGATTGTAATGGATGAATGCATGTGTCAAGCGGCTGTCAACTTGACAGCGCAAAAACCAAAATAATATGTAGAGTGCTTGTTAAGTGCAGTAGGGACATTAATACCGAAAAGCCAACACTCTAAAAAAATTTTTTCGGTATTAGAAAGTATTAAGAGCACTTATGACATGCTAAAAAAACATCTTTTGAAGATATATAAAAGCTGTTTGAAGCGAGAAAATCCCAATTATAAGTATCGAACTCCACGATTCTCTATTTTGGCTGACTACAGTAAAACGCACGGATCGTTCGGTTAGGCGGCGGGGAATGCTTTCAAAAATTTTGTATTATTAAAATAATCTCTTAGGTATCCTTCTGGATCCCTGAAAAGTTAATAGTTGAAATAGAAAGTGAATTGCTTTAATTTTAATAAGCCTTTCTCAAAGTCCTTAGGTTAGGTTAGGTTAGGTTGAGCTGACTGCCTCCGCAATTCAAGAAAGCGAGGACACACTTTGGCCGAATCGATCCTTTGTGATACCACATAGTAGCCCTGGTTTCTTGCATCGCTTAAAACCTTTTCAGGAAAAATGGATACAAAACAGACTGAAATTAGATGCCTGTGAAGCTAAACCAGCGCGTTGGCTTAATGAAACACAGAAAATCCAGTATATTTGTATTTTTCAACTCCGCCAAACACCCAAGGAAGTGCCTATGGAAAGAGCGATACCTGGCCATCGCCAGAGCAAGACAGTGACATACATAGATAGGGTTCAACACTTTCAATCTCTTCCACTTCCCTGCAGCTGCGACAAAAGTCGTTTTTCTAGAGGCCCATACGAGAGGCATGAATGACTATGAGACAGTTAGAAATCCCATCAGTGGACCTATTATTATTTCTGATTTATTACCGATTTCGTGGACCTATTATTATTTCTGATTTATTACCGATTTCGATTTTCTCTCATCCACTCTTAAGCCAGATTTGACTGCAAATCGCACAGTTTGATAGTCTCTGGCCCATCTGGTGTTAGCCTCTCCAATGAAGTGAGATCTGAACCAGCGATTGCTTGAGTTCATAGGGGCCGGGGGCACTTAACAATTCCGAAGCACTTAACAAATCCCGAAAGGTCAAAACTACTAACAACACTAAAACTAGCACTTTCTGGCACTAAGAATAAAAAAAGAAAATATATAATAAAATGTAAAAAATAAAAAATAGCCAACTGGCACGCAACTAAGGCGCATAAACGCACAACTAAGCGCTCTGCTTTCTATTACAAGTAGCTACTGTTTGCTATATAAAGATCTAAGTACATATTGCACTGTCAAAAACGACTCAATTCCACTGAGTATCACGGAAGTCGTTACGACGCTGCGTGATTAGCTGTCATAATCATCGTCAACGCCAAGAAATGCATCGTTAGTTATAATACACCATACTTACTTCCACTCGTTTATACTTAATACTATGTGTGAGCATAAATTCAAATTTGTCACTTGTCTGTCAGTTGCTAGAGTAGAGGGGAGTATCTACATAGAAACTAGAAATGTCACTAGAAGCGCTCGTTAAAAAGCAAAAAAAAAAAAGAGTAACGGAAAAGGCAAGCAAGATTAATGAAAAGAATAACTTAATTTTGCAAAAAAAAAAAAATACATGCTTATAGAGTAACGATAAAATATTTGTGCAAATAGAATTAATGTTTATAATGCTTTTTACTGTTTATTTTGTATGTGCTTTTACCGTTAGTTAATTCGTTAATTTTAATCGTAAATGCACCCTCGTTATATTTGAGCGAGTAACTCAATCAAAATTGAAATAAGTGAGACCAGAAAATATATATATAAGTAGAGATATAGAATATCTAAATCTGTGAATGTTTTGAATATCATTGTACTAATCAACAGTTTTGAAGTCACTGTACGAATCAATAAAACATTTTGAGCTATCTAATTTTTTAAAATTTTAAAGCACATTTCTACGCGTCATTGGTTTTTACTGCCATCAATTATAAAGTAATAAAACTTATATGTTATTATTTATTTGCAAATACTCCTTATATGAAGAAGAAAAAAAAACATTACGTTATCTTAAATATGCAATCTTGACTGTGCAATCTATATGAGACTTGCGGAAAAATTTTGCATAGTCACTAAACAATTAAATAATTTGCGAAGGGAAGTCCAACTCTGAATGACAAAATTACTTAACACTTTTTAGTTTTTTTTTATACAAAAATCTGCAAAGATCGCAAAAATAAATCAAGCCAGACGACGAAATTTTAGAATGTAATAAACGGGCAGTCAAATAAATAGAGATTTTGTTCTTGTTTTCACAAATCGTTATCAATTGCAATAAAATCTAATAAATGACTACGGCACAGTGGGTCAGGAGCATTAAATTAGATAATAAATTTTCCTTGAGTAAAAATAATTTAGGAAGAGCATTACAAAAATTTGATTCCCGAGTGCTTAGAACATAAATACCAAAATAAGGTCGCTTGGGTCGCGGTTTCTCCGGTCACAAAGTGAGCAAGCCCGGATGTGATGATATTACAATGAAGAGACCTACATATGTACGGTGCGTTAAAAATATCAGTTTAAAAATGTCTCTAACTTCCGTAACATTTGTAGATCTCTCTCTAAAGTTGATGAGCCGTTTTCGCTGTGCCCATCTTCAAAGAAATTCAGTCCTAATAGAATATATCAGAAACTGAGTGGAAGTTCTCCCATTTAAAAAAAATATTTCCAAAAGGTCCCAGTTCAGATTTTTTTTAATAAAATTTTCCCTGAACAGGAAATTACTTGATCCGTATTTGAAAATTGGTCGATTTTTCGCCCAGATATCGATTCATGCTCGCTTCAAAACTCTTACAGAGCTAGATCTATTAAAGCTTAAAGTAAAGAGTCTATATCATAAATATAAATATTAAACTAGAGCAACAATTCTTGTACTGAAGTATAAACTCTTGGTTTACTTACGCCCATGGTTTCGGCTCATTCTAAAACAGAAAAT
Source organism: Urophora cardui (assembly GCA_960531455.1). Taxonomy (NCBI): domain Eukaryota; kingdom Metazoa; phylum Arthropoda; class Insecta; order Diptera; family Tephritidae; genus Urophora; species Urophora cardui. Next base: position 18,349,537 of record OY482670.1, on the reverse strand, counting down.
TTGGTATTTTTTTGTTCGAAAGCAAAAATAACATTAGAATTTCCTCTGCTTGCACACACTGTGCAACACAATAAATAAATGTGAATTTCTCTGCTTCATGAGATAAGTAAAAAAGCAACTTTATTACTTATTCCGTTATGCATAGAACCATTCTCGCCGGCATTTCTACACGCTTCAACAGCTGTTTGAAGTCATCAGTTGCATAGCAGACATACGCTTGAATGAGCGTGTTTTTAAATTTCAAACTGAAGCATAAAATAAAAAATAAGAAAAGAAAAACAACAAGGGCAAAGCTGAAATAGTTAGTTGATGCATTGAAAAGTGAATGAGTTAATAAAAAAATATTTAAACAAACTACAATTCTGCACTACGGCGTCATGTACTCGTCAACAGTTTGGATACCACTGTATCTCTTCATAGCCGCTGCCACATTACTCGCTGTTTGGTGGCGCAAACGACTCAATTATTGGGCCGATCGCGGTGTGGTGCACGAAAGACCTTCAATATTGTATGGTAATATGTATGGCATTGGACGTACACGAGCGTTACGCGATCCTTTCCAACGTTTCTATGAGAAATACAAAAATGTAGCGCCATTTGGCGGTTTCTATATGCCGATGCGCATTGCGGCCGTCATATTCGATCTTGAGTTGGTGAAACATGTTCTGGTCAAAGATTTTGCAAATTTTACAAATCGTGGCAATTACTATAACACCAAAGATGATCCGATATCGGGGCATGTTTTCAATTTGGATGGCGTGAGTTGGCGTAATATGCGTACGAAATTGACGCCCACCTTTACCTCGGCCAAGATGAAATTTATGTTCTCGACAGTGGTGGCGGTCGCCGAGGAACTTGTTAAGGTGTTAGGGAAGGAAGCGCAGGAAGTGAAGCAGAAAAAAGAGACTCAGACCGATAAGGCCGTTGCTTCGGCTGGCATTGAAATACGTGAGCTTTTAGCGCGCTTCACCACTGACGTTATCGGCAGTTGTGCCTTCGGGCTCGATTGCAATAGTTTACATGTACCCGACACCAAATTTCGTGCGATGGGCAAAAAGATATTCGCTACACCTCGTCATAGAAGTATCATCTTCGCTATCGCGCAAGCTTTTCCCGAAATTTGTCGTAAGTTGGGCTTGAAAATGACGCCGGGCGATGTCAGCCAATTCTTTATGCAAGTGGTGCGTGATGCAGCCGAGTACAGGCGAAAATCCGGTGTACAACGTAATGATTTCATGAATTTGCTGTTGGAGTTGACGAATCAAGAAGATGGTCTGACTTTGGAGGAAATTACAGCACAAGCGTTTGTCTTCTTCATTGCCGGCTTCGAGACCAGCTCTGGTACAATGTCTTTTGCGTTGTATGAGCTTGCGCTGAATCAGGATATACAAAAGCGAGCGCGCGAAGAGATCGAAACGGTGCTGGCGCGCAAATTCACATATGAATGTTTGCGTGAGATGCAATACTTGCAGCAGATCTTTTGCGGTAAGTTTTTATATGTTTTTAACAATGTATTTCTTAGCTCATTTATTACTCTATTCTTCCCTGCTCCACAGAAACCCTCCGCAAATACTCCATAGCGTCGTTTTTAGTGCGTCAAAGTCTAAACGACTATCAAGTACCAAATTCCAAGTTGGTCATTGAGAAAGGCACCATCGTCATCATACCCATCGATGCTATACATCGTGATCCCGAAATCTATCCCGAACCGGAACGTTTCGATCCGGCGCGCTTTGAACCGGAAGCTGTCGCCAAACGTCATCCTATGTCTTGGTTGGCCTTCGGCGAAGGTCCACGTAATTGTATTGGTTTGCGGTTCGGTAAAATGCAAGTAATGGCCGGCTTAGCTGTGTTGCTGAAACATTTCAAATTTACACTTACACCACAAACGAAAGTGCCGTTGGATATAAAAAAAGATAGTTTTGTGTTGACGAGTGCAGATGGCATACATTTACATGTGGAAGCATTGTCGACGAGTGGAGAGAGTACCTACTCCGAGTAAAGCACAATGAGAGCAAGCAGTGATCAGCGAGTGTGCGACGAACAACAACGATTAACGAGTTAGTCAAGTAATATGTGATCATGTAATATATGTCCATTGCATTTTATTAGTATTAATCGTGATATTAATGTGATCCAGAATTAAAATTTGCGTTCAATAACCTTTGTTATATACATAATTCTTGTTCAAAAACATTATTTGATCTTATCTTTGTCATATTTTCTTATTCGAAAGACATTAATTTGTAATTAAGCATGCAAATTTTGTGCTGAGCTCTGATTTATAAAAATCACAGTGAACAAGAGATCACACGATTTACGCATTTGTACAAAAAATGACAAATTTAAATTTGTCCACATTTGCCCATTTTGATATCGATGTGCAAATGATTTGCTTTGCGTTCACACGATTTGCCCGATTTATTAGCTTTTGATTTGCCACACATTTGTACATAGAAGTAAAGTGGCAAATTTGTTCACATTCGTTCACACGATTTAACCAATCATGATAAAACAGTCATATGAAAAATATAGAAGCATACTTTTGGGCATTATTTGGAAGAAAATTTTATGAAAAATTAACAAACAAAAATTAATCAAATAGGTATTAAATCATTATAAGTCCATGTATTTTCACGATTTCAAAACTGGATAATACTTCTTTTAATTCTCTGTAAGATGATATAAAGTTAATTTAATTCATTCAATAGAATACGTGTGCTAACGAGCTCCAAAAAAATGGTCATTGTGAAATTGAAAAAATTGGTTGCACAAAAGTGAATGAAATGTTACAGATACGTCGAAATCGTATATGAAGAAATTGTTTATGTACTCATTTTGAATGAAAGTGATTATGTTACTTTTTTGCTCGGAATGACTATTTTCGGAGTTAGAAACAAATGAAGGATCAAAATCATATATCAATTTCGATTATTTTTAGTAATGGTTAGGGTAATAGTAGGATATAGTCACGTGCAAAGTTTTGTTAAATTCGCTCGGAAACTGACTGAGTTATTACCAGGGGTTCATGTTTATTTATATTCGGTTCGGATTCGGGAAATTATTAGAAAAATAAGAGGTTAAGTATTCGGGTTCGGTTTCGGATCCGGTATTTGGAAAAATATTCGGTTCAGATTCGGGAAAGCATTTGGGAAAACATTCGGTTCAGACTCGGGCAAATATTCTTTCCTGGTTTGGGAAAGTATTGGGGTTCGGTTTAGGATCCGGAAAGTATTTGGAAAATTATTCGGTTCAGTTTCAGGAAAACATTCGGTTAAAATTCGGGCAAATATTCTTTCCTAATTTGGGAAAGTATTCGAAAAATCACTTTTTGAAAAAGTATACTTGTATGACTAGCAAGAATAATTGAATAACGTCAAAAATGTATTCATTATACAAAATTATCTCAATAAGGAATAAAAAATTATTCCTAATTTTTTCTAGCTAAACGTTAAAAAATGCTTCTTCGGCCTATATGACACTACGTTTTTTCTCTGGTATATTTGGTTTGAAAAACCCGCCGAAAGTCAAAATACAAATACAATTCTTGAAAAGAGACAAAACCTGTGTTCAATTACTAAAAATTTTTAACTTATTTTTCATAAAAACTGTCATTTTCATATGGAGAGCTGTCATTTTTTACGAAAAATTCGTAACAATTTTTTGTTATTGAACAGAGCTAAATAATAATATAATAATACAATGGCGCTAAAATAACTCTGACGAGTTTTATGGCCGGGCTTCTCTCCCAATTCGAGGTGTGCTCCTTTTGTTTGTCCTACTAATTGGGTGGACCTACAGTTTTATGCCGGTTCCGAACGGCGAATGCATTTTTTTGAGAATCTTTTTCATGGCAGAAATACGCTCGGAGGGTATGCCGAGAGGTGACCGCTGTTTCTAAAACCCCAACAATTGAGTTTTAATTAATTAGAAAAAATTTTTTTGGTGTTTGTTCGCACTGGGGTTTGAACCCGAGACCTCTGGTATAGCAGGCGAGCACTCTACCCACTGCACTACAGCGGCCACGAACAGAGCTAAGTACTCCATTAAAAACAATTTGATTGACATTAAACTTCAAACTAAATGAAAATAATATTTATTTCAAAAATTAATTTTTTTCGAAATTGGAATTCAAATTACTGAAATAAAAAAATTATGCGTCTCAAATGGCAGGGTATCTGTGTATTCCATTTTATAAAGAGAAGCCAGTGCGCCGTATAATGTTTCTTCCGGACTTCTTCTTTCCCCTTACGGCCAAAGCAGAAGCTTATAAGAGGCCAATTTAAAACTTGTATTTCCATATATTTTTTATTTTAAACATAATTTATTTTATAGTTGTCAAAAAAGATTTGTATATTTGCCACACTCATTTGTATCAAAGTGGCAAATCAAAATTTGTCCATTTTCATCATTTTCAGATACGAAAAATAACTCTTATTGAATTTTTTGAAATCAAAAACGTTGGGCAGATTTCAATGAAAAAATTTTTCCCTTACATTTAAAAGTTATTATGGGAAAGAAAAATTTTTCTGTTGCTCATAACGATTATATTCAGATTTTTATTTTTTCAATTGCTTCATAACTGTTATTCATCAGAAAAATTTTTTTCCGTTGCTCATAATGTTTATTTTGAAATTTTTATTTTTTCCGTTGTCTCATAATAGTTATTCATGAAAATAAATTTTTTCTCTCGCTTATAGCTAATTTCTATTTCAGATTTTTGATTTTTACGTTGTATTGTGAGTATTATTTTGTGGAATTGGTTCCTTTTTTTGCTCATAGGACTTCATCTTTCGGTATCTAGTGTATATAGCACCATCCACTATGTAATACAGTATATTTATTTTATTCCCAACCCCGAAGCTAGAATGTTTCAATTGGTACTAGCTGTAAATATATCCTAACTAAAATTAAAAAATGCTGATTAGAAATCGGTTTAGGCCCATGGTTTCATATACAAAGTTACTTAGAATAATCCGTAGGATTTTTTTCCGCGCAAACGATTTTTCGAAAATAAAATAATCGATCTCGTGATAAAAATCGATAGCAATAAGAAAACAAATCATTGTGGTAGTCAGACTTAGCACGATATTGTCCGGAAGCGTTGATATGTATGTACATTAGAGTGCGATAAAGGTTTAGTGGTCTTTCACGGGGGTCAAATTTCAGATGGCCATAGAACTTACATGTTTTACCCCTGTGACACTCCACTAAACCATGATCAATTGGGACCAAAATTTATGTTTGATATCTTTAACCATGCTACTACCGATTGAGGGGCGATACAGTCTTTTTATGAACTTTTAATTTCTTCATACAAATTAAACGCACTCTTATGTACATACATATAACGTTCTATTATATTTATTGACTAATCCATACCCGCGAAGTCTTCCGCGGAAGAAAATTCAATATATTTTTTTTAAATTATAAAATATTTAAAGAAAAATTGGCAATACACCAAAATAAAAATCCAACCGAAATCCATTCGAAACCTAAATTAAAATCGAATTAATTTATGATCTTCCATCTTCCACCAAGCTTCAGTTTTCCCTCTTTCTCTCTCTTTCCCTTTCCTATTCCCTCTCTCTCCACCCTCAATCTTTAACTATCCCTATCCCTATCTCAATCTTTTTTCACTTTCCTTAGCTAAAAAGCCAGATGGGTGAGAACGCACACTTTTCCAAAGTTGTCTAAGCTCGATGTAGTGGCCCATTTACCAAATATCATTGATTTACGCAAATAGACTCCGAGTTATAAGGATTTTAAGGACTTCTACTGAAGGGGAAGGAAAGTAGTGGAACTTTTCTGTGTACCATATGCACACCCCAGTGCAAAAATGCGTTATATTATTTTCTAGCGCAAAAACGAACTTTCGTACAAACAAAAGACGCGAAAACTCGAAGCGCAAAAGCATGCCGATAAAACTTTTTAGTTCCTTTGATCCCCTAAGATAAAAGGGCAAAAACGAACTAAAAAGCTTTGTCGGCATGTTTTTCTGCTTCGAGTTTTCGCGTCTTTTGTTTGTACGAAAGTTCGTTTTTGCGCTAGAAAATAATATAACGCATTTTTGCACTGGGGTGTACATATATGATTTACACGAACGCTTATCTAAAAATCACTTGCGAGGAGTAAAGGCTGTTTTTAAAAATCACAACCGAAGATCTTTAGCATGGATAACAAATTCCTACCACACTAAGCCATCTAATCGTACATTCACGTACATATGTATCTCATATTATTCACCGAAAAATAAAGTCCTATAACCAAAAAAAGAAACATATTCTGCAAAATAATACTCGCAATATAACGAAAAAATAAAAAAATTTGAAATGTAGAAGTTATGAGGCAACGGAAAAAATAAAAATTTTTAAATAAAAGTTACGAGCAACGGAAAAATTTTTTTCTCATGAATAACAGTTATGGGGCAATTGAAAAAATAAAAATCTGAACATCATCGTTATGAGCAACAGAAAAAAATATTTTTCAAACATAATAGTTACGACTGTAGAATATTTTTTTTCGGTTTGAAATAACTCTTAAGAAATGAAAGAAAAAGATTTTTGAATTTTTTAATTGTTATGAGGCAATTTTTTTGAATATTTCTTATAACAGTTATGTCTCTGATCATTTTTATTTACCTTCTGTATCACATTTGTGTTCACACGATTTGGCTATAATGGCTGTTTTTGATTTGCCACAAGAGGCTAAATATTTGGCTTTTGTGATTTGTGTCAAATGAAATTTACCGTTCACACGGTTTGCCTATGAATTTGGCAAATTTTTAGCCAAATGTACAAATCGTGTGATCTTAGCTTTAGAGAGAAAAACGGTTTGGGGGTTTTCTATATGGATAGTTCGTTCTGTGTGGAAAATATTTCGCCCCCAGACAACAACCCACAATTTGTGTCACAATGTTATAAAGTAGTACAAATTGTATGTTGCTATTTATTTAATACCATGTCTCCACCTCAAAACGAGTGCCGAAACTCGCCAATATCTATACAAATTTCTGAGAGCGAGTGAAGATTGAAACACTAGTTGCGTTCTCAATCCTCTTGCCAAACGCGATGATATCGATGCCTTCTCTAATTTTGTATCGAAAATCTATCGAAATCTCACACAGGCAGGACAACAAGAACGCAAAAATAAGCAAACATACAAACATTTAAGAAGAACAAGAAAGAGAAATGTTAAACTGAATCACGATCAGCCACGTGGAGACGGGTTAAAATATTTGGTAGTACTGCTTATATCAAGCAAAAAAAAAAAAACACGTTATCATTTACGATATGCAATCTTGACTTGTAGAAAAATTTTGCATAGTCACTAAACAATTAAATAATTTGTTAAGATAAATCCAACACGCAGTCATTTCGACTTGTCCACTGCGAATCACAAAATAATCACTTTTAGTTTTTGTGCTTTGCTGTCTTCTACAATGAACACAAATATAACAACAATTTCAACAAAAATAAACCAAGCGAGACAAAGAAAGTGTAGAACGTAATAAACGCGAAATCAAACAGTGCTTTTGTTGTTAGTTTTGTTATGGTTCCCATCAGAAAATTGAAGACTTATTTAACGCTTATTTCATAAGATTATAAGGCTTATAAAATAAGGACTGAAATAGAACAATAGTTCTTTGAAAAAAGCTTCACCATAAGCAAACTTGCCCTGCATCCCGAGGTTGTGGCTTCGAATCGCAGTAAAATCTTTCAGAATTTTTTTAATTTAGTTTTTTTTTTTAACCCGTTAGTGGTCAAAGCTAACCTACAATAAATATAAAATATATAATTGGGTGTTCTCAAATTGGCACGGACCACTAATTGGTTAATAATGAAAAGAAAATGTAATGAAAAAATAACACAAAAATGGAAGAAAAAAACAGCAGGAGAAGCAACAAGAAAAAACCAAGGACGATCGCACCCTAAATCATGAAATGGCACAACTAAAAATTTTTCAAAATCGGTTTTTTATCATAAACCAGCATACAAAACATATCTCCAGCAATTGCCAAAAGGACTTTTCAATCGGTGTCTGTTATAGCAGAAATATAGCCATTTTACGTGGCCTTTGCAACACAACATTGCTTATAGCAGTTGAGCGCATAACAGCAATCAATATAACTTATTTATTCCTTATTCCTTAAAAATTTTTTGCAGGGTTGTTATTGCTTTCACATACATATCGTCGTATCATACGAAAACTAACATATTTAAAATTTCTGGCGAAAGCTATCAATAAAAAAATTCTGTACGAAAAGTAGAACATTTGACTTTTGGCCGACGAAAAGTAATAAAATCGAGTTTTGGCTGACGAAAAGTAATAAAATCGACTTTTGGCTGACGAAAAGTATCAGTAATTATATACTGTTTTTACATTAAAATTGTTGTTGTTTATACGAAAATGATAGTTTTCGTCAGCCAAAAGTTGATTTTATTACTTTTCGTCAGCCAAAACTCGATTTTATTACTTTTCCTCGGCCAAAACTTGAACTTTTTACTTTTCGTCAGCCACAAAAAATCTGATGTTAGTTTTCGTATGGTACGACGATATATACAATCATATATATCCCTGCAGGGAACTCAATAACTAGTGAGCAAAATTTCTAGTTCCGAACTAGCGAAAAGGTGTCAAAGGGGAACTAGATCAATTGTAGTTAGACCCTCACCAGTTCAGAAGGAGTGAATTGAGTGACCATTATAAGACACACTTTGATTTGTATGCAATTTCGAAGTGACAAAAATTCTATGAAAATTTTTCGTTCGTTCAATTGCCGTCGGCTTTGTATATTTCTGCAATTCTCAGATGTTTAGTGAAGTATTTTATATAAAGAGTTTTCTATTTGCTTTTCCGATCCCTCAGGCTTATTTTTAATTTTTTTTATTATATTACTTTTTAAATATTATTGTAAATTTTTATTAAATAAAAAAATAAAAAAATATTAGTTAAAAAAAAATAAAAAAAAATTATCATCCACCTTGACACCGACAGGATTCGAACCCGCGCCCCTCAGATTGAAAGGCACATGCGTCAGCCAGTCGGCCATCGCGCCACTTGCATGAAGTGTGTCAAATGCTGCACTTAAGCTGCAGATGTAAAACTGTAGAATTTTTAGGTACTTGTAGCTACTTCAGAACTATCGAAATTGTGCCAATAAACGAACTAGTGTAAACTGTAGAATTTAGTACTAGTTCGGAACTATCGAAAATGTAGTGCAGAGAGGGACAATTGACACCGCCTAGGACATCGCCGTGTTAAATTCGCCAGTTGATAACATGCAAAAGAGATTTAGCTCGCACTAGTAGTGTCGAAAAATGCACTAGAAGCGACCTAGTTCGGTACTAGAGATTTTCCCTACAGGGTATACTTATCTATAAATTTTTACATATACATACGTATATTAATCGTTATCATTTGTAATAAAAACGAATAAATGAAAATGGTACAGTGGGTCAAGCGCACGCGTTAAGTTTTATAAGTAGGAAGAGCATTTCGAAAATTTTATTCCCTTACGTTCGCTTGAGTGAAGATAGCCAGAAGAAGAAAGTATTCATATCAAAGCCCGGCTATATGTAATGGCGTGGGAAGGAGTAGAGCTCCATTAGAAACATCAGAATAATGACTTAACCTACTCAGCGTTTCTAGATCTCTCAAACTATCACGGTGCAGGATTGACTGGTGAGTCAGAGAGAACTTTCATAGCTTTTGCACCAATACTCTAAGACCGTCTATCGCTTATACCTACTTCTATAGTAAAAATTCTCAATTCAATTCAGACAAATTCACCATAACCAAATTTAGAAAACTTATTAGATTCCCATTTTATCACTACCAAGCCACTGTCCTGCGTAACTAAAAAAGCGCGGTTATATGCCTCCCAGCCGATTACAAGGTAGGAATAACTTTATTGCTCTTTGCGTTATGCATAGATCGATTCTCGCTGTCATTCCTAGTTGTTTATATGCTTCAGCAGCTGTTTGAGATCATTAGTTGGAGCGCAGAAATACGATTGAATGAGCGTGTTTGTATTTTTAAACGGAAGAAAATAATAAAAATAGAAAAGAAGAAAGACAAAGATCAAAATTAAAATAGTTGATGCATTGAAAAGTGAATGAGTTAATAAAAAAAATATTTAAACCAACCGCAATTCTTCACTACGGCATCATGTACTCGTCAACAATTTGGATACCACTGTATCTCTTCATATCCGCCGCCACGTTACTCGCTGTTTGGTGGCGCAAACGACTCAATTATTGGGCCGATCGCGGTGTGGTGCACGAACGACCCTCAATCTTGTATGGCAACTTGTACGGTGTAGGACGTACACAAGCGTTACGCGACCCTTTCCAACGTTTCTATGAGAAATACAAAAATGTGGCGCCATTTGGCGGTTTTTATCTGTCGATGCGCCGTGCGGCCGTCATATTCGACCTTGACTTGGTGAAACATGTTCTGGTCAAAGATTTTGCAAATTTTATAAATCGTGGCAATTACTATAACACCAAAGATGATCCGATATCGGGGCATGTGTTCAATTTGGATGGCGTGAGTTGGCGTAATATGCGTACGAAATTGACGCCAACTTTTACCTCGGCCAAAATGAAATTTATGTTCTCGACAGTAGTAGCTGTCGCCGAGGAACTTGTTAAGGTGTTAGGGAAGGAAACGCTGGAGATGAATGTGCAGAAGCAGAGAGAAGATACTCAGTCCGAAAAGGCCGTGGCTTCGGCTGGCATTGAAATACGCGACCTTTTAGCGCGTTTCACCACTGACGTTATCGGCAGTTGTGCCTTCGGGCTCGATTGCAATAGTTTACATGAACCCGACACCAAATTTCGTGTGATGGGCAAGAAAATATTCACTAAACGTCGTCATGGACGTTTCGTCTTTGGTTTCGCGCAAGCTTGTCCCGAAATTTGCCGTAAGTTGGGCTTGAAAATGACGCCGGACGATGTCAGCGAATTCTTTATGCAGGTGGTGCGTGAAACAGCCGAGTACAGGCGAAAATCCGGTATACAACGTAATGATTTCATGAATTTGCTGTTGGAGCTGAGGAATCAAGAAGATGGTCTGACTTTGGAGGAAATTACAGCACAAGCGTTTGTCTTCTTCATTGCCGGCTTCGAGACCAGCTCTAGTACAATGGCTTTTGCGTTGTACGAGCTTGCCCTGAATCCGGATATACAAAAGCGAGCGCGTGCTGAAATCGAAACTGTGCTGGCGCGTTTCGATGGCAAATTCACTTATGAATGTTTGCGTGAGATGCAATACTTGCAGCAGATCTTTTGTGGTGAGTTTGTATATGTTTTGAACAATATTTTTTCAACTCATTTAGCTGTCTATTTTCTCTATTTATCTTCCTCCCTTAGAAACCCTTCGCAAATACTCCATACTCTCGATTACAATGCGTAAATGCCTCAAGGACTATCAAGTACCGAATTCCAAGTTGGTCATCGAGAAAGGCACCATCATCGTCGTACCCATCGATGCTATACATCATGATCCCGAAATCTATCCTGATCCGGAACGTTTCGATCCGTCGCGCTTTGAACCAGAGGCTGTCGCCGAACGTCATCCAATGTCTTGGTTGCCTTTCGGCGAGGGTCCACGTAATTGTATTGGTTTGCGATTTGGTAAAATGCAAGCGATGGTGGGGTTAGCGCTGTTGCTTAAGCATTTTCAATTTAAACTTACACCACAAACGAAAGTGCCGTTAGATATAAAAAAAGATAGTTTTTTGTTGACGACTGCAGATGGCATACATTTGCACGTGGAAGCGTTGGTGAGTGAGAACAGTACCGCTGAGTGACGAGTAAAGCAAAATGAGTGCAAGCGGTGGTGATTGAGAGAGCGACGAAAGAGCAGCGAGTAACGAGTTAGCCAAGTGATGAATGTACGTCGAATTTATTTGTACATATGTTAGCTTTGTTCAACAACTTTACTTGCAACAAGAGCACCAGTGACAAATTAAGAGTAAAAACGAGTAAAAGAGAAAATTATCAACCAAAGTTATTGAACACAAAATCGTAAACATTTGCAAGTAAACAGCTGATGCGCTGTTTTCATAATTTGATTTTTAGGTTAGGTTGTAATTGAAATGTTTGAAATTGAAAATGAATGTAAATATCTGAATTAGGAAGACGAAAATCTACTTTGGATATTCCACAACATCGTCAAGATTCCTTTTTGCGCTAATTTATTTATTATGCAATTAGAAATTTGCGATTAAAATGTTGGCATATTTCCAATTGCAATTTTTGTGATCATATGTTTTTGACGCTTCTATTTTTTTAAAGCTGCAAGTAGTTGCAAGTGAAAATTTTACTTGCAACTATTTTCAACTCTCTCGAAGTCTTACTCTCCCAATTTGGGTCTCTTTTGCAAATTTTTCGGGTTATTGAACATAAAATTCGTAACTATTTGTAAAAGCAATTAAAAACTTTGAGTTATTGAACAAAGCTGTTTATTCTCATAAATTGTATTTTATTAGTATTAATCGTCATTTTAATGTAATTCGAAGATTTAAATTAAATACATATTTGTATAAAATACTTGTTCAAAAACATTTGGTTGGCTTTATGATTATTTTCTTCATCCGAGTTATAACACTGTGCAGGGAGTTTGAGCGCCAAATGGACCTCATCGTGAGGACGAGATTGAATTGTTCCACAAACATAATCCTCAACTAATTTTACTATATGCAAATAAGTAAAATATCATTATCATATTAATTTTGAGGTTCCAGAATTTGGTTTTTATGGACCAAAACAGATTTTTGAAAATAAAAATTTGGCAAAAATCGACAAAAAATAACCAGGCCAGTATGCACATCGAGTTGAAGCCGAATTTTATGCTGAATCCAGATATGAAATCAGGATTAAAATCGGATGATCTGTTTTCCTGATATAGCTTGATTTCCGGTTATGGAGGCTGCATGCCCAAAATCGCTTATTTTCGCGATTATACCTTGCTGTGTACAATATATCTTAAATTTGTTTGCAAATTTCTTAAAGATAAGTCAATACAATATAGGAACAATATTTTTAAATATTAAATTATCTTCTGGTATTTTCCGGTAGAATATTTCCTCACTGCTTATTGACTTCTCTTTGAAGTACAAATTTTTTTTTGCGACAACAGTCATTTCCTTTGCTTTTTAACATCAATGCTACGCACTTACAGTGCTGTTTTTATTTTTATTAATTTTTTGTGGACTTTTTCCCTGGATACGACAAACATGAGTGTCCCCGTCATGAAAATCTTTTCACAGAAAATTAGAGATTTTTTTTCAACATTTTGCTATCTAGGTATTTTATGAAGAGATGTAATTTATTTTGAAATTTTATAAAGCATTTAAAGCAAGGCTGCTCAACGAAATGAACAAAATAATTTTGTTTCAAAAAATATCAATAGAAAATATCCAAAAATTATTTTGTTTTGCTAATTATCAGAAACAAAATTTTTTCGTTTCAAAAATTATCAATAAAGCTGATTCCACATAGAACTTTGTGTTGCGCTACGTGACACTTTCTGCGTGACAGCTGAGATTAAAATACATGTATCTATATGAGGTTTCTCACATAACAAAAAGTAACGTAAACGCCGAAGTTACGTAAAGCACAAAGTTGCCCAAATCTCAACTTTTGGGGGCGTTGAAATTTTTTTTCAGTTTCATTTTAATTCAAATGTAAATAAACAAATTTAAATTTCACACAATTGAAAAATAATTTAATAGATTTTTTTTTTCTTATTTACTTTTTTGTAAATAAAACGGAGAATGAGAGATTTTTCAGAAAATAAATATTTTTTGAGTGATGTTGCAGCGTTCAATGTGGCATAGTTTTTCAGTTTTGCGTTGCTTGACATAGAAAGCGGCGGCTTTTCGTCAGCCAAAAGTTGATTTTATTACTTTTCGTCAGCCAAAACTCGATTTTATTACTTTTCGTCGGTCAAATGTTCTACTTTTCGTACAGAAGTTTTTTATTGATAGCTTTCGCCAGAAATTTTAAATATGTTAGTTTTCGTATGGTACGACGGTTTATAAAATCGAATATTTCAACAGAAACAAAATTTTTTTTGTTTATTGTTAAAAATAACGTTATTTTGCAGCCTTGATTTAAAGCACTTAAGAGTCTTAAGTTAAGACTCAATTTTAAATGCATATTCTGCCTTGCCCTAGGCATCAAAAATAAACCAAGCGAAACGACGAAAGTGTAGAACGTAATAAACGCGAAATCAAATAGTGCTTTTTTGTTGTTTTTGTTATACATACATATGTAAATCGTTATCAGTTGTAAATTAATGACAATGGTACAGTGGGTCAAACGCATTAAGACTTAGAAATAATATCAATTCCAAGCTGCGTCCACTTGAGTGAATATAATACTTAAATAATAATATAATAATAATACATTGGAGCGTTTATAACTCTGAAAAGTTTTATGGCCGAGCTTCCCTCCCAATTCGAGGTGTGCTCCTTAACTTTTGCTTTTCCTACAAATTGGCTGGACCTACAGTTTTATGCCGGCTCCGAACGGCGAATGCATTTTTTTTTTTTTTGAGAAACTTTTCATGGCAGAATTGCACTTGGAGGCAATGATGGTAGACACTTTTTTGGAAATTCCCTACAGAGCAAGAAAAAAATCCCTACTTTTCCCTACGCCTGTTTCAAATTTTCCCCACGAAATTCCCTACACTTTTTTTTGTTATTTCCATGTTATAACAATGAATTAAATGCAGGACAGTAAATGAACGTTTTTTTCTTATATAAATAATGGAAATCGGCTGTTATATACTGGGAAAAAGAAAATGAAAATTAAAATTTTTAATTTTAGTGATATTCATCCTTAAAAAATTATCCTTTCATTCGCTCTTAAAATTAAATTCAAAATTTCCCCACTCTTGCTGAAGTGCGCAAGCATCTACCTTCACAATTTTTGTATTACCTTTCACTCCCATTCCAATTTCGGGATATAAAAACTTCATTTCTTCAAGTGTACCTGCATTTTCATAAAATTTTTCCACTTTAACAGTTTTATAATATAATAAGAGTATTCATCTAAAGTTGTAAACTGCTGGTAAATGGGGTAAAGTGATAAAATAATAATTGTGATAAATTATCTGTCAAAATTTGTATGAAAATATATTTAAGCAAAGTTTATCAATTTACCGAACGATTTTGTTGCGTAAATTTATAAATTTCGGTAAAATTCAAGTCTGACACATTGTCAGTTTTACTTTTTCAATTTAAAAGAAGAAATTGTGATTTCCTTCGGCATTTTAGCCCGATTTATTAAAATAATTTCTACAAAAATGTTATATGCATTGTTTGTTTATTTTATTGGGTTTTTTATTTATTAATCAAGTTGACACTGACAGCTGACAAGAGTTTAAACAATTATTTACCAAAGTGCGTTCATGTAAAAATGCGGATAAATTGATAAACTTTAACAATTTATTACTTTATCACTTTAGATGAAGACCACTAATAAAAGAATCTTTTGCTCCGATGCACGAATAAAAAGTATCGAGTTATCCGATAGTTCAATAAAAGATCTTAAAGCTTGTCTTCACGATATAGCAGCTTGTCTCCAATTACGCCATTAAAGGATTCGCGATTTAACTCGTCTTCACAGCGTTTTCATTATTCAGATCGACAGTCAGTTTTGCCAAAAAAGCCCTACATTTACCTATTTTATAAAAATCTGTCCTTTTTTCCCCACGGTCACTTTTTTCCGATTAGAATCCCTACATGTAGGGAATTTTCCCTACGTATCACATCACTGCTTGGAGGGTCTGCCGCCCATTGCCGAGAGGTGACCGATATTTTATAAAAACCAAATAATTGGGTTTTAATTAATTAGAAAATTTTTGGTTGATGTTTGTCCGGACTGGGCTTTGAACCAGAAGAATGACTTCATCTTGCCTAGCGTTTCTATTTAGATCTCTCCAACTGTCATAGGATTGACTAGTGAGTCAGAGAGAACTTTCATGCCTTTTGCACCAATACTCTAAGACCGTCTATCGCTTAAACTTCTATAGTAAAAATTCTCAATTCAATTCAGACAAACTCAACAAAAAAAAAAAAAAAATTGAGAAATCTTATCAGATGCCCATTTCATCACTACCAAGCCACTGTACAGCGTAATAAAAAAAAGCCCGTTTCTCTGCCTCACAGCCGGTTACAAGGTAAGAGTAACTTTATTGCTCTTTCCGTTATATGCATAGATCGATTCTCGTTGGCATTTCTAGTTGTTTATACGCTTCATCAGCTGTTTGGGATCGTCAGTTGGAGCTTAGACATACGATTGAATGAGCGTGTTTGCATTTTTAAGCGGAAGAAAATAATAATAATAGAGAAGAAGAAAGACAAATATCAAAACTAAAATACTTAGTTAGTTGGTGCATTGTGAAGTGAATGAATAAATAAATAGATAAATATTTAACAAACTGCAATTCTGCACTACGGCGTCATGTACTCGTCAACGGTTTGGATACCACTGTATCTCTTCATAGCCGCCGCCACATTACTCGCTGTTTGGTGGCGCAAACGACTCAATTATTGGGGCGATCGCGGTGTGGTGCACGAAAGACCTTCAATATTATATGGCAATATGTATGGCATTGGGCGTACACAAACGTTACGCGATCCTTTCCAACGTTTCTATGAGAAATACAAAAATGTGGCGCCATTTGGCGGTTTCTATCTGTCGATGCGCATTGCGGCCGTCATATTCGACCTTGACTTGGTGAAACATGTTCTGGTGAAAGATTTTGCAAATTTTACAAATCGTGGCAATTACTATAACACCAAAGATGATCCGATATCGGGGCATGTTTTCAATTTGGATGGCGTGAGTTGGCGTAATATGCGTACGAAATTGACGCCCACCTTTACCTCGGCCAAGATGAAATTTATGTTCTCGACAGTGGTGGCGGTCGCCGAGGAACTTGTTAAGGTGTTAGGGAAGGAAACGCTGGAGATGAATGTGCAGAAGCAGAGAGAAGATACTCAGTCCGAAAAGGACGTGGCTTCGGCTGGCATTGAAATACGTGAGCTTTTAGCGCGCTTCACCACGGACGTTATCGGCAGTTGTGCCTTTGGGCTCGATTGCAATAGTTTACATGAACCCGACACCAAATTTCGTATGATGGGCAAGAAGATATTCACTAAACGTCGCCATGGACGTGTCACCTTCGCATTCGCACAAGCTTGCCCTGAATTTTGTCGTAAGTTGGGCTTGAAAATGACGCCGGATGATGTCAGCGAGTTCTTTATGCAGGTGGTGCGTGAGACAGCCGAGTATAGGCGAAAATCCGGTGTACAACGTAATGATTTCATGAATTTGCTGTTGGAGTTGACGAATCAAGAAGATGGTCTGACTTTGGAGGAAATTACAGCGCAAGCGTTTGTGTTTTTCATTGCCGGCTTCGAGACCAGCTCTAGTACAATGGCTTTTGCATTGTATGAGCTTGCGTTGAATCAGGATATACAAAAGCGAGCGCGTGCTGAAATCGAAACTGTGCTGGCGCGTTTCGATGGCAAATTTACTTATGAATGTTTGCGTGAGATGCAATATTTGCAGCAGATCTTTTGTGGTGAGTTTGTATAGGTTTTTAACAATGTCTCGCTTAACTAATTAAGCACTCTATTTTCCTTCCTCCACAGAAACTCTCCGCAAATACTCCATAGCCTCGATTACAATGCGTAAAAGCCTGAACGACTACCAAGTACCAAATTCCAAGTTGGTCATTGAGAAAGGCACCATCGTCATCATACCCATCGATGCTATACATCGTGATACCGAAATCTATCCCGAACCGGAACGTTTCGATCCGTCGCGCTTTGAACCAGAGGCTGTCGCCGAACGTCATCCAATGTCTTGGTTGCCTTTCGGCGAAGGTCCACGTAATTGTATTGGTTTGCGATTTGGAAAAATGCAAGTAATGGTCGGTTTAGCTGTGTTGCTGAAACATTTCAAATTTACACTTACACCACAAACGAAAGTGCCGTTGGATATAAAAAAAGATAGTTTTGTGTTGACGAGTGTAGATGGCATACATCTGTATGTTGAAGCGTTGGCGGCGAGTAGGGAGGGTACAGCCGAATGATGAGTAAATAGGTGTACTCGCGTACTTTTTCCAGCAGCTTTTCTCTGTTTGCCTCTATCACTCTCTATCTCGCCAAATATCATTCTTCCTCTCACAAGAGAAAAATATCCAAAAAAGTAAAAAAATGCAAATCTATTCAAATCTTGCAGGAAAGATGAACAGCTGATCAAATTAAAATTATGGGAATTAACAAAATATATACAAATCCTATATTTACAAAAATTTATACGAAATTTGTATTACTTTAGCTTAGTTTCAGCTGTAGATTATGCCTGCATTGTATTTTACTAATAAAGAAACATGTATGTATGTATATAAATGCGGAGCTGCGGCTGCCTGCTGGCATTGCATATTGACATACATACATACATACATATAAGTTAGCAGAGGGTAACCGGCGGACTTCCTACATTAAGCAACAAACATACAATGCTGCTGTTATCATCCGACATTTAGCTCAAGTACAGATGCAGACATAATCAAATGTTATTTATTTACATCTTTCATAATTAATTCGTCCATATTTAACTTTTTTAATTTTGAATTTCAATTTTGCAATTTTCGCAAATTACAAACATATGTTTTTTCATCAGCTGTTTTGCTGCTGGACAAATGTGATGGAAAAAATTTGTCCTGCAGAATTTTGCAGCCTCTCACAAAAATAAACGTCACTTTGCTCTCTCATTTCCATCACTTCTGCAATTTTTTTGCGTAAAAAAATGGAAAAAGCGGATATTTGTTGCAAAATTGTAATAAATTGCAACAAATTGCTGTACGCGAATACAACTAATGACAGTGAGTGCAAGCAGCGGTGAGCGACGAATAACGGATGAGGACAGTGTAGCGAGTTAGCGTGGGCATAAGTGAGCGTCGAATGTATTTTAAGTATATGCTCGTTCTTTGTATTTTATTAATATTAATCGTTATTTTAATGTGATCCAAAAGTATAATTTAAGTTAAACATTTGTATGCAATTTTTATTCAAAAACATTTCGTCGATTTTATCTTTGCTATTCTTGCTTATTCCAAAGACATTAATTTGTAATTAAGCATGCAAATTTTGTGCCAAATATGCATGAGCGCTATTTTAGAAATTACAGTGTGCAAGTTAGGTGAAATTTTGTTCTTCTACTATTTAGCGTAAATTTTTGGCATATTTTTGTAGTAAAAAAGCTGTAAACATCATGTGATTGTCTTATGATTCGCTTCGGGCGGTTTACAAAATTGTACTCTTTTTTATAATATTGAACTCCAGCTTTAGAAGATTTGAATTGCTTTTGAAGTTCCAGGGGGATATGAAAATATATTCCATCTCTAGAAAGTATCAAAGAAAGAGTGGATCTTGCAGATAACCTTGAAGTTCAAGCGTAATCGATTTCGAAGGAACAATTTTTCTCTATCATAATCCACTGAAGGCCTCAAAATTATTTTCTATAACTATAAGACCAATATTTTTCCTCACGTCTTTTAATGCGAATGTGCAACTTTAAATTATGCACAAGTTTGCACTTCTTGGTGGAGCAAATGGGCAACAGAGCTGTCAGATAAACGCAATGAAATTACGCATGTTATGCACGCACACGCAAATATATAGACGAAAGCACAAGTAAGGAGCACAAGTAAGGAAGCACATGAACACAAACAATGACCACTTAGTTTTCGGCTGCTTCTCTGTATCCTGCTCCTCCGCCTCAGCAGCAGTTGAACTTATCAACAGCAGCTTTAGCATCACAATCAACATCAACAACGTTGTCGTGCCGCCAACAACAACAACACCAAACAATCAACAAATAGCAAGTGAATGCACTGAAGCGAACATATTCAATGCTTGCGCTGATTGTTGCTGATACGGTGGGACAAAAGTGGAAATAGTTTAGTCAAAATTTTAAAATAAAATAATCTGCAGTTGCTTAGCTTAAAAAATAAATTCTTGGTTCACTTTGTTGCAGGCAAAACAAAAAGTAATTAAAAATATGTAGATCAATTCATAGACCACTCGGCTCATAAACCAAATGGATTTGAACGTTCATATTCGGTATTCGTATTGACATTCGATATTCGAATTAATATCCGGTATTCGTTATTAAAATTCGATATTCGGTATTAAAATTTGATATTCGAATTCGGTATTATGATTCGTTATTCGGTATTAATATACGGTATTCGGTATTTATATATGATATTCAGTATTAATATACGGTATTCAGTATTAATATTCGATTTTCGACATAAATATTCTGTATTAGCATTGAATAGTCGGTATTAATATTCAGTACCAATTTATATACGGTATTCAGTACTGATATTCTGTTCTCATATACGGTATTCGTATTCGGTATTCGGTTTTCATATTCGTATTGGTATTCATATTCGCCTTCACTCACTTTTCATAATCATATTCGATATTCGGCATTCATATACGGTATTCGTGTTCAGTACTCGGTATAAATATTCGGTTTTTGGCATTGGCATTCGGTACTAATATACGGTATTCGATATTAATATTCAATTTTCGGCATCGATATTCTGTATTAGCATCCGGTAGTCGGTATTAATATTCAGCACCTATTCATATATGGTATTCAGTACTGATATTCGGTTCTAATATACGTTACTCGTATTCGGTATTCGGTTTTCATATTCGTATTGGTATTCATATTCGCCTTCACTCACTTTTCATAATCATATTCGATATTCGGCATTCATATACGGTATTCGTGTTCAGTACTCGGTATTAATATTCGGTTTTTGGCATTGGCATTCGGTACTAATATACGGTATTCGATATTAATATTCAATTTTCGGCATCGATATTCTGTATTAGCATTCGGTATTCGGTATTAATATTCGGCACCTATTCATATATGGTATTCAGTACTGATATTCGATTCTCGTATACGGTATTCGTATTCGGTATTCGGTTTTCATATTCGTATTGGTATTCGTATTCGCCTTCACTCACTTTTCATAATCATATTCGATATTCGGCATTCATGTACGGTATTCGTGTTCAGTATCCGGTATTAACATTCGGCTTTTGTCATTGGCATTCGTTATTAATTTACGGTATGCGGTATTAATATTCGACTTTCGGCATCGATATTCTGTATTAGCATTCGGAAGTTGGTATTAATATACCGCATTCATTACTGATAATCGGTTCTCATATACGGTATTCGTATTCGGTATTCGGTATTCGGTATTCGAATTTCATATTCATATTGGTATTCGTATTCGCCTTCACTCACTTTTCATAATCATATTCGATATTCATATACGGCATTCGTGTACAGTATCCGGTATTAATATTCGGTTTTCGGCATTGGTATTCGGTATTTATATTCGGTATTCGGTACTAATATAAGGTAATCGTGTTCGATATTCAGGTTTAGTACCCGGTTTTCGGTTTTCATCATTGTTATTCAGTATTAGCATCCGGTATTAAATGCGGTATTCGTATTGGAATTGGCATTCGTATTGACTCGTACACCAAATATGACCCGTATACTCCACATATACTCTAACCGGGAAATACTCGTATTTATTTATTGCTGGGTTCATAACCTAAGACTTTTGAAATGCGAAGAGTTCCTCAACAGTCTTGAATTATGGATCTTTGTTTTCTCAATGATCCTAAAATTTTGTAGTTTATACAGTGCCCTTCAAACTGTCAAACAAACTGTCCTTCTCTGCCCACTGTACCTACCAAAATGGTCGTGCACAGGGCAAAAACTGTAAATGGCGTGTGTTTGTTTGCATGAGTTGCACATTCTTGCAGCTCAAGCAGCAGCTTCTGCTGTCGATTCTGCTGCTGCCCTGGCTTCTACTGCAGCCGCTGTAACTGCTTGTGTTGCCGTTATTAATGTTGTTGTTTTTGTTGTCTGTTGAATGGTGTTGAATGCAACAATTAAACAATTCCGGATACAATTGTTAAGCACACACGAAGATTTTGCTCGAGTACAAAGACTTGTACTTTACAAGCAGACTTACTGACATACAAATGTACGTACAAACTTACATATGGATGTAGGTATAAGCATTTATACTTGCATGTGTGTATTTATTTTTGTTTGTGTACTTAACTGAAGAGACATGTCAGATAGTGGCAAGTAAGTACATTAAATATGACTATTCTGACTGGATAGTTGGATGGGAACTTACATTGCATTTTGTAAAGCAGATAAGCACCAAACTAAAGTACAAGAGATTTGCAGTTGGAAGCTGGAAGCTGGAGGGCTACAAGCTGTGTAAATTGAGGAAGCCAAGTGTAGGGAGTTAGGAAGCAAAGAAAGCAGTGATTAAAGGGGAGTTAGTGCATTATAAGTGGAAAAGTGGTAGCAAGAGGGTGCAGTTAACAGGAGTTGGAGGTAGAAGGGAAGATAATTAAGCATGTATGTATGTACACAAGTGGGTTTGTTACATTTTTGTTCAATTAAAAAAAAAAAAGGTCAAAAGCATTTAACCCAAATACTTTGCCAGCACAAAATGGCAGTTGCATGCCAAATAAGCTCAAAGCGAAAAAGTTACACATGGACATACTAACGTACATATTTTATACAACTCCATTGCAATGCAAATTAAGCAAGTTGTAATTTTCCGACATGCAGATGTGCTGCTCTGGGGATAAATAATGACTTTTGTAACGCAGCCAAAAGCCATTGCCGAGTGAGAGATAAGAATGCTCTGGCGCTTACACGCTTACATACGTACGTTAAAATAAACATTTAAATGAATAAATGTACCTAACTACATATATATTTTATATTAAAATACCCTGCAAAAAATGCGATTAATCCGGGACGTGTCCGGGATCAATCGCAAGGGAGCATGCGACTAATACAATTTTACATCCCTTTATATGGAGTGAATTGATCGCATTTGTTCGAGCATGTCCTATGAAGAGACTAATTGTTCAACTTGTATACCCGAACGGGTACCAATGTAGATTAATCACTAACATACCGAACGGGTACAAATGTAGATCAATCGCTTTCACCCCGAACGGGTACGAATGTAGATTAATCGCTTTCATCCCCAACGGGTACAAATGTAGATCAATCGCTTTCAGCACGAACGGGTACAAATGTAGATTTTTCCTTAAAAAATTGTAAATGTTCATGCATATTTAAATAAAGATTATATAATGTTTTACTTTTTGTAAAAAAATCTCAATAAATAAATTTAAAAAATTGTAAGTTTTGACTCAAAACTTTTGAGTATGCATTATATGAGCGTAATGCAAAGGATTTTTTTATAGGATATTTTAGGCAACATTTTGTTAAAATTATTATTCATCATTGTTATTAAAAAGGGTGTTCAATTCGTTTTACCGGTTTTTCTACAATTTTTTAAATACATTGCATATTTTTGTAAAATATCTACATTTAAGGAATCTAGATTTGTACCCGTTCGGAATAAAAGCGAATATTCTACATTTATACCCGTTCGGGATGAAAGCGATTAATCTACATTTATACCCGTTAGGGAACAATTGGTCTACAATTAGTCTACATTTATACCCGTTCGGGAACAACTGGTCTACAATTAGTCTACATTTATGCCCGTACGAGAACAATTGGGGAATAATTGTGGACCGATTGTTCTCGAAAGAGATCAATCGAGAACAAATCTCTTTCGGGATTGATCGCACATTTTTTTGCAGGGTAGTATTAGGGTGGTACAAATACATATATACATATATCGAAGACGAACTGATTTTCTAACGAAAGTTGAAATGCTCCGATAGTAAAATTCAGATCCCCAAGTAGACCGAAGAGTAGACATAACGCACGAAAAATTAAGTTTTGTGAACAAGATTGAAGAAGAAAGAGATGTGCAGAAGAAGAAGATGTGGGAAGATAACACACTAGCACAAAAAACTCTTATTCATAAAGAAGCACGAAATATCTCAATCTTCTTCTTCTTCTTCTTCTTCTTCTATATATATATATACATATATAACAATCGAAGCTATTTCTTTGCCGACCAAACTTACACACCAGCTGAGTAGGTACCTTGGCCTAGAGACTTTTACTTTAGCATATTTTTTTTTAAATCGGGAAGTCGTTTCCCTAGATATAGATCAAAATGTGGATCCGACTTTCCTCTGAATACTTTTGGACGATATTGGTATCAACTGAAAGGTATTGAGCAGGGACTTTGGATAGATAGATTTTGTTGACGATTGTACTGTCACTAGGTCTGTTTTACCCTCTTCTCAATCGGATTATTTCATCTACGTAATCCGAGCTCCACCAGAAATCGGCTCTAGAGACTGAATGTGGCCTTGGCCTGACCAAGGCGTGCCCATGAATCTTTCACGCTTCCTCGCAATCAAATCATACTCGACCAGTATATGTATGCCCTGCAGACTTATCTTCCCTATTAGAGAAGCAACATATACTGCTTGACAGAATATCTAGTCTATGTACATATATGTTTTCTAAGTCTGCAATGCCTCAGCCTTCTCAGTTTATTCTTCGAGAGGTTCCGAAGCCCCTTGAATCGACTCATGTTTTACCCTCCCATTAGTGTTTTTGCCTACCCCATTCCATCGGTTTGTCGCCAGTAATGTGCCCTTAACTTCCTTTCCTCGTTTCTGCTCTTATTCCTGATAGTATGTGGGCCAGTTTCTATGAATGCCTCAGACCCTATTGGTTTAAAAGCCGTTGCCTGCCTGGCCAGGCTGTCCGCCTGCTTATTGCAGGAACTTTACGTAGAACTTCAGTCATTGTGACTCCTAGGCCAGGTCGCCAGATATGGGTGTCAATATATTGCCTCGGAATACTGTTGAACAATATTGGCATCAGATGAAAGGCGTTGATCAGGGCTTCTACATAGAGCTCTGATGATTAGGATTCTTGGGTCTGGGTAAAAAAGTGGATCCGGATGCCTCGGAATGTTATGCTCAACCCGGTTCTCTAGGGAAAGGAGAAACGATACGGAAAAGGAAAGAGAAAGGGCCAGAAAAGTAGAGGGAAGTGGAAACGAAAATGGGATGGAGAGAGGAAGAGAGTAGGAAAAGGAAAGGGTGAAGGAATAGAAGCGGTAGGGTAGGCAGAAGGACAGAAGGACAGCTCCTTTTCTGTACGTAAGGGAAAGCGATAGAAAAAGGGAAAAGCAAATGGAAAGGGTCTGCAGCACGAGAAAGCTCAGCCATAATGTTACTTACATTTATTTTAAAAGTGTGTTGCCTTTGGTTTCTAAAGCCTATAGTAGAGAGTGGGCTACAGCAAAGCTAGTTACCAATAAAAATTGTGGCGAACGCTCGATATTTCATTTCAATTCATTTCATTTTAGCAATATGTCCTTAATATAAATATCAAGCTGAAAATCTACTATAAGGAAATTTATTTCTCCATGTCTAATATTTATTGGGTTCTTAAGTATCTATCTATATTATTAATATGCCAACATAAATTTTGTTCCATCTTCTCCGTCGAAACTACTGAACCGATTTTCAAACTAAGAACACTAATAGAAAGGTATTGCTGCCAAATAGAACTGCGACAAGTTTCATTAAAATTGGTTGGAAAATGCGTCTACAATCATCGTTGGAAAATTGCCGTGCGGTTGTTGTTGCATGCTTTTGCACACAACAGAGCTGTCTCAATGCGCAAGCATTTGTAGCTGACTTTGTGCGTGTTCACCAAACTTACCATGCAATTGTGAACATGTTTGGCTGGAAGTGGTGTGTAGTTTCAAAGAAGTAGAATGTAAAAAGGTAGCAAAAGCACTACAACAAAAATACAAAGTCAAGTACATAAAAAGAGGGTTAAGAAAGAATAAGTAGGAAGGAAATTGAGGAAAGAAAAAAGCAGAAATAGAATTAAATAAGTAGGTAGGAAAATTGTGAAAACGTTTAAAGGCAATAACATTAACAACAACGATAACAAAAGGAGCAGCATCAACAGGAACAAGAACAAAATAGTAACAGTGACAATAACAACAAACAATTATACAAAAACTATAGTTGCACCGCAGTCATAAGAAAACATCTTGAAACACTGTCGAGTTTCGACAGTAGGCAGCACTCTAGTGTGTATTATATCATAATCTTATTGAGACAACTTGGCTTGCCCTAATGTTTCATTATTCCGCTTCAATTAAAGACACTTTCTGTTGCCTCTTTTTCCCCTCTTTTCTCACTGCTTCACACTTGGGGCAATCTTTTCTTTATTTACTTTGTATTGACTACTGATCTGTTGCTTTGTTTTTGATTACAAGTCTATAAAATATCGCCCGTTTTATGCAATAGGGATTTAACTCGAAATTTTCGATTTCTGGGATTTTACCATATATTTCAATTACTGGGTCGTGCCTTTGAGTCTTATCTTATAAAATACTCAAAAAGATAAAAAAGGCGGAAATAAAAGTGATTTTGTATTTAGCCGTAGAAGGAAACTATTTGAAATTATAAAAGTTTATTTGCGTTTTCCCAAAAAAAATTTTTTTTGAGTTAAATCCCTATTGCATAAAACGTGCGATATGTAGATATGTATGCTAGCATATGTAGGTCCGTGGTGCTCTACTTTTAGTCAAAAACAATTAGTACAAGGCATTATTGTTGTTGTTGTTGCATTTTATGATTGCAAATGATAACTCAAGCACTTCATATCGTCGTACCATACGAAAACTAGCATACGATTTTTTGTGGCTGACGAAAAGTAACAACATCAACTTTTGGCTGACGAAAGCTATCAATTTCGTTTAAACAACAACAATTATATTGCAAAAACAGTATATAATTACTGCTACTTTTCGTCGGCCAAAAGTCAAATGTGCTACTTTTCGTCGGCCAAAAGTCAAATGTGCTAATTTTCGTCAGCCAAAAGTCAAATGTGCTACTTTTCGTACAGAATTTTTTAATTGATAGCTTTCGCCAGAATTTTTAAATGTGCTAGTTTTCGTATGGTACGGCGATATGCAGTATGTACAATCGTAAATGTTTTATGATGGTTACACAGAAAAATAATGAAGCTAAACTGCATTTGAATATGGATTTTTATTGCGTGATATTTTTAGCGTTAAAAGATTACCTGTTCATTTTTAGATTAACAAAGTTGTAGGCTAACAAGCTTCTAGATATAAAAACAAAAAAAAGCTTACTATAATGACTATTGTTCATAAAACTAAAAAGTTAAAAGCATGTAGCATTTGACTTAAGCCATAGCATTTTACATTGTCAGTTGTAGCCTCTGTTACCTAGAGATTTTAATGTGCAACCGCAAATAACAAAATTCTTTTTATGATGATTAAAATGTCATGCTTGGACTTAGGTGAAGTGATGCGTTGTGACAGCCGCAGCCAAAGTGAGACATGCATGCATGCGGACTTGTAGGCGTTAAAAGGCTTTTAGCCACTACAACTAACCGCAAAGGTGTTTGTTTTTTTTTGCGATCTCTTTTATAAAGTTAAATATTTGCTTTTGCAATTTAAAAATATGCACACACAAAGTCACACATGTACATAGTATATGTGACTAAAGTGTGACTAACCAAAAGCCGGCCGGCATTGTGTCGCGTTGAGTTACGTGCGACGCATGGGGACTACTCATAAAAATCGTCTGTGTTCATTTCGGTCGGTCTGTCTCTGTCTGTTTGGCGTAACAAATTTGAAGCATGAATGTATCTGGCGAAATGCCAATAGACGCTGCCATTGTGTTGGCATATGAAATGCTTTTGTGTCTTGCTTTTAGATGAAGAAAATTCGTTCCAAAATCTTTTTTTTTTTTTTTGCTTCTCAGAGATGTGCAATTTTTTTGAGTTTTTTTTAATAGAAATTGTTACGTTCCCAAAGCATTCATCTATTCGCACGTTTTATAAAATAGGGATTTAACTCAAAAAAATTTGTTTTTTTGGAAAAACGCAAATAAAGTTTTATAATTTCAAATAGTTTCCTTCTACGGCTAACTACAAAATCACTTTTATTTTCGCCATTTTAATCTTTTTGAGTATTTTATAAGACTAGACTCAAAGGCACGACCAAGTTATTGAAATATATGGCAAAATCCCAGAAATCGAAAATTTCGAGTAAAATCCCTATTGCATAAAACGGGCGTATTGTTGTGTTAATTAAGTTGAAACGTATAAAAAAATCTTTTAGTGTAATTTGTTATAAAGTGTACTTTCCTTAATGTTTTTTTACAGAAGTGGTTGCAGGACCACTCCAACAGAGGCGTGACCACTGGCGACACGCAGACGAGAAGCTAGACCTCGCCCGTTACCGCCGGTGGTAGCGTTTACGTTCCCCACCGAAGTTTGATTCGATATTCCGACTCGTTTTTCATCATTAAAAAACCTCCATTACGACGAAAAAATACAATTTCTGCCCTCCGTCAGGCACCTCGAACCATAACTGAGACCGTCGCGTACCTCTCTCTCTAGCTTGCGATTTGAGGCGAGCTACTCGATCGGACAACAGCCTTTGCTAGCCCTCCATTGTCTTCGCCCGCGAAGTCTACCTTGGCGCAAGCACCGAGAACAGACATCGGAGAAGAGAGACGAGGGCCCAATGCACAGGCGGCAACTTTTTGGAGATTTCAGTAGAAGATTTTCTCCGTCCAACCTTTGATAATTAATAAATGAAAATTGAT
Organism: Urophora cardui; assembly: GCA_960531455.1. NCBI lineage: Eukaryota > Metazoa > Arthropoda > Insecta > Diptera > Tephritidae > Urophora > Urophora cardui. The sequence goes on along the minus strand of OY482670.1, from coordinate 18,320,826 downwards.
TGTTAGTTATTCGAGAAAAAAAACCGCCTATATATTTAAATGGTTGCTATTCCTGAAAAGGAATGCATGTAGGCTTATCATCGGGGTCCGCACGGCACACTTTCTTTTAGCATCACACGCTTTCACCAGGCTAAAGCTTCGGCAACTGGGCGAAGTTGTATCTATTTAGTGATCTCGAATCGGTATCCAAAATAGGGATAAAGAAACTCTTGGGGCGGTTGGTTTCCCTGTCGGCCGGTTGAACAATTCCGGGACCAATTACCACACGATGCGACATTTTGATGCATATAATTCATGGAATCGATATGGTTGTGAATTGTTGCTTGAGTTCGGCAATGTATACAAACTATTTCGAGTTATTGATGAACCTACTTAGGCTAGCTACTGTCGGCTGTTGCGCTTGGGTTGGGAAGTAAAAATTTTGCTGAATTTGTTGTGCCTGCTATGAGGCGAGAGCCGGGTAGTTATTCGCATAGAAAGCGCTGGATTGATTCCTCAATGTCTTCTTGATTGCAGCTTCTACATACACATGTTGTTGAACGGACTTCCTAGTCTTTCAGTGTGTTTATCGAATGGCCAGTGTTCTGTAATCATGGCTGTGTTCTGGAAGATGTCCTTTCTGGACCTTTTGATTAGGTTGTTGGTTCTTGTGGCATCATAAGTCGGCCATATTTGCTTCGCGACTTTACAATTATCCGCGAACTTCCATTGAAGAGTGGTCTTCTGTCGTCAGTCTTCTCATTACCATCGATTAAGTACCTACTTCAGAGAAAACCCCAGTCCCAGCAACGCAGTCCATTTTGGACACATCGTTATGGTTTGAGATTGCTTTCTTCTTACGTAGGCTGTCTCTCTTCTACACTCTTCTTGACGGTAATGTCACATTGAAGCCCTTCTCAAAACTCCGACAGGGAGATGGCTGAGAATGATGCTATAACATAACCTAACCTAACTCACATAATCTAACAGAACCTAGGCTAACTGAACCTAATCTAACTGAACCTGATCTAATCTAACATAACAAACCCTCAAGACGTTTGTTTTGTCGACTACACTACTCTATACTTTACTACTTTAATTCAATTCGAAATTCCCATTCCAGCTGTAAAACTTCCCATTTTATTTATTAGCTTATTTATTAACTTTTTCGCACCTCTGCAAACAAGTCAAAATAGAGAATCTTTGTGTAGCAAAAATGTAAATAATGACCAACAGATTAACCTTTTAATTATGTCACATATGTACATTGTATATGCCAGCTGTAAGCAGAAATACTAAATATCGACATACAAAGAAAAAATTTGCCTATGAGAAGAAAGACTGCAAAGGAAAGTAGAGAAAAGAATCGAAAATTCCTACCACACCAGCTCCATATTCAGCTACCAACCCGGATACCTTATCGTTGGCAATCAAATAAAAAATGTGCCAATTAAATTGCTTGAAGTTGTCACAATGAAATGACTTTATTTCCACAAGCAAACGAGCAAGCATGCATGCATGAATATGCATGTCTAAACATGTCTTACACATGCTCATTCGTTATGCACGATTGGCCGCGCTCAAACAAGCCGATCGATATAAAGTACTTAGTATGAGAGTATAACAATCTATGTAATCTATTGTTTGGCTGGCGGGCGAACTGAAATTGCTTGTAACGCCGAAGCTCTGTTGCGAAGCTGTACGTTACGGTATTGCCAGCTCGATATGCATGGACAATGGACTTGTTGTGCCAATAAAGGCAATTATGAAGAAAAATTATTGGCCATCAATAAAGTTGGCATTGGCGGTATTGGCAAGCGCGCGCACTTACAGAGGTGATAGATTTAGAGCGGGCGTTAATGGTTGCGAGCGAGCACGAAAAAAAATTCAACCAAAAGTGAAAAATGGGTGAGTAGTTGTGGAGAAGTTGTTTGAGGTTGTGTAGAATGCAAATAATAATACACTGGCGCGTATATAACTCCTAGGCCAAGCTTCTCTGCCAATTCGCTTCGTGCGCTTGCCAACGCATTTGGTAGACCTACAGTTTTAGTGGCGGCAGGCTTTTTATGTCAAAAGCACACTCGAGTGATGTGCCGAACACTGCTGAGCGTTGATCACTATTTTTTTTTATTCGAAATTTCCTTGCATTTCCCTTACAGCATCCAACTTTGTAATATGTATGTACATTAGGCCGTCTCGTCTTTTTTGGACTTTAAAAATATTATTGTTTTTCTGACTTTTTTAAAAAATTTTAGGAAAGTGGCAACCCTCAAAAATATATTTCCAATGTTAAGCTCACTTGGACGCCTTCAATTTGATGCCGATACCGTAATTTTCAATTAATTTTAAAAAAACTTTTTAAGCTAAAGAATTTCAAACATGTGGCAACCCTCAATAAAAAATTTAGTTTTGCAAAGAGATTTATCACATTTTTACGAAAAAATACAGGGTGTGCTAAAATATTTGAATTTTATTAATTTCTAAACAAAATCTAAAAAGGTGGCAACACTCAAAAAAAATTTTTCAAATTTTAGCATCTTCAATTTGACATCCGTATTGTAATATTTAATTGGTTTTCACAAATTTTGTTGCGCAAAAAAATGCAAACATGTGGCAACCCTCAATTTTTTGGTTTTTTTTTAATGCGAGTTCTTACACTTTTTTGTTTTAAATACACGATGTGCTATAATACCTTATTTTTGTCAATTTACCTAATCTACATTTTTTAATAAGGTGGCAACACTCAAAAAATATTTTCAGAATTTAGCTTTCTTGATCTCTTCAATTTGATACCCATATTGTAATATTTACCTAATTGCGTTTAACAAATTGTATTGAGCTAAATAATTTCAAACATGTGGCAACCCTCACTTTTTTTTGCATTGAGAGTTTTTACACTTTTATTTTAAATACATGAAATATTATATTATAGCACATTTTAATTGTATTAATTTAACTAATAGATATTTTGTATGAAGTTGGCAACCCTTTTTTTGTTAAATATGATACTGGTATTCAAATATTTTTTCTTCTGACCCCCCGTGAAATTGTGTATAATTTTCTAAAACACTTTAACCCTCTAGTGACGTTAAAAATACAATTTTTTCAAGCTGTACAAAAAATGGGTCAAAGTAATCTCTTCATGGGGGTGTTAGAGTTGCTACTAAAAGTTTGATACAAAAAATTTAGTTCTAAAATTACATAGTAGCGGAAAGTTTAGTAGAAAAAATTCAGTACAAAAAATTTGCTTGTAAGAAATTTAGTACTAAAACTTTGATACTAAAAATTTAGAGCTCAAAGTTCATAGTAATGGCAAGTTTAGTATATAAGATTAAGGATAAAAGCATTTTCTACTAAAAATTTATTGATAAAAAATTTAGTACCTACTAAAAGTATAGTACTAAAAGTACATAGTACCGGGAAGTTTAGTAGAAAAAATTTATTACAAAAATATAACTGCTAAAAAAATTTAGTACTAAAAGTTAGATACTAAAAACTTAGTACTAAACGGAAAGTTTGGCAAAAAAGATTTAGAATAAAAACATTTTGTACTAAAAATTTATTAATAAAAAATATTACACCTACTAAGAATTTAGTACTAAAAAAATTATTACAAAAAAATTACTGGTAAAAAATTTGGTGCTAAAAGTTTGATACTAAAAACTTAGTACTAATCGGAAAGTTTATCAGAAAAGATTTAGAATAAAAGCATTTTGTACTAAAAATTTATTGATAAAAAATATAGTAGCTACTAAGAATTTAGTACTAAAAAATTTACTGGTAAAAAAATTTAGAACTAAAAAATTTATTGCAAAATATTTACTGGTAAAGAAATTTGGTACTAATAGTTTGACACTAAAACTTAGCACTAAACGGAAAGTTTAGCAGAAAATATTTAGAATAAAAGCATTTTGTACTAAAAATTTATTGATAAAAAATATAGTACCTACTAAGAATTTAGTACTAAAAAATTTACTGGTAAAAAAATTTAGAACTAAAAAATTTATTGCAAAATATTTACTGGTAAAGAAATTTGGTACTAAAAGTTTGACACTAAAACTTAGCACTAAACGGAAAGTTTAGCAGAAAATATTTAGAATAATAGCATTTTGTACTAAAAATTTATTGATAAAAAATATAGTACCTACTAAGAATTTAGTACTAAAAAATTTATTACAAAAAATTTACTGGTAAACCAAATTTGGTGCTAAAAGTTTGATACTAAAAACTTTGTACTAAACGGAAAGTTTGGCAGAAAATATTTAGAATAAAAGCATTTTGTACTAAAAATTTATTGATAAAAAATATAGTACCTACTAAAAATTTAGTACTAAAAAATGTATTACAAAAAATTTACTGGTAAACCAAATTTGGTAACAAAAGTTTGATAAACTTAGTACTAAACGGAAAGTTTAGTACAAAAATCTAGGATATGGGGAGCGTACGGCGACCTTTTTTTCCGATACGGTCTAATGTACATACAAATTTTTCATGCCACTCTTATCACAATTTGTGTTGGAACAAAATGCGTCCGCTCCACATTTCATTTCATGGGGGCAGCAAAGGTTCCGCTTTTTTTCAAATTGCATACAGTAAATTGTACAAATTATGTTTCTGCCAAGCACAATTTTTCTTTTTTTTTTAGTAGTTAGAGACATTCCTATGCATATGCAACAATGCTGTATGCTGCATGCGGCATGCGGCATGCCACATGCAACCTTTGTGCCACTTTTGCAGCAACAATTTTTTTACCGTCTAGCGGCTATTTATTGTTTCGCTGCTTTCAGCATCCGCGCCAAGCCAAACACAAGATAGCAGTTCGTGTGCAACTTTATTTTTTATTATTTTCTATTCTCCGCTGCTATAGCCCATTGACTGTGCCCGCTTTTCCGCTTATTAGCGCTCGGCAGTGACGGCCTGACGACGGCCAGTTGGCCATTCACCATAGTCATTCATTTTGACTATAAAAAAAATTAAATTGTACCGTAACATTCACCTGAACTTTGCTGCGATTGTGCTGCCACAAGTGTGGCGAATTTACGAATTTGCAAATTTATGTGGCGGCAATGCCACTCTGTGTGTCGCTGTGTGCCATATGAGTGAATGTATTTACTACGTGTATGCAGTAAAGGGAACTTTTATTTCCTTCAGTTACATTTTTATTGTATCCTCCATTGCTATAGCATCTAAACACAATTTCATCTATAAATTCTCCACTACGCCGTTGTTCTTTTGGTTGGCCAATTTATTACTTTCTTGCTTTGCTGCTTTTAGTGCGCGACCGCTGTAAAATTATTTGCCTTACAGTTATAAATATTCTCTAGTATGCACTCTTTGTCGAGACTTTTGTGCCAAAATTTTTAATGGCGCTGAAACCGTTAATTTTAAGTAAAGACACTCGTAAAGTGTTAAGCTTGCTTTAAAAATTGGTTACGCCGAGTTTGACCTCGAGGGTAACTTTGAGCATGTTTCATAATCTGATTGGCGGATTTAAGCATTAAATAGAATTGTCTTCAACATTGCAAGGTTTGTGCATAGTTAGTAACATTTCAAATGAAGTGCAAGTGTTTTATTCTAGGGAAGAAAAATATTTAAGACTAGCCGGACCCGTGCGCATCTTGCGCAAAAAATAACAAAACATACGTGGCGCCAGTCGGTATGGTTTGTGCTGTCACGCCCATTTTAAAAAACTTATTATTTATTTGGTTTGGTGGACCTTATGGAACTTTCAATGAATTGCCTATATGTTTGACAAAGATATCGCATAAAATTTTTTCATTATCCCTATATAGGTATGTATGTGCAATATATTTTTATATATTTTATATATATTTTTATGTGCGTATATGTGGTTCTTGCCGACTTGGGTAATTTTTTTCCACACGTTTGCCTTGGCTTAATCGATTTATCTGCTACAGTTCCTGAGTTTTGAAATATAAATCTTTGAAAATTTGCTCCTATTGACCCATTTTTCAAAATTTCAGCACGTTTCCTCATAACGGCATAACGTCATTTCATCACTCGGGCTTTATTAGTGACTGAATTATCATGTTTTACGTGTTTTTCGAAATACACACATATGCCTTATTTTCAACCCCAACTTTCTCTGTTCCCATTAGAATCTGTGTACCAAATTTCATTAAAATATTTCTATTTTTGCGCAAGTTAGAGTGTATACGGCCGGACGGACGGACATGGTTCAATCATTTTTTTCATCCTGATCGTTTTGATATACTCGTATATATTAAGGTGGAGTGAAAAATTTTTTTCGGAAATTCAATTTGTTCCAAAGCCAGAACGGCACCCTTCTAGCCCAGTAATAAGCATTTAAAATTTTATTGACCTACTCGCATGTTTAGAGGTGCCCCCAGCCCCACAAAGTTGTAAAAATAGCACGATCTGGTACAAATTTGAAATTTCTACAATTATGAAATCAAAAAAACGAAGTATGAGGATTGATAAACAGGCTAAGTTGAGTATAAAAGTGAATTTTTTTTTGGAAACAACATCAACCAAAGTTATTAAAGGTCAAAGTTTATATTATGCATTTTTTAAATTGCAATTACTTAAAAACTACTGAACCGATTTCAAATATTTTTATACCATTCGATAGGTATTTTGATTCCCTTTAATTTGATATACATTTTATGTGGGTTCCATAACACTCCCCGCTGCGGGGTTAAACCCCCCTTTTACCCCCCTTAATTTTCATATAAAGTACCACGCCCAATAACACACCGTTTCGCATGCATAGCTAATTAATACCTTTAAAACGATGCCTTACTTATTAATTTTGGTGAATTATGCGAGCAGAAAAAGGGATATTTATAAAACACCAATTAGAAATAATATATATGATATGTATGTGCTCGCTCCAGAATCCTTTTTATTCTCTCCAACTCTTCATATAAACTCATATTTTCCATTCAACAGTTTTTGCACAGCTATGCTAAAATTTTTTCCATTAAAACTTAAATTATTTCTACGTACAAGTGACCTTTAAATATCGATTTCCCTTTTATTAACATCCCATTAATCCAAATTTTTTTCTTTTTAATCTATTTTCAGGTACGTAAACAACAACAACCCATCCTAGGCCCTCAGGTTAGGTGAAAATATCAAATTACCACACAGCTTCAGTGTACATATGTATGTAAGTCACTCATCATATTCAAGCTAATCGGTGAATTTGACAAAAATTACAATGTTGAACAACAAATAACAAAAAAAACAACAACAACACGTAGATGGTACATGTGTTTACTTGTTTGGGTTTTTAACGCACGAATAACATGGTATTGAGTGAATACCAAAAAAATAAAAAATTAACAAAACATACATATGTACATGCACAAAATTAAATCAATCAATATTGGATTACATTAAAGTGAGCTTAAGTGCGGGAAATTTTAGCTTGTTTTTGGTAGGTTTAAAGGAAAATAATATTTTCGATAAAAAAAATCGTTGTTTATGATCGAAGACCACTGGAATATCGGTTAATATAAGAAAACTTTTGGTTCTTAAATAAAAAATATTCCTCCTTAATTCATATTTATTTATTTTTAATTAAAAATTTTGTACTAAAAATAAATGAACAAATTTAGTACAATTTTTAGTATTATTAGAAAAAATTCAGTACAAATCCATAGTACTAAAAATGTTTTACTTAAAATTTTTTTTATAAAATTTTAGTACAAGTAGTTTAGTATTTACAATTTTGTAGAAAATGTTTAGTAGAAAAATCTAGAACAAACGAATTTTGTACTAAAAGTTTATTGATAAAAATACTTAGTATCAAATATTTGATATCTACTAAAAATTTGGTAACGGTACTGCTCAGTTTAGTTTAGTACATGTAAAAATTCAAGCACAAAATAATTTTGTACTAAAAATGTGCTTAAAAAATGTATGTATTACGAAAAAGTGATAATAAAAATCTAATGCTAAAAGTACTTATTATCGGAAATTTTACTAGAAAAAAATTTATTATATTTATATTTATTGATAAAAAATTGAGTACTAAAATTTTGATACAAAATATCTAGTGCTAAAAGTACATAATATAAAAATTTAGTGCTAAAAATCTAGGACAAAAGAAGAAAAAATTGAGTACTAAAAATTAGCATAGTACTGTTGGAAAAATTCAGATAAATTTAGTACAAATTAGGTAAATAGGACAGAAAAAAATTTGTACTAAAAATTTACGGAAAAATGATTTAGTACTTAAGGTTTGATAATAAAAATTTTGAGTTAAATTAACATAGTACACGAAAGTTTAGTAGGAAAAATTTAGTCAAAAAAATCTAGTTTGTAATAAGGAATTTTGTGCTAAAAATTTGCTGATAAAAAATTTAGTACTAAAAGTACATAATAACGGAATTTAGTAGAAAAAATGTAGTACAAAAAATTCAGGAAAAAAAATTCTACTAAATATTTAATGAAAAAAATTATTTAAAGTTTGGTATGTACTAAAAATTTAGTACAAAATATACTAGTTAATAGATTTAGTACAAAAAATGTAGGCCAAACTAAGAATATATTACTTAAACTTTTGTAATAAAAAATGTACTACAAGTTGAATAAAAAAATTTAGTACAAAATTCTTTATTTTAATAAAAAATATTGTACTAAAAGTTTAGAAGAAAAAATCTAGTAGTAATGAATTTTGTACTAAAAATAAAATTTTGTGATAAAAAAGTAATACTAAAGTTTAGTACTAAGAATTTAGTACTAAAAGCATACAGCGTAGGAAACGTTTGCTCCTCTCATAACCATTTTTGGGTTAACCGCTGATAAAAGGATAAAGGTAGATAAATAGGAGTCTTAGCATTCACTGTATAATATTGTATAATGTTTTCAAACAGATACTTACATATGTATATGAACGGTCATTCACTTCTGCACTTCCCAGTTCACTTCATCCTCGAACAAATTTGCCAATAACCTTTTGCATCAATGAAAATGCATGAAAGTGAGTGAGTGAAAATGGTATAAAATTACTTTCCAATTGAGACAAAGGGCAATCAAATAAATGAAGCACGAACACACTCACAACATACTACATAAACTGACCATTTGCGGTTACAGTTAAATGAAGGAAGGTAAAGGAAAGTGGATTATTCGGATATCAAAGAGCTCTGCGCTTTACTGCTGCTGATACAATGAAAGTCTGTAAATTGCACGAAATTAATGTTGCACTAAAGTGAAGGAGAGATGTGTGTGTGTGTGTGTTTATGTGTGGCAACGTATGAGGAGGGTGAGACTATTGATGGCATCATTCAAGCAGAAAAGGGTTTGAGCAGTAATTAAATTGTATTGTACTTATAATACAACCAAACCAAAAAGGGCAAAGGCAAAATGCAAAATGAGTTGAGTGCGTTTGGGTAATGAATATGTGAATGTGAAAATACGAGTATGCAAAATATTTTAATTCTCAAAGGATAGAAATATGCATAACATCAACACATACACACACACGCAAACTTGAACAAACACACACGCGCCTACTGCCACATTAACATACCCAACGAGTTCTTCCGGCTTGACGCCCACTTCTTTGCTTTGCTGCTCATACACTTTTTATGATGCTTGCGCTTTGTTGTTGTTGCCTTGCCCTTGTGCAGCATACTTAATTACAATGCAATTTAATTGCGTACATACATACCTACATACATATGTATGTATAGCCGTATTCGATTGGGCAAGAGTTAGAGACTTGCGAAAAAAACAACCACTGGTATAAAAACAAGAGAAAATTAAACAACCGTTCGTTAAAGTAAAGGAATTGGAAAAAAGTTGTGTTTATTTGATGAAATTTCTCCAACTTTTTATCGATAGATGTCTCCCTTATCTTCGAACACCGTTCGTTAAAGTACGTACAAAGAACGTAAATTGTACAATATACGTTCTTTGGTACGGAATTGGAAAACATTTTCTAATGAACGGTATTGCGTTGAATTCGAAGATAGGGGAGACATCTATTGACAAAAATTTGAAACCATTTCACTTATTGACAATAGAAAAAATTGGCATAATCAGTAAAGATAATTGGCATAATCAGTAAAGATCAGTTTAATGAGTAGCTGGCATACTCTCTAAAGGTCTCTTAAAGTCTCTAACATTTTGTATGGAAACTGTCAGCCAAGAGAGCAGAATCGAGTATAAGCGAGCAGAGAAATGCCCAATAAAACACTCCTTATATTTATGAAGAGCAATATTTTTAGCTACACGGCTGGCTGCTGGCTGCCGCTTGTTGCACGACCGTCGTCGCTGCGCCTTTGGGCCGAAAATTATTGTTAATTGAAATTTATCAAAAAATGCAGTGGGAGAGTAGAGCAACAAAAATGGGCATAGTGATGCTGGTAGCAACCCCGTTGCTTCGTTACTTTACGTTTGTTTGTGTGTGTGTGTGAGTAATAAAATTATATGCTGCAACTGTAGCATGTTGCATATGTAGCATGCCACATTTGCATACATATGAGCAACGGTAATTGTTTTCCGCTTTTTTGTGACCCTTATCCATTTAGCTTTTTTTTATTGTTACCTTTTTTGTTTTTTTTTTTACTTGCCAATTATTTATGCGTAAAGCAATTGTAATAAATTTTAAATGACTTTATTCGCCGCCGAAAAAAATGTTTCGGAATATGGAGCAGTGAAAAAAACAAAACGTTGAAAATAAAACAGAAAAAAAGACACTGTAAGTTACATGCCTACCAATGCGTTGCTTGTGCTTTGTTGCTACACACTTTGGTTGAAGTACAGTGTGCTGTGTTGGCACAGAAATGTCACATTATTTAAAAAAAACTTACAATAAAATTCCCTTATAGCGAGGTTTTCCAAAAGTACAAATGTTTCACATTTTTATAAAAAAATCAATAAATTTTTTAAGAGGGAAATTTTCTAAAATTCAAATTTAACAAGTCAAAAAAATTTCCTATAAAATTCTTAAAAAGGGAAATTTTTTAATAAGTAGTTCTTCTCGCTCTTTAACATTTTTCAACCACCGCAACTGCAATATACACGTTTTCCAGTCATGATAAACAAAAAAAAATTCCCATAAATTTCGCTAAAACGGAAATTAAAAAAAATTATTTTTCAAGCTTTTGAACATTTTAAACCAACATTTTTCAACATTTTCACGTTTTTAACATATATTCGGTTGATTTAACTAAAAAAATTCTTCCAAAAATTTCCCAGCATGACAATAAGAAAAAAGGGAAATTTTTTAAAAAGTATTTTTTCACGCTTTTTAAAGTTTTTTCAGTTAGTATAATTAAAAAAAGTATCTTAGAGAAAATTTCCCATCAAGGCTATTTTTAGTACATACTTTTAATTTAAGATCGTACAAACAAATTTTTAGAAGAAAAAAATCAAATAATCATTACGTATTTCATATTTATAACCTCCAAGTAGTCCAAATGCCAAAACACACACTGTGCCTTGTGTCTGCAGCAATCGCTCTTCTCTACACTGATCAGCGTAATCAGTTGTGTGCATGCGCTTCTATAAAGGTACATACAAAATGGTACCTATGTTTAGATATATGAATTTCCATTCAGTATTTACTCTTCATCACATGTTTTTATTCTTTTTGTTGTTATGTTACTTTGCTCATATGCATAATAATTATTGCTCAGCGTTATTCAGCCAGCCGTTTGTCGTTTGCCGCTTTGCACACACGCAATCAACACACGCTTTGTGGTTGCAATCAACGCAATTGCAGGAAGGCTGCTCATAATAAATATAAATACAAAAAAAAAAACAACAACAAATTTCATGTACCTGCTGGTATTTGCATTATTATTACATATTATTATTTAACCCATTGGCGGCAATTGCTTGGCTCAGTAGGCTGATGAAATTATGATAATAGTAATTATATATAATAATAATGATGATGAAATAAAAATAATAACAATAATGATAGGGTAATGTTTTCATCGTAAGGGCAAATATTAGCGCAAGTTTAGGCGATTAAAGCTAAAAAATTTTTACCAACAAAAAGTTGAGGCAGCAACGAGTATAACCTAGAATGTGGAGGTTCTGCTATAGTTATGGTCTTTGCTAGTTCTCTTATACTGAGTTCCAATAATTTTTAATAATAATTTGCCTTCAGAAAATTACCCCAAACACTGTGCGTTATCGACAGCTGTAACTCAATTGATTTGCCTTAGGTCATATAAAGGTGAAAAAACAACTGTCTGAGGCGCGCCAACAAATTGTCATGACCACACACAAATTTGTCACTCCATGAGTTCAAATAAAATAAATTAGAATTAAATTGAAATGCAGTCGAAAATATCCATAATGAATTGCAAAAAGAGCGAAAGTTTTAGGTCGTAAGCTTGAGAGATTATGGACACACCCAGCAAGCAATATGGCAAGCGTTCGTAAACGAGGGTTAACTAGTATGAATAAAATTTCCTAGAGAAAATTTGTCCTCATTTATGATTTCTTATTTAATATCACCAAAAAAAATATGTCCCAAAAAATTTCACAAAAGGGAAATTTTGTACAATGTAATTTTTTCGCAATTTTTGGCAACTCTTATTTGTAAAACTATAGTTCTCGGGATTTCCAATACTGGCCATAAAATTTCCCAAAAGGGAAATTCGCAGAATAACACAGAAAGCATAATTTAAAGCATTGTCATTAACAATATGGAAAGCGTTCGCAAATAACCCTATGAATAAAATATCCTTAGCGAATTTTTTTTGCTTGGAGTGTATAACTATTGGAATTTCCATGAGCAAGAAAATAGTAAGTAATTTCCTCACCGTCTGCGGGCCAACTGCCTAACGACGAATTAAACGATTCTTCTATCGCACATTAAGTCGATAATTTGTAGACAATTGACGTGCCCCCCGGTTTTATTTTAGTCTAGTCTATGCAAATGTTTATAATTCCCACGACTGTATCTATTTTATTATTTTTTGGTTTTTAGTACATTTATCTTAAACATTGCAATGTATGTATAACATAAAACCGTTTAACTTAAAAAGTTTTTTTACCTATTTTTATTTTTTGTAGTTGCAGATACTACCCAGTTTTCTTTTTATTAGTGTTATTTTTTATTTCTTATATTTTTTATTTCTGATTTCCTAATTTTAATATCACAAAAATATTTCATATAAAATTTCCCAAAAGGGAAATTTTTTAAAATGTATTATATTGCGATTTTTGACAAATGTAAATGCCAAAATTGCAATTGTCAGGGTTTTCAATACTTGCCATATAATTTCCTAAAAAGGAAATTTGCAGAATAATACAGAAAACACAATTTTTTATTTTTGGTTTTGTTTCTTATACTTTCTTCTTTAATATCACAAAAAAAAAAATACCCATAAAATTTCACAAAAGGGAAATTTTTTAAAAGGTTATATCTCGCAAGTTTTGTTAACTTTTACGTCCAGACCCATAAAATTTCCCTAAAAGGAAATATTTTGAAAGGTTATATTTTGCGAGTTTTGTTAACTTTTGCTCCCATACGTGTAGTTTTCATGATGTCCAGTACTTCACAAAAAATTTCCCAAAAGGGAAATTTGCAAAACATTTGCTTAATGAGCAGCCCTTTTTTGTTGCAGTTACTGTAATCAAAGACTGTTGCTGGTTTTTTTGTTGTTGTTTCTTTTCGTTGTATTATAATTTGCTGTTTTATTCCACACGCAATGCGCAAAACATCAAAAGATATTTTTTTATACTCAGCTGTACTAGTACACAGAGTATTATAGTTTTAATCACATAACGGTGGATTGTAACAGAATGAAATAATCGAGATAGATATAGACTTATATATATCAAAATGATCAGGGTGAAAAGAGAAATCGATTGAGCCATGTCCGTCCGTCCGTCTGTCCGGCGTCTGTCCGTCCGTCTGTCCGTCCGTCTGTCCGTCCGTCTGTCCGTCTGTAAATACTCTAACTCGCGCAAAAATTGAGATATTTTGATGAAATTTGAAATGCAAGTTGGTATCGAGACTGGGACGGTTGGTATTGAAAATGGGCGAAATCGGACCATGACCACGCCCACTTTTCCTATATAGAAAAGATCGGAAATTTGGTATATCAGTAACTAAAATAGCTGCAGCGATGAAATTTCACACACGTGTTGAGCTCAGGCCCCTAGGAAGAAATTTGATGAAATTTTGGAAAATGGGCGGTGCCACGCCCACTTATTAAGGGCCAAACCTTGAAAGTTTTATATTTCATAACTCAGAAACCATTGAAGATATATCGATGAAATTTGGTACGCGTGATTTGCTTAGTTAGGCAAATGTTTGGACGGAAAATAGTTAAAATCGGTTGACGGCCACGCCCACTTATATATATGTGTATTATAAAGTGACCTCATAAAAACATTTTAAGCGATATCTCTGTCAAATATAAAGATATATCATTGAAATTTTATAGCAGGAGTCCAACTGCGGACATAAAACGAAAAACACAAAAATTTTCGCTTTATGTAAAATACGCCGTGTTTCCATCAAACGCAAACAAACAATGAAAGCATACAGCTGAGTATCTAATGTTCGATTCCACTCGAACTTAGGCTACCTTACTTGTTTTTAATGACTTTATACACACATTCAAACGGCGCACATGGCTCCCCTCACCTTCCATTTTCCTTTCAAAGCAACAAAAACAAAAATTTATACTTTTCCATTTTATTTGCAATATATTTGTGCGCTTTTGTGGTTTTAATTTCATTTAATGATAATCGCCTGCGATTTATTTGGTGTGTAGATGACTTGGCACGTAGTATGTATGTATGTATGTGTCCCTCGGTATGTGTAACTGAGCATCTCTATCTGACTGTGTATGACCAGCGCTGGTAATACATCATCCGGCCACAATCGCACAGAATGCTGTTAAACAATTTAACAACTCTATCTGTGTGTGAATATGTAGCTTTTCAGTTGCCGCCAACATAGCGCCACCGCTTATTGTTTGTGGCATGCAACAAGGGACAGACCACACACACAGAGTCCAAACACTCAGCTAGCTAAATGACGGCAATAAGCAACCAGAAGTCAGGGATGTCCAATGTGTAGTCAAAGCATTATGGCTGCGTCAGCCAGCAGCGGAGAGGATTGGCGGCTGCTTGCTGCAGCATTAAATTTTTCATATCTCCACATGGCCACGGTCACATCTGACCGCCACTTTGCTGTTGCAAAAACGATTTTTGCGGTAATTTAATTATGGACTGCATGAAATCGAGCTGTGAAATCTGCATGTTGAGTGGCGGTGGCGGTTGTGATTTTTTTTTTTCATTTCTATTCGGTTTTTTTTTCTAGCTAAATCATAATTAATTTTTTTGTTTGGCTTTTGGCTGCGCTTGGATTAATTGCGTATAATTATTATATTGAACTTGCACATGGCGCTTTTTACATGTGTGTTATTGATAGCTACGCTTTTTGGTTGTCTGTTCGAAATTCGAATTTAGAGTATTGGATTAATTTGTAGCGGAATAAGAGTAGTTGGTATTTAATTAATAATCGGCGTTAGGGAGTGTGTATTATTATTAATTAATATTTGCAGTTGAAACTGTTTTTGTAGCCAAATTTAACACGTTGACTGCCAGTGTATCAACGGGGTTCGCAACAAAAAACTAACCCCAGGTGCAAGTGGGTGGTTGTTGTTATCACCGATGATACACTGGCAGCCAACATGTTAAAATTTCCAAAATTTTTGGTGTGTATGCCTTTTAGAAAAAAAATCGAGAAAAGCGTTAAACTTCAAATCGTATGCAAATACAATGTTCACTTGATTATAGAAAAATTCTATGGGCAATAATTTTGTAGCATACTTTAGCCCGCTAGTTCCTACTTCAAAGGGTTATTTGGACTTTTTTTGGGGATTTTGAATAAAGTACCATTTGTGTGGTCGCTAGAGGGTTAATACATACATATATTCTAGCAAATTCTTCGCCGTAAAATTTGGCTAGAGTATGCTCAGACTGAATTTGGATAGAAAGAATGTAAAAGAATGTGCTTTATAGAAAAAAAAAATGAAAAAAGGGTTAAAATTTAAATCGTACTAAAATACAATATTCAAGTAAAATTCTATGGTGAATTATTTTGTTGCATATTTTAACCCGTTTTCTACGCCTTATGAGTGTCATTTTGACAATTTTTTTTTTCGAAATACGAATAATAGCACTTTCCCGGCTGCTAGAGCGTTAAAATATTCCAGAAGATCGTTCGCCGTGAAAAATTCTAGAGAAAATAATTTTGTAGAATATTTTAACCCGTTAGCTCCCTCCTAAAATTGTCCTTTTCACAAATATTTTGGGGATTTTTCATTAAAATAGAATTTTGTGGCTGATATCGGGTTAAATTGTTCGCAATAAAATTTCACTTATAGAAAAAGATAAAAAAGGGTTAAAAATCAAATGCAATGTATATTTTAACCCGCTGGCTACCGCAAAAAAGGATAATTTTGTCACATTTTTACATATTACGAATAAGATGACACTTTCTTGGCCGCTAGAGGGTTAAATATTTTAGTAAATTGTTCGCCGGGAAATTTCACTTGGGTATGTTCACACTAAATTTGTGTAAAAAGAACTTAAAAGACTCCAGAAAGTGCTTTAAAAAAATTATAAAAAAGCTTAACATTTTTTATTATTTTTTATTTTTATTTGAAAAAAAAAATCAATAATAATAATTTTGTAGCATATTTTAACCTTTTACCCCCTCTTAAAAGTGCATTTTTAACACATATTTTGGTGATTTTACACAAAATAGCAATTTCATGGCTGTTAGAGGGTTAAAATATTCAAGTAAATTGTTCGACCCGAAATTTCACTGGGGCTATGTCACTACTACATTTTTTGTAAAAAGAATGTATGAGATTTCAGGACATAAATACACATTTGACGCCTTTAAATATGCAACAAATTTACGCCTCCAAATATGCAGCGAATTTACGCCTTGGAGTATGCAATAAATGTTTCATAATTTTTTTTTCTTCTATATTTTGTTTATAAATATGGTTTTAGCCCTTTCTAAGAGCATGGTTCATGTAGTTTGTTGAAAGTTTCACAAACAACGCTATCAAATAGAATCTGAGTCATTCATGTTACATATACTCACATGTGACTCCACTGCTGGTCACATACTGCTCCCGCTACACTACTTTTAAAAGCAGTGCTTGTAATCAAATCTTCAAATAAATCATTTTAAAATTGTTAAATGATTAAACAACCACAAGCTGTAGCATACATTCTAAGCTCACAAAAAAAATAAAAACAAAGAAAAAAACACTAATAAATTCTATTTGGAATGCGCGTAAGTTTCATATGAGTGAGCTTGTGCTACATAACTGCCGCGCCGCTTTTAAGCGCACATGTACATGAAAATTCCAAAATTCTACAATTAATCAACCAAAAAATTAAATTTTTGACTAAGTGGAAGTGTATGTTAGTACATACAGACACACATCCACACGCAACCCAGTAAGCATTTTGAGTTGCAAAATAAATTGATATTGATTATGCGTTCTGCATGACTTGCTCGTTTTAAGGTACTGCCAAACGATGCAATGAAAGTGCTTTCCGAAAGTGTCAAATCATTGAAAGAACTTTCACGAGTATCCACACGACGCAATGAAAGTGCTTTCAGAAAGCACTTTTAACCTCCACTTTCCGAAAACTTTCAGGAATTACTTTTCGTTTGTCCACACGGTGAAAGGGAAATGAGTTTTTGAAAGTACTTTCTGGCAGCTGTCAAATTAAATTCAAACAGCTGTGAGAGCAAGACAGATGTAGGAGAGCAAACAGCTTGTTGTGTGACTCACACAGTGTGATGATGCTAGCCACACACCTTGACCCACAAGCGCAATATTATCCTATTCCATGTTCACTCAAAGTAATTTTTTACAAAATGAGATTGTACAACATGGTTGTACAATAAATTGCACCGTATGTAGACAAACAGTCCAACTCGATTGCAACCGAGTTGGGTCAACGGTGGCACCGTGTATGGCTACGGTAAGAGCAAACAGCTGTGCGTGGAATGGTGATGGTGGAGACTTTTGTGTTGTTTGTGTTCATATGAAAAATATAACGTGATAATTAATTATTTGAATAATTGTATTTTGTTTATACATATGTATTTTTATAAAGAAAACATTTACATGCCAGTTCGATCATTTAGACAACACTCGTATCAGCTAGCAACTTTCAGAAAGTAAAACACTTTCAGATGTAACAATTGAAAGTGAAAAGTATTTCTGAAAAGTATTTTTCTCGCAGCTAGACGATGAAAGTTTTTCGTAAGAAAGTAATTGCTGAAATTTCGGAAAACACTTTCAGAAAGTACTTTTTGGTGGCTACACTAGCAAATTTTACTTTTTTACTTTCTGAAAGAACTTTCATTGCATCGTCTGGCAGGAGCTTTATGCACGCAAGGCAAGTTAAACCGAGCTCAACCTAAATTGTCTGTGGTTTGCTGGGTTTACTCGTTTTACATATAAAACAGCACTTGCTTTTACATGCGCTGAAATGCCAGAAACCCACCACAGCAGTCGCATAATTCTAACACTTAACATTGCCGCATTGTTGTTGTTGTACAACATCTACTTAACTCCAGGCATACATACAAACATACATATATGTATATATGCGCAAGTAAGCGCTTAAGTCTTAAGTAGTTGCTTGGCTACCGCAAACCTGCCGGCAGCATTCCACAAGCCGCTGACGCCATTGCCGTTAGCCCCATTTAATAGTGGAAGATTAATGATGAATTAGTTTGTTACATATCTTCGCAACGCCAACCAAAGCAGCACAAAGTTTCGTTTGTTGTTTTTGGGCGTTGCATACTTGGTTTACCGCTAAACAAAATCATAATTCATTTATTTATGTGCGCGTTGTTGTTGGTGGAATTGAAGGCATTCATTTGTTGCGGCACAGCTGTTGTCGTTGCCTTGAAAGCTTCACAGATGATGATTTGCGTTATAATGATGATTAAAATGATTATAAAGATTACAATGATTATAAAGTTGATGATTAGTACGATCATTATGATAATGCTGACCTACTTTACCGTGAAATATTTCACATTTCTAGCATATAACCGTGGTTTAGTTGTTTTTGAGTGAGATGAAAGTAACTATGTACTTTGTTGTTCTCTGCGGAGAAGATTGAGTTTGGTGTGAAATGGAAAGTGATTAACGCAAATTATGAAAGCTCACTCGCGGGGCACAAAAGCTATTCATAAATACGCAATACATTGCACACCTATTGAATTTACTTAATTAATATCCAGTGCTGCGCTTAATGTATTCACTTACTCATAAGTGCGTTTCATTACTTGAAATAGGGATTTACAAATGTGCGTTGGAGAAATGGCAAAATTACTTAAAGTTTTAGGAGAATTTGCTTTAAGCAGCTTGAAAGGAGCTTAAAGTGTAGTGAAGATAGTTTAGATAGTCTTAAAGATTACCTTTCAATGTCAAGAAATTCATAAGCAGATGGAATAGAATAGAATGGAATGGAATTGTGGCATGCCGGCAAAACTTTGCCTTTTCCAAGAACTCAGGCATATTTGTCCATTGTACTTAAAGCCTTTTAGAAACGCTCACAATGTAGGAGAAAAGTTGGGATAGTGGAATCAGATTTCTTCTGAAAACTTGCCAGATTCTCTTATAAATCCGAGAAATTTGTCGAATAGTAAAGAATGTGCATCCGACATTCCCAGTACGTCTGACCCGAAAATGCGCAATTTTAACTAACTAATGAAAGCCGGACATTTGCAGAGAAAGTGCTCTGTGCCGTCGTCATCCTCCTCCAAACAAGACAGGGGCATAATGAGCTCTCTATGATGCCTATGGTGGTCATGTGCTGTCACCATGGATTGTGTACTGTAATCATCGACCCAAAGCTCCCTTCTTCTCTGCTTGCGGAGGAAGTTTGACACCTCGCTGTTAGCATTTTTCAGAAAGCTCATTTTAATTTTACAGGAATCTGTAGAGTTCCAGCGTCTCCGGTGAGTTTTCCTCTTGTCGCGTCCCTGATGTACTTCACAGTGCACGCTATTCTTGCTCCTATGATTGGCTGCAGTCCAGTTGGGTCTTCCGCCGATCCGCAGGGGGTTTAACCTTTCGCCTAACATAAATGGACAACAATTGGAGCCTAAAGATTTCAAGCGAGGTTAGACGAAGATTGTCACGACGAAAGTTTCGCTTATAGAACTTGCATGATCTTGAACTGGACACTTTAAAAAAACTGAATTTTTATGTCAGACTCCTTTCATGGGGTGTGGATTTTATAAATATAAATTTAAATATATTCCTCTTTATGACTAAAACAGCGAGTGTGACTGTTGTTAAGATTCTGATTGTGTTTGTGGTTCTGATTGGTACTTTGATTGTAACTCACTGATTGTGATTGAGATCGTAATTTTTACCATGATTGTAATTCTGATTGAGATTGAGATTGTAATTGTAATTGTGACTATGACTGTGACTGTGGTTACGATTGTGACGATAACTGTGTCTTCGACTGTGGCTGTGACTGTAATTCTGACTGTGAATGTAATTCTAATTGTGATTGTAATTGTGACTATAATTGCAAATATGGCTGCAACTATGACTATTAATTTTATTATGATTGTGCTTTTAATTGTGATTATGGTTCTGATTGCGTTTGTGATTGTGATTGTAATTTTGACTATAATTGCTCATATGGCTGGGACTACGACTGTGACTAAAAATATGATTAAAACTACGAATTTCACTGTGATTGTGATTGTAATTGTGATTTTGATTTTGATTGTGTTTTTAATTGTGATTATGGTTCTGATTGTGTTTGTGATTCTAATTGTAATTGTGGTTCTGATTGTGTTTGTGATTGTGTTTGTGATTGTGATTGTGATTGTAATTGTTATTGTAATTGTGACTACGACTGCGAATATGACTCTGATTGTGACTATGACTATCAAAAAAATGGCGAAGATGACTGATACTGTGGCTGTGATTCGCTTTTTTTATCTCAGTTCCTCTTATAAATAAGCTGCCTTCACTTGCAACTAACAATTTGCCCAGTCACTGCTATTTTTATTTATTTTATTCCTCCTCTTCTCTTTATTCCTCAAATATAACATAAATTGGTTGAAAGAAAAAAAAAATCCCATTGAATTGTCTCACATTCATAAATTGGCTCTATTCAAATGCGTTCAGGTACAAATATTTGCAAATATCAATTGATGTTCTGCAGTGGATGGTAGAGAATGTGAGTTGAATAGACGGCGTGTGTGTGCGTAAGTGAATATTGCCCTGCAGGGAACTCAATAACTAGTGAGCAAAATTTCTAGTTCCGAACTAGCGAAAAGGTGTCAAAAGGGAACTAGATCAATTTTAGGTAGACCCTCACCAGTTCAGGAGGAGTGAATTGAGTGACCATTATAAGACACACTTTGATTTGTATGCAATTTCGAAGTGACAAAAATTCTATGAAAATTTTTCGTTCGTTCAATTTCGTCGGCTTTGTATATTTCTGCAATTCTCAGATGTTTAGTGAAGCGTTTCATATAAAGAGTTTTCAATTTGCATCTTAACTTGTATGAAATGATATGTTCCCCTAATTATGCTTTTCCGATCCCTCAGGCTTATTTTTAATTTTTTTTATTTTATTACTGTAAATTTTATTAAATAAATAAATAAAAAAATATTAGTCAAAAAAAAAATAAAACAAAAATTATCATCCACCTTGACACCGACAGGATTCGAACCCGCGCCCCTCAGATTGAAAGGCACATGCGTTAGCCAGTCGGCCATCGCGCCACTTGCATGAAGTGTGTCAAAGTCTGCACTTAAGCGGCAGATGTAAAACTGTAGAATTTGTAGGTACTTGTAGCTAGTTCAGAACTATCGAAATTGTGCCAATAAACGAACTAGTGTAAACTGTAGAATTTAGTACTAGTTCGGAACTATCGAAAATGTAGTGCAGAGGGTGACAATTGACACCGCCTAGGACATCGCCGTGTTAAATTCGCCAGTTGATAAAATGCAAAAGAGATTTAGCTCGCACTAGTAGTGTCGAAAAATGCACTAGAAGCGACCTAGTTCGGAACTAGAGATTTTCCCTACAGGGTTGAATTACATGCACAAATCTTTCAATTGATATGTATGTGTGTTG
The DNA here is from genome assembly GCA_960531455.1 of Urophora cardui. NCBI lineage: Eukaryota > Metazoa > Arthropoda > Insecta > Diptera > Tephritidae > Urophora > Urophora cardui. The sequence goes on along the minus strand of OY482670.1, from coordinate 18,298,713 downwards.
ATAGATATAAATTCCCAGCAGTATTTGAGGTAAGGAGGTGCATATTCAATAGAATATTCATTATGAAAAATTGCCTGAAAGTAAGTTCAAAATTCATTGCTGAAAAAATAACTGAACACGCAGTGAAGACATCAGGTGTACTGAAATACATGCTATGGAAGTTCTCCCTGCGTATTCAGGCCTTTTTTCCTACAGAAACTCTCCCTTCTCTTTCGGCAGTTTTTAGGTAGTTGATTTTCGACGCCACCTCTATATCGTCGCCCGGATAAATAAGTGTCGTATGTGAATTTTGGGCCGAATTGAGTTAATAATACAGTTATACTAAACTAATCAAGATCTTTCGAATGACGTTATCCGTTTTTTGCTATCTCCTTTAGTTTAAGAGATATTGAGCAGAATTTTTTCGTTTGTGCAAGGTCGCAAGCGATTTCGTCTAATTTCCAATGTGCTTTTAATTGCTGTCAATTATTTAATTTATTTACTTTTATGAGAAATCAAATACAATATTTAACTAATTTTAAAAATCTTTAATTTAGTTCAATTTGGGAACACATTTTGTCGTACGTCATACAAATTTCCTGCAAAAATGTTGCTAAAGGTAATATACGACAAAATTTTACTGAAGAAAATCTATATATATAAAAGGAAGTGGCGTTAGTACAAACGCGTATAACTCAAGAACGCCTGCACCGATTTGGATGATTGAGACAAATTCAGATTGTTCTCTGACCAGAATAGGAGAATATCCAATAAAATTCCCGAAAAATACAAAAAAAAAATATTTTCCCATATATTTTGTATATCTTCTATATATATAAAAGGAAGTGGCGTTAGTACAAACGCGTATAACTCAAGAACGCCTGCACCGATTTGGATGATTGAGACAAATTCAGATTGTTCTCTGGCCAGAATAGGAGAATATCCAATAAAATTCCCGAAAAATACAAAAAAAAAATATTTTCCCATATATTTTGTATATCTATATATATAAAAGGAAGTGGCGTTAGTACAAACGCGTATAACTCAAGAACGCCTGCACCGATTTGGATGATTGAGACAAATTCAGATTGTTCTCTGGCCAGAATAGGAGAATATCCAATAAAATTCCCGAAAAATGCAAAAAAAAAAATATTTTCCCATATATTTTGTATATCTATATATATAAAAGGAAGTGGCGTTAGTACAAACGCGTATAACTCAAGAACGCCTGCACCGATTTGGATGATTGAGACAAATTCAGATTGTTCTCTGGCCAGAATAGGAGAATATCCAATAAAATTCCCGAAAAATACAAAAAAAAAATATTTTCCCATATATTTTGTATATCTTCTATATATATAAAAGGAAGTGGCGTTAGTACAAACGCGTATAACTCAAGAACGCCTGCACCGATTTGGATGATTGAGACAAATTCAGATTGTTCTCTGGCCAGAATAGGAGAATATCCAATAAAATTCCCGAAAAATACAAAAAAAAAATATTTTCCCATATATTTTGTATATCTTCTATATATATAAAAGGAAGTGGCGTTAGTACAAACGCGTATAACTCAAGAACGCCTGCACCGATTTGGATGATTGAGACAAATTCAGATTGTTCTCTGGCCAGAATAGGAGAATATCCAATAAAATTTCCGAAAAATACAAAAAAAAAATATTTTCCCATATATTTTGTATATCTTCTATATATATAAAAGGAAGTGGCGTTAGTACAAACGCGTATAACTCAAGAACGCCTGCACCGATTTGGATGATTGAGACAAATTCAGATTGTTCTCTGGCCAGAATAGGAGAATATCCAATAAAATTCCCGAAAAATACAAAAAAAAAATATTTTCCCATATATTTTGTATATCTTCTATATATATAAAAGGAAGTGGCGTTAGTACAAACGCGTATAACTCAAGAACGCCTGCACCGATTTGGATGATTGAGACAAATTCAGATTGTTCTCTGGCCAGAATAGGAGAATATCCAATAAAATTCCCGAAAAATACAAAAAAAAAATATTTTCCCATATATTTTGTATATCTATATATATAAAAGGAAGTGGCGTTAGTACAAACGCGTATAACTCAAGAACGCCTGCACCGATTTGGATGATTGAGACAAATTCAGATTGTTCTCTGGCCAGAATAGGAGAATATCCAATAAAATTTCCGAAAAATACAAAAAAAAAATATTTTCCCATATATTTTGTATATCTTCTATATATATAAAAGGAAGTGGCGTTAGTACAAACGCGTATAACTCAAGAACGCCTGCACCGATTTGGATGATTGAGACAAATTCAGATTGTTCTCTGGCCAGAATAGGAGAATATCCAATAAAATTCCCGAAAAATACAAAAAAAAAATATTTTCCCATATATTTTGTATATCTATATATATAAAAGGAAGTGGCGTTAGTACAAACGCGTATAACTCAAGAACGCCTGCACCGATTTGGATGATTGAGACAAATTCAGATTGTTCTCTGGCCAGAATAGGAGAATATCCAATAAAATTCCCGAAAAATGCAAAAAAAAAAATATTTTCCCATATATTTTGTATATCTATATATATAAAAGGAAGTGGCGTTAGTACAAACGCGTATAACTCAAGAACGCCTGCACCGATTTGGATGATTGAGACAAATTCAGATTGTTCTCTGGCCAGAATAGGAGAATATCCAATAAAATTCCCGAAAAATACAAAAAAAAAATATTTTCCCATATATTTTGTATATCTTCTATATATATAAAAGGAAGTGGCGTTAGTACAAACGCGTATAACTCAAGAACGCCTGCACCGATTTGGATGATTGAGACAAATTCAGATTGTTCTCTGACCAGAATAGGAGAATATCCAATAAAATTCCCGAAAAATACAAAAAAAAAATATTTTCCCATATATTTTGTATATCTTCTATATATATAAAAGGAAGTGGCGTTAGTACAAACGCGTATAACTCAAGAACGCCTGCACCGATTTGGATGATTGAGACAAATTCAGATTGTTCTCTGGCCAGAATAGGAGAATATCCAATAAAATTCCCGAAAAATACAAAAAAAAAATATTTTCCCATATATTTTGTATATCTATATATATAAAAGGAAGTGGCGTTAGTACAAACGCGTATAACTCAAGAACGCCTGCACCGATTTGGATGATTGAGACAAATTCAGATTGTTCTCTGGCCAGAATAGGAGAATATCCAATAAAATTCCCGAAAAATGCAAAAAAAAAAATATTTTCCCATATATTTTGTATATCTATATATATAAAAGGAAGTGGCGTTAGTACAAACGCGTATAACTCAAGAACGCCTGCACCGATTTGGATGATTGAGACAAATTCAGATTGTTCTCTGGCCAGAATAGGAGAATATCCAATAAAATTCCCGAAAAATACAAAAAAAAAATATTTTCCCATATATTTTGTATATCTTCTATATATATAAAAGGAAGTGGCGTTAGTACAAACGCGTATAACTCAAGAACGCCTGCACCGATTTGGATGATTGAGACAAATTCAGATTGTTCTCTGGCCAGAATAGGAGAATATCCAATAAAATTCCCGAAAAATACAAAAAAAAAATATTTTCCCATATATTTTGTATATCTTCTATATATATAAAAGGAAGTGGCGTTAGTACAAACGCGTATAACTCAAGAACGCCTGCACCGATTTGGATGATTGAGACAAATTCAGATTGTTCTCTGGCCAGAATAGGAGAATATCCAATAAAATTTCCGAAAAATACAAAAAAAAAATATTTTCCCATATATTTTGTATATCTTCTATATATATAAAAGGAAGTGGCGTTAGTACAAACGCGTATAACTCAAGAACGCCTGCACCGATTTGGATGATTGAGACAAATTCAGATTGTTCTCTGGCCAGAATAGGAGAATATCCAATAAAATTCCCGAAAAATACAAAAAAAAAATATTTTCCCATATATTTTGTATATCTTCTATATATATAAAAGGAAGTGGCGTTAGTACAAACGCGTATAACTCAAGAACGCCTGCACCGATTTGGATGATTGAGACAAATTCAGATTGTTCTCTGGCCAGAATAGGAGAATATCCAATAAAATTCCCGAAAAATACAAAAAAAAAATATTTTCCCATATATTTTGTATATCTATATATATAAAAGGAAGTGGCGTTAGTACAAACGCGTATAACTCAAGAACGCCTGCACCGATTTGGATGATTGAGACAAATTCAGATTGTTCTCTGGCCAGAATAGGAGAATATCCAATAAAATTTCCGAAAAATACAAAAAAAAAATATTTTCCCATATATTTTGTATATCTTCTATATATATAAAAGGAAGTGGCGTTAGTACAAACGCGTATAACTCAAGAACGCCTGCACCGATTTGGATGATTGAGACAAATTCAGATTGTTCTCTGGCCAGAATAGGAGAATATCCAATAAAATTCCCGAAAAATACAAAAAAAAAATATTTTCCCATATATTTTGTATATCTTCTATATATATAAAAGGAAGTGGCGTTAGTACAAACGCGTATAACTCAAGAACGCCTGCACCGATTTGGATGATTGAGACAAATTCAGATTGTTCTCTGGCCAGAATAGGAGAATATCCAATAAAATTCCCGAAAAATACAAAAAAAAAATATTTTCCCATATATTTTGTATATCTTCTATATATATAAAAGGAAGTGGCGTTAGTACAAACGCGTATAACTCAAGAACGCCTGCACCGATTTGGATGATTGAGACAAATTCAGATTGTTCTCTGGCCAGAATAGGAGAATATCCAATAAAATTCCCGAAAAATACAAAAAAAAATATTTTCCCATATATTTTGTATATCTATATATATAAAAGGAAGTGGCGTTAGTACAAACGCGTATAACTCAAGAACGCCTGAACCGATTTGGATGATTGAGACAAATTCAGATTGTTCTCTGGCCAGAATAGGAGAATATCCAATAAAATTCCCGAAAAATGCAAAAAAAAAAAATATTTTCCCATATATTTTGTATATCTATATATATAAAAGGAAGTGGCGTTAGTACAAACGCGTATAACTCAAGAACGCCTGAACCGATTTGGATGATTGAGACAAATTCAGATTGTTCTCTGGCCAGAATAGGAGAATATCCAATAAAATTCCCGAAAAATGCAAAAAAAAAAAATATTTTCCCATATATTTTGTATATCTATATATATAAAAGGAAGTGGCGTTAGTACAAACGCGTATAACTCAAGAACGCCTGCACCGATTTGGATGATTGAGACAAATTCAGATTGCTCTCTGGCCAGAATAGGAGAATATCCAATAAAATTCCCGAAAAATTCAAAAAAAAAATATTTTCCCATATATTTTGTATATCTTCTATATATATAAAAGGAAGTGGCGTTAGTACAAACGCGTATAACTCAAGAACGCCTGAACCGATTTGGATGATTGAGACAAATTCAGATTGTTCTCTGGCCAGAATAGGAAAATATCCAATAAAATTCCCGAAAAATGCAACAAAAAAAAAATATTTTCCCATATATTTTGTATATCTATATATATAAAAGGAAGTGGCGTTAGTACAAACGCGTATAACTCAAGAACGCCTGCACCGATTTGGATGATTGAGACAAATTCAGATTGTTCTCTGACCATAATAGGAGAACATCCAATAAAATTCCCGAAAAATTCAAAAAAAAAATATTTTCCCATATATTTTGTATATCTTCTATATATATAAAAGGAAGTGGCGTTAGTACAAACGCGTATAACTCAAGAACGCCTGAACCGATTTGGATGATTGAGACAAATTCAGATTGTTCTCTGGCCAGAATAGGAGAATATCCAATAAAATTCCCGAAAAATGCAACAAAAAAAAAATATTTTCCCATATATTTTGTATATCTATATATATAAAAGGAAGTGGCGTTAGTACAAACGCGTATAACTCAAGAACGCCTGCACCGATTTGGATGATTGAGACAAATTCAGATTGTCCTCTGGCCAGAATAGGAGAATATCCAATAAAATTCCCGAAAAATGCAAAAAAAATATATTTTCCTATATATTTTGTATATCTATATATATAAAAGGAAGTGGCGTTAGTACAAACGCGTATAACTCAAGAACGCCTCCACCGATTTGGATGATTGAGACAAATTCAGATTGTTCTCTGACCATAATAGGAGAATATCCAATAAAATTCCCGAAAAATGCAACAAAAAAAAAATATTTTCCCATATATTTTGTATATCTTCTATATATATAAAAGGAAGTGGCGTTAGTACAAACGCGTATAACTCAAGAACGCCTGCACCGATTTGGATGATTGAGACAAATTCAGATTGTTCTCTGACCAGAATAGGAGAATATCCAATAAAATTCCCGAAAAATTCAAAAAAAAAATATTTTCCCATACATTTTGTATATCTTCTATATATATAAAAGGAAGTGGCGTTAGTACAAACGCGTATAACTCAAGAACGCCTGCACCGATTTGGATGATTGAGACAAATTCAGATTGTTCTCTGGCCAGAATAGGAGAATATCCAATAAAATTCCCGAAAAATGCAAAAAAAAAAATATTTTCCCATATATTTTGTATATCTATATATATAAAAGGAAGTGGCGTTAGTACAAACGCGTATAACTCAAGAACGCCTGCACCGATTTGGATGATTGAGACTAATTCAGATTGTTCTCTGGCCAGAATAGGAGAATATCCAATAAAATTCCCGCCGAAAAATTCAAAAAAAAAAATATTTTCCCATATATTTTGTATATCTTCTATATATATAAATGGAAGTGGCGTTAGTACAAACGCGTATAACTCAAGAACGCCTGAACCGATTTGTTTGATTAAGACAAATTCAGATTGTTCTCTGGCCAGAATAGGAGAATATCCAATAAAATTCCCGAAAAATGCAAAAAAAAATATTTTCCCATATATTTTTTATATCTTCTATATATATAAAAGGAAGTGGCGTTAGTACAACCGCGTATAACTCAAGAACGCCTGCACCGATTTGGATGATTGAGACAAATTCGGATTGTTCTCTGGCCAGAATAGGAGAATATCCAATAAAATTCCCGAAAAATGCAAAAAAAAATATTTTCCCATATATTTTTTATATCTTCTATATATATAAAAGGAAGTGGCGTTAGTACAAACGCGTATAACTTAAGAACGCCTGCACCGATTTGGATGATTGAGACAAATTCAGATTGTTCTCTGGCCAGAATAGGAACAAATTCCCGAAAAATGCAAAAAAAAAAATATTTTCCCATACATTTTGAGATTGGGTTAGGAATGGTGATAGGGATAGAGATAGAGAAAGAGATAGAGACAGAGATAGAGATAGAGATAGAGATAGAGATAGAGATAGAGATAGAGATAGAGATAGAGATAGAGATAGAGATAGAGATAGAGATAGAGATAGAGATAGAGATAGAGATAGAGATAGAGATAGAGATAGAGATAGAGATAGAGATAGAGATAGAGATAGAGATAGAGATAGAGATAGAGATAGAGATAGAGATAGAGATAGAGATAGAGATAGAGATAGAGATAGAGATAGAGATAGAGATAGAGATAGAGATAGAGATAGAGATAGAGATAGAGATAGAGATAGAGATAGAGATAGAGATAGAGATAGAGATAGAGATAGAGATAAAGATAGAGATAGAGATAGAGATAGAGATAGAGATAGAGATAGAGATAGAGATAGAGATAGAGATAGAGATAGAGATAGAGATAGAGATAGAGATAGAGATAGAGATAGAGATAGAGATAGAGATAGATATAGGGATAGGGGAAATTAGGTTTGTCGCGGCGAATATATGTATATCTCTTTTGTTCAGAGAATTGACAGTTTTATAACTTTATAGGAATAAATTTTAGGCAGAACAACGTCTGCCGGGCCAGCTAGTCCTTTATAAATTCCAAAATAATAAACAATATATAACAAAATTAAAATAATTTAATTTGTGGCCTAGTAGGCTTCTGCCAGACTTTGGAGAAAAACTAATCAGAAATTTTGGAGAAATACAATTCCAAACTTCAAACCTGTTTTCCCAAAAGTCTTCAAATGCAACATACGACATTAATTTATCCGGGCGACGATATAAAAACGAAAGGGAAAGTTCAGATATTAGAACTACATCTCTACTGAATATTCAGTAGGAAATATGTGCTGTTTTCCAGCTGATAAATACTGCTGGGTTTATATATATATTTATATACGTGTACCATAACAAACGCATGATTTCTCAGTAAGAATAAAAAGCAAATTATTAGATGAGAAAAATATACATATATACATACATATATTTATATGTGAGATGCATTTGATGGAGTTGTTTTTGGCCTTGTCGTTTTTCGCTATTTTTTCGCTCATATATACTCACTTGTATATACGTATATATATATATATATGTACTCATATTGATACATATCTACTTAAATATATTTTTCTTCTTTGCTTCAATTTCATCACTCACTCTTCATATATGCCACATACACTCATAGCACCACGTCTCTGAATTATTGAATTCCATTGATTGTGAAAATTAGATTTTGCAGCTACGAGCATATATAGATATGTATACCACATATGTAAATACATATGTACATAAATATGTATAAGTGGATGTGTGAATATGTTTGCTTTACCAACAACAACCAGCCATACATTCATTGCAAATTGTTTTGCTGATGTTATCGATTTGCTAAAGATGAATATAAGTATTATATGGATGATGATGCGATGTGATAGTGATGTGGTGATTACTTACACTGGTGATGCGGGTGGCCGGAACTGAACCGCAACCAATTGCTGATATTTATTTTCCGATTAGATATAATGAAATTTTGCGTAAAGCGTATTAATAAACGTACAAAACACATAAACACATATGCATACATATGTAAGTGCGTATAAATAAGAGGTGCAGATTTATCATATTAGGAAAGGAAATCGCATTAATAAATAATAGGAATACAAAAACATACATAGAAACACTTCAATCACATCAATCAATATCGAAGTGTGTGCTTACCTAGAATAAATCTTGAATGAAAATAAGGTAATTAAATTTACAAATAAAGTTTATTTAACGAGAGAAGAATTCAAAGAATTATTATAAGTAGATCAAAGTTGAGATTTTGTTATATGGATTTAGAGGTAGAGATGGAGATAGAAATAGAGATAGAGATAGAGATAGAGATATAGATAGAGATAGAGATAGAGATAGAGATAGAGATAGAGATAGAGATAGAGATAGAGATAGAGATAGAGATAGAGATAGAGATAGAGATAGAGATAAAGATAGAGATAGAGCTAGAGATAGAGATAGATATAGAGATAGGGAAGAAATAGAGATAAAGATAGAGATAGAGATAGAGATAGATATAGATATAGAGGTAGAGCTAGAGATAGAGATAGAGATAGAGATAGAGATAGAGATAGATATAGAGATAGATATAGAGATAGAGATAGAGATAGAGATAGAGATAGAGATAGAGATAGAGATAGAGCTAGAGATAGAGATAGATCTAGAGATAGAGATAGAGATAGGGAAGAGATAGAGATAGAGATAAAGATAAAGATAGAGATAGAGATAGAGATAGAGATAGAGATAGAGATAGAGATAAAGATAGATATAGAGATAGGGAAGAGATAGAGATAAAGATAGAGATAGAGATAGAGATAGAGATAGAGATAGATATAGAGATAGGGAAGAGATAGAGATAAAGATAGAGATAGAGATAGATATAGAGATAGGGAAGAGATAGAGATAGAGATAGAGATAGATATAGAGATAGGGAAGAAATAGAGATAAAGATAGAGATAGAGATAGATATAGAGATAGAGCTAGAGATAGAGATGGAGATAGAGATAGAGATAGAGATAGAGATAGAGATAGAGATAGAGATAGAGATAGAGATAGAGATAGAGATAGAGATAGAGATAGAGATAGAGATAGAGATAGAGATAGAGATAGAGATAGAGATAGAGATAGAGATAGAGATAGAGATAGAGATAGAGATAGAGATAGAGATAGAGATAGAGATAGAGATAGAGATAGAGATAGAGATAGAGATAGAGATAGAAATAGAGATAGAGATAGAGATAGAGATAGAGATAGGTTAAGTTTGACTGAAGCTATGATTCTGATGGTAATTGGGATTGTGATTGAGATTGCAATTTTGGCTATGGAGGTGATGGTGGTTATGATTGTGACAATGACTGATACTGCGACTGTAACTGCGGCTCTGACTCTGACTGTGTTTCTTATTGTGATTGTAATTGTGACTGTGACTCTGACTATTATTAAAACTGCGATATTAACTGAGACTATGATTGTGACTAGGCTTATGAATGGGAGTGTGATTGCATGTGTTTTGATTGTGATGGTTTTCGATTATGATTGTTGTTGATTTTGATTGGGTTTTGATTGAGATTTTTTTCGATTGTAATTTTTTCGTTTGTGATTTTGATTTGTTTTCTAGAGTGTGTGTGATTGTAATTGTGATTATGATTGTGATAATGAATGTGATTGTGACTATGACTATGATTATGTCTACGACCATAACTAAACTTGCGAACATGAATGTGACTGTCGCTATGGCCTTGATTGCTATTAAGAATAAACGATTGAAATGTAGATAGAAATTGAGATTAATATTTAAATTAAAAATTAATATCAATTTTCATTGAAATTTAATTTTTAGTTACCTTTAGAATGGTGAAAGAATTTATAAAAGTAATTACTTTTAAGGCACTCGCTTTAATTAAAATCTCTGCCAACGATTCGCCAAACGACGTAAGCTCAATTCTCATATGCTTTTTGGTATATTTTCAATGAAACACGCAACAGAACCAGCCACATTTTGACAGTTAAGCGTCAAGAAAATATATCAGCAAGAGCTACGCATAAAAATAACAACGAAAACTGCTGCTACTGCCTAAAACCATTGCCATTCTCATGTCAAATGTGAATTTATCAAAATACAAAAGAAAACAAAGAAAAGTTAGTGGAAAGTGACAGCTTCTGGCAAACACTTGGAAATGGAAATGATTAAATAACCGTAATTATCACCTTGCTTTTTGATAAACTTGGTATAATTGCGCACGCAAAAATAGAAGAAATGAAGAAAAAGATGGAAAATATAAAATTAAAAAAACAAATATTGAGGCGAGCGCTTTAATGCGCCTGTAAATAGGCAACGCCGCCGGCAACAGCGAATGAAATTACATTTTATTACTTTAATTACATTATTCATAAAGGCAAGGTAGCGCCATAAATTGACATGACGATTATGCATGAACAATTAAAATTGCGCAAATGGGAAAAAGAACCAAAAGAAAAAATTAAAAGACGTGCGACACGCACAGGAAGACGCGCAAAAGTTTGGTTTGACAGGAGGAGAATATGTACGAAAGTAAGGCGAGGAAACGAGCAAAACAATCATACTTGAAAGGAGAAAAGTAGCGAAAAGTGAAGGTCTTAGTGGGAGGTTTTCTGTGTGGTATATACCCAGATGGGAATTAAAAATGCTTGCTTATTTGAATGAATGACCACTCTTCTCAGAGATTTCTTCTACTTTATTGAACTTAAAGCGTGCTGCACGCTGTTACAAACCAACATTTGCTAGACCAACATATAAGCCAATGCAGTTGGGTATATGAAGCACTTAATATTCGTATGTCAAATGGCACTCTGTTATATATGTTTCATAAACTTAATGAGCCAACGAAATGAGTGAATGAATGATGAAATTCGTCATACAATGACAAGCCGAAAAAAATAAAAGCAAGCGACACAAAAGCGGGATATTAAAATTAAAAAAGCTGAAAGGCAAAAAACAAAAATAAAAATTCGAAAACCCAAAAAAAAGTTAAAACAAAAAAAAAAACGGGAAATGGAAATCCGCGGTAAAAATCCATGTGGTGTGAGTTGAAAGTAGCGAATCCGAAGTGGGAGCGAGGAAGTGTGCGCGTGCAAAAGTAAGGTTAGCTAGCGGGATATGCGTCATTATGACACCATAATCGAGGAGGTGCCTCTATGGCTTTCCAGTAACGGTACATAAGCAATGCCACAATTTAATTAAAAAGTCGAGTCATGACAACAAGCACAACATGAGTAATGGAAAAAGGCCAAAAGCCGCGTTAATCACAGCCAAGCGAATAACAAAAGAAAAGCAAAAAAAAAACAAGAAACAAAAAAGAAAAAAGGAAAAAAGAAAAATAAAAAACCAAAAAAGAAAGAAAAAAACCAAAAAAGGAAAAAAAGAAAAAAAAAACAGAAAAGAGAAAGAAAAGAAATCACAAACAACTCTTTAGCGCCGAATTACACGTAACGTGTTAATATCTAATGTTGCGTTAATTGAAAATATATGTAGAAGGAAAGTAGTATGTTAAGTGCAAATTAGAATGAAAAGACTGAGAATTAAAAATTGTCCATAATTATGTAATTTTTTTTATTACGCACAGAAGTGACAATGAGCTAGTATTTTTCAGCGGTGCATGTGAAAGTGCAGTTCAGAGAATTCAACATTGGTGTTTTTCGAATACTAAAAAAATATATGTTGTGCCTAAAAGTATGCTACAAGTTCCTCAGGTAAAGTAGCATAATTCTACCGCAATCATATAAACATAGCTAAATCTTATTCGAACACAAATGGAACACGAAGCTGAGTGTGCGCTAAGGTTATGGAAGCTGAGACTCTGGAAGGAGCGCAGATACGGGCACGGTGGTATTCTGCTCCACATGGACTAGCCCGATATCAATACGAAAACAGGTTGTATCTGTCCTGAAACAGTTTTCGATACAAACTATGAAAGTATCTTTACATCTAGGAAGGACTGTGGAGATGGTAAATTCGTTCAGAGATTGGATGCTTAAGTTTTCACGAACGGATGAAAGATGCCAAGTGGAATGGGAGTGGATATCTTTGTAACTCAGCCGGACACTTACATATCAATCAGGCTCCCAGACACGGTGATAGTTTCTCAATCTGAAATTTTCGCCATACAGAAGGCTTGCAAGGCTGTACTTGTAGCGGAAAGTAGCGGGGCCGGAGTCAGAATAGGAATTTTCGCCGATAAACAGGCGGATCTGAAGGCTCTGGGATCTGCGACGATGTATCAGGCCTATTAGTCAGGCAGTGCAGAAAGTGGGCCATGGCCTTAGCAAGTCGACAGAGCGTATCTCTGTAGCGGAGGAGGTTCTTGTGCTCCTGGATTTCATCAAGGGTCGAATCCCTCGGTACTGGTTTGAGGAGGCTAAAAGCCGATGGGCGCGATTGCAGACTTGTAGAGTCTGCAGAAGTCGGAGGCCTTCATACAGATGGACAGGAAGCATACCGCTTAATTGCGGTATTCACAGGATATTGGACAATTGGTACCCACGTGGCCAGACTGGGATCTTCCTAGAGTGGAGGAGATGGTAGAGCACCTGCTATGTGAGTGTCCTTCGCACTGACAAGGCAGTTCCATTGTTATGGAAACATTATTATGTTCACTCATGCTTTAATAATTTCTTACACAATCTTGTTCAAAGTTAAAAAAAAAAAGCAGTAACAGTGTGGAAGGAATTGTTTTGTAAACGACACCTTTATCCATCCTAAAATATACCACACATGCATACAAAAATAACAACACAACAGTGCCTCCACAGCGCCACAACGCCTGTTGTTATGCCATTAAATAATGTACGACCACTAATGAAAGCTAATGCGCGCGTCTGACACAACTTTGGTATTTTTAATTTGTTTGAATTAAAATAGCAAATTAAAATGGGCTGGAAATGAGAAAAGCAACAAATTAATGTGAAAGAAAAACATGTATGGGAACATACGTATTCTTTTATGCGCCCAAACACATGTAGCGTACAACATGTGAACCCGCAACGTGAAGCAAAAGGAAATTAAAACATGGCGTGTTAAATGGAAAAACGGAAGCCACACAGAAAACTGAAAATAAAGAAATTATGACAAAAGGCACAGAATTGTGAAAGAAAAGCAAAAAAGGCCAATAAACAGCAAAGTAAAAGAGTGGCAACCTTGGTAATAGCAATGGTAATGAGAGCAGTGGGAGTGTTAAAGGATGTAAGTAGTACCTAAATGATGGGGATCTCAGTGAAGGGAGTGAGTGAAAAGTGCAAAGGAATCTGTGTAGGAAATTGCTTTAAATGAACATAAATACGAGTATAAGGAGAAACACATACGTATGAGTGTTCATGGAGAAGTCATTGCATACTTTTAGGTGCAATAACGCAAGCGATGTATAGGGTGATACAGAGGCAAAAAAATAGAGCAACGAAGACCAAGCAAACTAGGTTTGGCGATGCAAATACGAAGCTAAAGTGTAGAGGCGGCAGATGGGGAGAAGAAAACAAAAAGAAGAAGAAAGAACAGGAAGAAGAAATAGTAAAAAAAGAAGAAGAACGAGAATAAGAGGAAGAAGGAAGGATAGAAGAAGAACAAGAAGAAGATAGAAGAAGAAGGAAGAAGAAGATGAAGGAGGAAGATGAAGAAGAAGATGGAAGAAGAAGAAGAAGAAGGAAAAAAGAAGAAGAAGATGAAGGAAGAAGGAAGAAGGAGAAGAAGTATACATATAAAAACGAGAATAGCGACAACTGCGACAGGAAATGGTAGACCTTGTGGGAAGTTTATCTATTTCCAGAGCATGCATGTGCACCTCCTCAACTTAGCAATAACGTAACGGGTATAAAAAGATTTTGTGAACTGCAGTAGCACAGGAGTTTGGGCATGGTGATAAATTGCACGAACATCCTGTGACATGCAGGCAATTCAAAGAGCTAACCTTGAGTAAAATAATGGTAGAAAAAGAGGCTTAAATGAACGGGGAGGTATAAATGGAATAAATAGTAAGCAAGTGGGACAGTCTTAAATGTAAACAGGAGACGTTATGTGGCTTGTTGCCAGGTGAAGGATATTATTAACCGCTAAAATAAGAGAAGAGGGTATGAAACGGATAAAAATAGGTAATAAAATAATTTTATGTCGGAAGGTAAGTTTCGAACAAAAAAAAGAAGAAATTAGTCTACAGCAGTTGAAATGAAAATGAAGATCGAATAAGCGCAAAACAAAATAATTGTATGTAGCAATTGCAGATGCGTCTAGACGGAGAAGTGGTAGTAGAACACGAAATCAAACACAATTAACATTCAGAGGAATATATGTTTTTTGGCTTTCTGTGGTATTTTAGGTTCATTTTACAAATAAAAATTTTCTGCGGAGACACCTACCGAAATTTTATGTCGAATAATTTTCTAGAACATTTAATCCACTGGCGACTCTTAAAATATTTGTTTTTTTGTTTTATTTCATGTGCTACTGAAGCGATCGAAACACCTATTTGGCAAAAGATTTACGATTTTGGCGACATTTAACATGCTAGCAAAAACAAAATTTCATTAAGGTGGTCTAAACCAAGTACTGGGTATTAGAGACCGCAAATGGCGCACATAGGGTTAATAAGATTATACTAGTAAACCCTGCCACGCGATGCTGTGGCTTTCAATTCACTGTGCTACAATTTGAGGGTGGAAGATCAAATATTTTGCCACATTTGATAATTTCTTTGTAATGCCATTTTAAATTTGACTTCCCCTTAAAAATTACAGAATATACATTGGTTTAAATCCATAGATTCTTATTAATAAAATATAAAATGAAGCATATACCTAGATAGTTACTGGCTATTTTTATTTTCTATGGACCTAGATTTTTTATACAAATATTTTGTCCGAGGAGCCCCATAGCGAAGTTTCATGTTGAATAATTTTCTAGAATATGTTAACCTTAAAGCGACCTCCAAAAGGCTATTTATCGCACTCCTCTTCCTCTTTCTAGTTTCCTTTCTACTCCTCTTTATCTTCTCTTTCATATGACACCTCTAATTTAAAAATCAAACTAACTATAGCGTAAAAATGAAATTTTGAACAATTGGTAACCCTTTTTGTAAAAATTTTAATAAATTACTTATTTTCACACAAAGCCCTTTCATATGAGACCTCAAATTTGAAAATCAAACAAACTATAGCGTAGCACTTAATTTTTGAACAGGTGGCAACATTTTTTGTAAAAAATTTTTAATTCTAACGTAAAGCCCTTTCATGTGAGACCTCAAATTTAAAAACCAAACAAACTATAGCGTAACACTTAATTTTTGAACAGGTGGCAACCTTTGTTTGTAAAAATTTTAATAAATTACTCATTTTCAGCTCAAGCCCTTTCATATGGTACCTGAAATTTAAAAATCAATCAAACTATACAGGAGAATTAAATTTTTAAACGGGTGGCAACCCTTTTCAAAATATTAAAACGGTCTTGCACATCTACAGGTCAAGCCCTTTCATTTGACACCCCATTTTCGAAAATCGGTATAACGGTGTAAAAGTTATGGTGCGTACAAAAAATCGCTTAGCGTAATATATATCGACGGCTGAGAATAAGATCGCCCTATTTCAAAAATTGTTTCAAAAACGCCCTATTTCAAAAATTGTTTGAATAACGTCCTATTTCAGATTTTGCTTCAAGAACGCCCTATTTCAGAATTTGTTTCAATAACGTCCTATTTCAGACAATTATTCAAAAAATATATGGAATTTTCTCTGAAATAGGGCGTTTTTGAAGAAAAATCTGAAATAGGACGTTATTGAAACAATTTTTGAAATAGGGCGATCTTATTCTCAGCCGTCGGTATAAAGATAGTAGTTTTCTCTGGCCAAAAAAATTGTGTATTAAACTAAGAGATCGTACTATAAACACCGAATATATAAGAAAAAAATGTATTTGGGCGACATCCAGCGGCACGAAAAAAATTTTTTTTCCGTGTTTTAACTATAATAACTCTACACGACTGTTTTTCATCAATGCTATAAGAGTTTGGAATCTTATCCCTGTTAGCATTAGGAGCGGATTGAACTTGGGTAACTTCAAGAAAGTGTTATATAACTATTTCTCTACAAATAAATGAACGAATAATTTGGTGAACCAATTAATTTTAATTTTAATGTTTTATTGTTAGTTTTTAAGTTGAAATTTTTATATTTAGACTGTACATCCAATGTAATATGATCTCCATATAAGTATGTGTTGTACTATTAAAGATACAATCTTGCTGTACTAATTTTGTCAAACCAATAAATACAAAATAAATAAATAAATAAATAAATAAATAAAAGTTTTCCAAAAAAAACATCGTATGTGTGGCGTACTGCGGTACTGTTTTTTTTGCGATATGGTCTAATATCCAGTGAAATTTTCCGTTGAACAATTTCTAGAATATTTTAACCCTCTAACGGCAACAAAAATGCTGTTTTATGCGAACTAACCAAGAGAATGCGTCAAAGGTACAATTTAGTGAGGAGCTAAGGGTTTAAAATGTGATACCAAACTATTGCTTGTTGAATTTTACTTTTATCGCTTGAACATCGTACTTAGATTTTTTTTTCGAATTTTAACCCTTTTTTAAATTTTTTCATAAATTTTAATATTTTAAATGACTGTGAAAAGAAGAAGCTCTGAGAATACCAAATGATTTGAAGCTTTAACTATATGGGCCTAGAGGCCTTTCATTTTGGGTTGGAAACATTTAGCCCCAAGGAAGCGTACCTAAAACTGTTGCACAGTGGTATTTGTACTTTTTTTTTCAAAGAAAAAGTAAGGAAATTCATTATGCTTACCACTGCTATGTACTTGCCACTTTGCTACATATGTACGTATATTGTATTAGCAACTTGATAAATGCTTTGTGGAGTTGTGCTGCAAGCTTCATGGCATGTTGCCACAACACGCTAACACATGCCACACATACCAAACTCCTCGCATATGCTTGTGCTTGTATTTGGAAGCATTTCACCACATTTGTGCAACATAAAAATCATTTTAATGCCACATATTTAATTACTTTATTTAACAACAAAAGCGAATGGAATGTTTAGATGCGAACAAAAGGTGAAGGAGTGAGGGAGGAGATAGAGGAAAGGGAAATATGGAGAAAAGTAAGGAAGGAAACGAAAAATTAGCAGAAGAAGTAGACGTGGGAGCATTGCAATCAGACTGAAGACAGACAAAAAGGTAAAGTAAACTAGTTGCAAGGTTTGTGAGGGGTTTCGTGTCTTTGTGGCTAAAGTAAACATAAAAGAGACCACCCCCAACCACCAACGGCGCAGCGAACGTTTGCATGTTGCCACACATGCAAAGCAATACAACAAATTTATCGTATTTATTCAGCGCCTTTGTGTATGCTTTCATAAGCAAATTTTTCATTTAATTATTTTTTTTTCATTTAATATTTTTTTTCATTTGATTTTTTTTTGAATTTCCCTGTTTCGCTTTTTTTGTAACTCAATTTTATTTATACGCTTTTGTGTATGTGAGTTACATGCGCGCACAATGAGCAAATGAATGAATGAAGCATTCCATGTTAACTATTCAGGTTCAAGTTCCTGCCACAAAAAAAAAAAAAAACAAGACTGCAATGTAAACATATAAACATGCATGTTTGTGCATGAGTGAATAGTTATTAAAGAATTGAAAGCATTTGAACGCAGCGGCGTAACTTTAAGCGGTGGGTGGAGTATTATTCGCTATACACAAAATGTGGCATACTTTAAGGCGTTGGGTATTATTGCCTATAAAAAATATAGCATACTTCAAGGCGTTGGGTATTATTCTCTTTAGAAAATGAAGTATACTTCAAGGCGTTGGGTATTATTTTCTCTAGAAAATGTAGTATACTTCAAGGCGCTGGGTAATACTTATGGAATGAGGATTTTCTTGCAATAGTCATAGCACCAATCGAATTTTGTTATGATAATTTTCAGGCTTTCAGCACATTTAGTACTCAGTTTTGGGTTAATTGCGCATTATTTGTGCAACAGCTAAGCTTTTTCATGCTTTACAAAGCTCTAACATAACTTAAAATGAAGCTTAGTGTGTTTTTGTTAACCTTTTTCAATTCAAAAGATGCTCTTATTCCTAAAAGTAAATTTTTTTTAAAGAAGTATGAGCGTATAGCATAATTTTCCATCATGTGGTCTCATACACAAAAAGTTATTACCAACAATATCAAACACATGATTTGAATAAATTTAGCCAGTTTTTCCTCTACTTGATGATTTGCTGTCATAGCATGCCTCTTACATATGCTTTCGTGACATTATATGACTTACTGTGATATCGCATGAAGCCATGTGATATCACATGAGGCGATTACATGCAAGAATATTGCAAATTAAAGTTACCAAAGAATGCAGATGTCTATAATTTGATGCAAATAGCTTACATAATATTTTTGCAGACACATAGACAGTGCAGTTACGATGTCACACATAATACAATATCACATCACATGATTAACAACCTCAGCACATGATAACATATAATTTTGCATACATTTAGACAAACAAGGCAGTTTATAATTGCATTTTGCTATTTTTGCACCATAAAACGCCTCAAACCCAGCATTTTTATGACATCATATGTTATATCTTTTATATGATGTGACATCACATGCACTTCTTACATAACAAAATAACATACATTTAGGTAATCAGGTGAACAGCACATGCCGCAGCTGCACTTCCAGTAGTTAACTAAATGTTTCGCCAACAAACGTAGCGCTTTTGTGATATTTTGATAGCATGATGTGATGTCATTTTATTGAGTTACATTGTAAAATACCGCGTTTAAAATAGGAATTTAATACATTTAGGCAAATAAGTGAGTTTATTATTACATTTTTCTGATTTTTCTTCATAAATCAACTCAAAAAATCATTATTATGACATCATGTCATATATTTTTGTATGATGCGATATCACATTTACGTATGGTGGCCAGCACTGGAAGTCGAAACCAATAAGAGCAAATTAACTAGAGTGCAGCGAATGGCTTCCATGCTTATTAGCGGAGCCCTTCCCTCCACCCCAACTAAAGCTATCGAAACCATCCTATTTCTTCTCCCCATGGATATACAGGGGAAACTCATTGCCAGCTGCAAAGAGGCAAGGCTCAATGCAACCGAACCCTGGAGGGACACCAGATTCGGGCACGCTCAAATTCTTAGTAACGTCCCTGCCAATTTTCTAAAGCTGGACTATGCAATACCAGCCTTTTGTTGGGATAACAAATTCTCCACAAGAATCCCGGAGAGGAGCGAGTGGAAGAACTTAGGGGATCCCGACCCTAATACACTGCACCTTTACACGGACGGCTCTAAATTGAACAATAGAGTTGGAAGTGGGTTTTTCTGCGAAGAGCTTCATCTGAAAGTAAGTTTGCGCCTACCTGATCACTGCAGCGTCTATCAGGCTGAGCTCATAGCCATATGGGAAGCAGCTCGTCGCCTGACAGATCTGCCAGACATAAATTCTATCAAAATCTTCTCTGACAGCCAAGCTGCCATAAAATCCTTACAGAGTAACAATACTACATCTATAGTTGCAATGAAATGTAGGGAGTCTTTGAACAAACTAGCCGAAAGGTGCGACCTGAACGTCATTTGGGTTCCAGGCCATAGCAACGTTCGGGGCAACTGCATTGCAGATGAGTTAGCAAGGGAAGGCACAAACTTGCAGGATATCACATCTGCGACATGGGTTGGCCCCCCGCTTAACTCATGCAAGCATTGGTTGAGATCTCGCTCCATTGAACAGGCTAACGCTAGATGGGCCAAGGAGTCAACTTGTGTGATTTCTAGGCAAATCTGGCCTAGACTGGATGAGGCTAGGTCTGTATCGGTGCTGCATCTGAATCGGCTCTCTATAGGTCCGCTGGTGGGACTTCTAACAGGCCATTGTCTTATGGGCACTCACGCCTCTCGCATGGGCCTATATAAAAACGACTTCTGCCGCAGCTGTAGGGACGTGGAGGAAATAGAGAGTGTTGAGCACTATCTATGCCACTGCCCCGCACTGTCGCTATCCAGGTACCGCTTCCTCCATAAACATTTTTTCGAGTGCCTGGCGGAGATGGAAAATGCAAGGACACTAGATTTTCTGCGCTTCATGAAACAAACGCGCTGGTTTAGCTTCACGGGCATCTAATCTTATCATA
This sequence comes from Urophora cardui, assembly GCA_960531455.1. NCBI lineage: Eukaryota > Metazoa > Arthropoda > Insecta > Diptera > Tephritidae > Urophora > Urophora cardui. The sequence goes on along the minus strand of OY482670.1, from coordinate 18,277,643 downwards.
CTTTTGAATCTAATTTTTCCGGAAAGGTTTGTAAATAGGGATAAGGAAGCTAGGGCTCCCGTGTGGTATCACAATGGGCCACCTCGGCCTAAGTGTGTGCCCGCTTTCATGAATTGCGGAGACAGCCACCTCAACCTAACCTAACCTAACCTAACCTATCACATCTACGCCTTATATAACAAAATAACGGAAATTGATGTAACAAGTGATCATCAGATGCCGCTGCTGCACTTCCAGTAGTTAACTAAATGTTTTGCTAACACACGTAGCGATTTTGTGATATTTAGATAGCATGATGTGATGTCATGTTATTGAGTTACATTTAAATTAACACATTTAAAATAGCTAGATCGCTTTATGTACGTATTTTTAAAGTATTTTCCTCAGTTTTGCTTAATGTTTTAGTTAACATGCGTTCAAATTAGCCACATTTTAGGCTTTATGTGATAATCACATGCAAATTTTTTGTGACAAAATGTTGTGAATTGAGTTGATGAGAGAGGTAGTTGACTGTAATACACTTTAAATAGCTTAGTTAAACAGTACTAGTTAAATAAGGCAGTTTAAATATTTTTATTATTTTCTAAAACAAAAATATGCCTTTTGTGATGTCATATCATTACATCTATTGGTGTGATGTGTCATCACAACCTTATACTCTATTGTAAAATAACGCATTTAATGTCAGCTAGTTTGTATTTTATGCTATTTTCAAACTATTTTTGGCTAATTTTATTTATTTTTGCGACAAGATACATCATTTGGAGAGTTGATGTGATATCTCACGCATGAGATATGCTCTCTAAAACAAAAAAAAAGCAAAAACGAGAAAAATTAACATTTTAGATGAAAACAGAGACTTTGAAACATCTAAGCAAGCGATGTAATGTAATGTGACTATATATCACATGATCAAAATATCACTTTGTCTTAATAAAATTTCCTCCTCTCATTCACTGTATGCCTTTTTAAAAGCACGCAACTTCTTCAAAATCTCAATGCCATCTTTTTGATGACTTAAAAGCATCCAGAAATGCACACTTACATACAAGCACATGCACTATTGTTGATGAATCACCTGTCAAAAGGCATTATGACAAAAGAGCAAAGGGTTGTTACAACGTATGTCCCAATAAACACTCGGATTTTAATGCCACACACTCGCGCAGCGGTGGCCATAGATAAGCTTAATATTTTAATGGAAGTATGAGCGAGATCAATGAGCAGCCGAATGACGAAAGGAAAAAAAACAAGTAAGGAAGGGTGGAATCGAACATTAGATACTCAGCTGTATGCTTTCATTGTTTGTTTGCGTCTGATAGAATCACGATGTATTTTATATAAAGCGAGTGCTGCATAAAGTGGGCGTAACCACGCCTATTTTCAACATTTTTATCAGTCATCCCACTAAGCATATGAATATTATTCTTTGCTCAAAATTTCATTCCTTTATGACTTCTAGTTACAAAGAAGTCACGTTACAAATTCCAAAAGGGTGTTCCAGAAATATCTTTGTCAAAAAGTAGGCGTGGTCATAAACCGATGTGAATAAATTTTTGCGTGTCTATTAACACTAGTTGTAAAAGTGTATAAACCAAGTTTCGTCATAATATCTCAATTATTTGTCGAGTTATAGGCTAAGAAATCTCGTATATTCCTTTGTCTAAAAAGAGGCGGTGCCACGCCCATTTTCCAAAATTTTTCTACTTTTTGTTTCCAGTCTATTGTGGAACTCATGCCTCAAAATTTCAATGAATTACCTTCATATTTGACAAAGATATCGCTTAAAATGTTTTTATTAGGTCACTTTATAAGACCCATATATAAAAGTGGGCGTGGCCGTCAACCGATTTTAACTATTTTCCGTCCAAATGTTTGGCTAAGTAAGTAAATCACGCATACCAAATTTGATCGATATATCTTCAACGGCTTCTGAGTTATGACATATAAAACTTTCCATGTTTGACCCTTAATAAGTGGGCGTGGCACCGCCCATTTTCCAAAATTTCATCAAATTTCTTCATAGGGGCCTGAGCTCAACACGTGGGTAAAATTTCATCGCTCCAGCTATATTAGTGACTGAGATACCAAATTTCCGATTTTTTCTATATAGGAAAAGTGGGCGTGGTCATGGTCCGATTTCGCCTATTTTCAATACCAACCGTCCCAGTCTCGATACCAACTTGCATTTCAAATTTCATCAAAATATCTCAATTTTTGCGCGAGTTAGAGTGTTTACAGACGGACGGACAGACGGACGGACGGACGGACATGGCTCAATCGATTTCTCTTTTCACCCTGATCATTTTGATATATATAAGTCTATATCTATCTCGATTATTTCATTCTGTTACAATCCACCGTTATGTGATTAAAACTATAATACTCTGTGTACTAGTACAGCTGAGTATAAAAAGAGAACAAAAGTGAAGCAAAGGCACTATTAATGCTGCCAATGACCAACAACAAAGGCGCAAAAAACAATATTCATAGTAACACAATGTCCAGCCAAGGTAATCACATACCAAAGAGCATCTTTCAGCTTCGCTTTCAGTCGTGCATTTTACATGGCATACATTAACCGCCATCACATCACACAGTCACCACCTACAGTAAGTAATCAGCAAACACAGCGACGCGCAGCTAATGACTCTAATGAACAGCGCGCACTGCCGCACAAGAGTAAGATTTTCCTACATCAGTGGCCATATGTAACTTGTATAGTTTATTGAATGTAGAGTGACATTGAGTACACACGGTAGGCAGGAAGCGACGATAGGTTGCATGAAAATGTCGAGAAAAAAGGAAAGTGGGGTTGTGTTATGTGATGTTTATAGATGAAACATCCGTTGAAATTAAAATCCGAGCTGCTCCTTTTTCAAGGATATCCATATTTTTTGTTTTTTATGAAAGGATCAAATATTGAGGAATTCGAAAATTCGCCACCGTCCAAATTTTTCCGATTTCAATACATTATTTGGTCGCTAAGGGATACAAAAAAGGTATTAAAAAGAAAAAAGGACACCTGTAGTGGAAAAATCCAATGTGAACAGGACCTAAAGGATAACCACTGAAATATAAAATAACACAAAAAGTACCCACTTTAATTTGCGTATAACTCCTAAAATGTTAACTCTACGTGAAAATTCCTTATTATATGTTTCATTCAGAATAAATAAAGAAATATTTCTTTAATATACAATTTTGATGTACCTGCAGTGCTTAATGTACTTTTGTGCATCTAAAGTGAAAAATTCAAAAAAAGTACGTTTTTTTATAGTGCTATTTTAAGTTCAAATATTTTTGTAGTTTATGTAAATATTTTAATCTAATGATCCAACTCTCATTCCTACATATCTATACGTTAATACTAAAAAATAGTTAGAGCTGAGATACGCGCCAGCTGTGCACGGTGGGCGGGAAGCAACAATAGGTTGCATGGGAATATCGTAAAAACGATGGCCCAACGAATATGTGCCTATCTGTGTGCTGGTACTAATTTTCGTTTAAAAAAAATGTTGGAGATTTTATTCACGCTTGCTGTGTGTTTATGAAGTATATTAGAATATCATTTTACGTAAGTTTTTAGCCGGCGATCGTTTTTTCGATATTTTCATGCAACCTATTTTTGCTTACCGCCCACCGTGCACAGCTAGCGCGTATTTCAGCTCTAATTCTTTTTAATATTAACGTACAGATATGTAGGAATGAGAATTGGATCATTAGATTAAAATATTTACATAAACCAGAAAAATATTTGAACTTAAAGTAGCACCATAAAAAAAAGTACTTTTTTTTGAAATTTTCATTTTAGATGGACCAAAGTGCATTAACCACTGCAGGTACATCAAAATTGTATATCAAAGAAATATTCCCTTATTTATTCTGAATGAAACATATTATAAGGAATTTTCACGTAGAGTTAACATTTTAGGAGTTATACCCAAATTAAAGTGGGTACTTTTTGTGTTATTTTATATTTCAGTGCTTATCCTTTAGGTCCTGTTCACATTGGATTTTTCCACTACAGGTGTCCTTTTTTCTTTTTAATACCTTTTTTTGTATCCCTTAGCGACCAAATAATGTATTGAAATCGGAAAAATTTGGACGGTGGCGAATTTTCGATTTCCTCAATATTTGATCCTTTCAAAAAAAACAAAAAATGTGGATATCCTTGAAAAAGGAGCAGCTCGGATTTTAATTTCAACGGATGTTTCATCTATAAACATCACATAACACAACCCCACTTTCCTTTTTTCTCGACATTTTCATGCAACCTATCGTCGCTTCCTGCCTACCGTGTACAAGCACAGATTGACACGTAGGTACCTACCTACATACCTATATGCAGAGACATACAAACAAAGATAGCGCTGCAAAAGTGATAGCGCGTGGGCATTAATACACAGCATACATGAACATGTCACAACGCACGATAGTCAGCCATTATGCGCGTATGCATCAAAGTGCATTGTGTGTGTCATCTTAGCTATAAATAAAGCCAGAAAAGTTTGCATTATAATCTACACCCATATGTTTGCTTGAAAGTGAACTGATATACTCTATACATTCATTCATCCATCGCTATCTGTCGCATTGAATTTCCTTCTTAGTGCGCTCACATACAATTAGGTCAGTGATTTCTTAGCGCTTGATGCACTGATTAGTCCATAATTAGGACTTATGTCACACTCATGAATGCACACTAGAGTGCGTTTAAAATTCAAATTAACGATATTTTACTGTATCGCCCCCTCAATCTGTAGTAACATGGTCAAAGATATCACACATATATTTTGGTCCCGATTGGTGGCGGTTAAGCCGTGGCGCATTGAGGTCAAAGTTCAGAAAACTCTATGAAGGGTCAAAAAATCAAAATTTTTTTTTTAATTTTCTAATACCCAAAATTAATACTTCTATACCCAATGATAACAAATATAAATTTTGGTCCCGATTGATGACGGTTTACTGGTGTTTCTAGGGGGTCAAAGTTCAGATTACCATATGCGACACTAAAAATGTAAGTCTTCTATGGCAATCTGAACATTGACCCCCTTAAAACACCACTAAACCGTCATCAATCGGAACCAAAATTTATATTTGTTATCATTGGGTATAGAAGTATTAATTTTGGGTATTAGAAAATTAAAAAAAAAAATTTGATTTTTTGACCCTTCATAGAGTTTTCTGAACTTTGACCTCAATGCGCCACGCCTTAACCGCCACCAATCGGGACCAAAATTTATGTGTGATATCTTTGACCATGTTACTACAGATTGAGGGGGCGATACAGTCTTTTTATGAACTTTTAAATTTTTCATACAAATTAAAAGCACCCTAATGCACACTCTCTTACATAAAAGGGATAATCACCTGCAATGCATTATGTTATGCGCAATTGTGCGGCAATAGCTGTTGGACGGACAACGGAACCAGCGACATCAAATCTAACTAGTAAACCCGGCCACGCGATGCTGTGGCTTTCAATTACACTGTGCGACAATTTGAGGGTGGAAGACCACTTATTGCCACATTTGAAAATTTTTTGATATACCTTCATAGCTACTGGTTATTTTTATTTTCTGTGGACCTAGATTTTTTATACATAGATTTTGACCAAGGAGCCCTATAGTGAAGTTTTGTGCCGAATATTTTTCTAGACTATGGTAACCTTAAAGCGACCTACGAAAGGCCATTTGGCGCGCTCCTCCTTTTCTTTCTAGTTCTCTTTCTCTTCCCCTTTCCCCTTTATTTGCGCTTTATTTTCCCTTTATCCATTTTATTTTTCATATTTCCTCTTTCGCTTCCTGTCCTTCGCCATATCCGTCTCTTTCATTTTCCTCTTCCCTTTCCTTTTATTACCCATCTTCAGTGCTAGGCCTTGCATGACACTTCAAATTTAAAAATGAGATAAACTGTAGCGTAAAAATGGATTATTGAACGGTGGCACCCTTTTTGTAAAAATTTTAATAAATTACTCATTTCCATGCCATGTCCTTTCATATGACACCTCAAATTTAAAAATCAAACAAACTATAGCGTAAAACTAAATTTTTGAACAGGTGGCAATCCTTTTTGAAAATTTTTTATTAAATTGCTCAATAGCAGGTCAAGCCCCTTCATATGGTACCAATAATTTTAAAATCAAACAAACTATAGTAAAATTAAATTTTCAAACATCTGGCAACCCTTTTCAAAAAATTAAACCTTCCTGCACATTTACAGGTCAAGCCCTTTCATCTGACACCACATTTTCGAAAATCGGTATAACGGTGTAAAAGTTATGGTGCTTACAAAAAATGGCTTAGCGTAATATATATAAAGATATATAAAGATGCCGCCAGTTGTTGTTGCTGGTGCTGTAGCTTAAGTGAAATGAGAGCTTAACTCAAGTGCAGTTGGCTTAGCGTGTGAGTTGTGTTGTTGATTGACAACTGCTTTGCCGACATTAGCCTCTCCCCATCTATCGATCACTCTACATCAGCGATGGGCAAACGATGGTCAGTGTAACAATGCTCTCGCTATAGCGCGACATGTTGGTGGGATCTTGTACGTGTGAAGGCGCAAACAGCTGATTTTCCCGCGGGCAAAGCAATGCCCAAAGCTGCTCTGCATACATGCATGTATCTACTACTACTACAATGGCGCTATTATAACTCTGACGAGTTTTATGGCCGAGCTTCTCTCCCAATTCGAGGTGTGCTCCTTTTTGTTTTTCCTACTAATTGGGTGGACCTACAGTTTTATGCCGGCTCCGAACGGCGAATGCATTTTTTTTGAGAAGCTTGTTCATGGCAGAAATACTCTCGGAGGGTATGCCGCCCACTGCCCAGAGGTGACGGCTGCTCTTAAAAAACCCAATAATTGGATTTTTACTAATTGGAAAATTTTGTTGGTGTTTGTTTGGACTGGGGTTTGAACCCGAGACCTCTGGCATAGCAGGCGAGCACTCTACCCACTGCACCACAGCCTCCACATGCATGTATCACTCCTTCTCAATTTTACTTCCTTTCCTGTGCATGTATTGCGGCTTGAAATGGTGCAAGAGTTAAGGTTAAGTTCTAGTCGGCTTGGCATATTTGCATTGTTGGCTTAAGCCCCCACTAACTATCTACTTCTCTTTCTCACTTCATACTTAACATTCCCTCTCTCTCACTCCCCAGCTCAAAGTCCACTTAACCAACCGAGTGTGTATATCTTTATCTACCTCTTTCTCTCTTTTTACCGCTTAATCTATAATTATCTCTCTCTCTTTCTAGTAATTGCGCCCTAGCGCTGTTTCTTTCTAAATAAACAATAAATAAACAAACAAATCAAGCAAAAATTAATCCAGCAAAAGCGTAACAGCCCTAATGTCACGGCAAAATAAAATCAATGCTTGCTTTTTGATCAAATTACTTATTTCACAATTTCCACTATTCAGTTTTTAATGCACCACATCACTTACTCAATAAACTTTCACCTGCACAAGCCAAACAGACAAGCCAAATGGTGGTGGTGTGTGGCTCACCCTTCTCGCTTGTGGTTTATGCGGTCTTGTGGTATATTCAATAAGCTTTTAGCTTTTTAAGCTAATTGAAAATGCCCCAGCTTTTAAATTAAATAAAAATAAAAATAAAAAAAATAAAATAAAATACATAAATTCACTTATTGAAAACATGAGCCACAAATCGGATTTATTATAAATCATTTGACTTCTGCGGTTTTTCGTCGTTAGCGTTTGCATAAGCGCCGTGCAGCCGCTCAGGCTTAAGCGTAGCAAGTGATTAATAACGATACAAAAACAAAACCATAAAAAGAAATTAAAAAACCAATAATCGTTGAAAAATGATATAAATTAAGCAGAAACAAAAAATAGTAATAAAGTAGACTGAAAGAGCGCACTAATTGGTGCCGTGTGAAATTTGTAAGGGAAAAATAAAACAACTGCTTAAAATTTTGGTTAAAAGGTGGTGAAAATAACCGCTTAAAAACGTTACTTAAAAAGAAAAACTGGTTAAAAAATTTTATAAAATATTTGGTAATAAAATTTGTTAAAAAATTTAATAAAAAACTGGTTAAATAATTTAGTAAAAAATTGGTTACAAAGTTTTTTATTAAACTGGTTAAAAATTTTATAAAAAAAATTTAATGAAAGATTGGTTAGAAAATTTTATTAAAAATTAGTTAAAAAATTAAAAAAAAAACAGGTTAAAAAATTTTATAAAAAAATTTGTTAAAAAACTGATAAAAATTTTAATAAAAAAACTGGTTAAAAAAATTTAAAAAAAAATTGTTAAAAAATTTAATGAAAGACTAACCAGTTATTAAAAATTAGTTAAAAAATTAAAAAACAATGGTTAAAAATTTTTATAAAAAAAATTGTTGAAAAACGGTAAAATTTTTAATAAAAAAACGGGTTAAAAAATTTAATAAAAAAATTTGTTAAAAAACTGGTTAAAAATTTTGATAAAAAACCTGGTTAAAAAAATTGAGTAAAAAAGCTGGTTACAAATCTTAATAAAAAACTGTAAAAAATTGAATAAAAAAGGTGAAAAATTTTAATGAAAACCTGCTTAAAAATTTTATTAAAAATTGGTTAAAAAATATGATAAAAAACTGGCTAAAAAATTTAATAAGAAACTGGCTAAAAATTTTATAAAAAAACGTTAAAAATTTAACCAAAAATTGGTTAAAAAATTTAATAAGAAAAAATTTAATAAAAAATGTAATAAAAAACTGTCTAAAAAATTTAATAAAAAACTGGTTAAAAATTTTATAAAAAAACGTTAAAAAATTTAACTAAAAATTGGTGAAAAAATTTAATAAGAAACTGATAAAAAATTTAATAAAAAACTGGTAAAAAATTTAATAAGAAAATGAATAAAAAATATAATAAAAAAAAACTAAAAAATTTAATAAAAAATTGGTAAAAAAAATTAGTAAAAAATTTAATAGAAATTGTTTTAAATAACTGATTAAATCTATACTAATTATATAAAATTGATTGTATGGAAAATGCATGTAACGCGATAACTAAAAAAGTACTTCACGAATTTTAATAATTCTTTTTTTTAAAATGTCAGAAATGGTAAATTCTCGACAACCATGTATTTTTTTGCGCATTTCTGAGATTTTAATACCTTTTTCCCGGTTTTAAATTTCGAAAAACTCAAAAAAGCGCAAGCATAGACAAATTCGTTTGGTCAATTGCCGTGTTCAGTGGAGGCGTCGCAGTCGTGCCAGGCAGCGCAGCGTAGGCGACTCATATGTTTGTTTTTGCAGGGTTTGTTGTTTGTCTCGGTGGCAATCAAAAAAACCTGTTTATGCATGCATACTATGCTATAACTCAAGAACGCCTGCACCTACACCTGCGATATTGGCATCAAATGAAAGGTGTTGAGCAGGACTTCAACATAGAGTTCTTTTCATTGTGATGCCTAGACATCCTCCCCAGTCTGGGTAAGAATGTGGACCCAGATGACTCCGAAATGTTTTTGAACGATATTGGTATGGAATTAAAGGTATTGAGCAGGGCTTTAACACAGACCAATTTTCATTATGATTTCCATGCCGGGTCTCCTGATATGGGTCAAAAGGTGTATCTGGATGACGACGGGATATGTCTGAGGGATATTGATATCGAATGAAACGTCTTGATCTGGACTTCAATATAGAGCTATTTTAATAGTGATTCCTAGGCCGGGTCTCCATATAAGGGCCAACAGGTGGAGCGGATGACCCTCGAATATTTCTGAGCGATATTGCTACCAAATGAAAGGTCTTGATGAGGACTTCGACGTAGAATTATGTTATTTGTGATGCCTGGGCCGGATCCCCAAATATGGATCAAAATGTAACCCCAGATTAACCCGGAATGTTTCGGAGCAATATTGGTATGAAATGAAAGGTTTTAAACAAGGCTTTTTCATGGAGTTCTATTCATAATATTTCCTAGACCGGGTCCCCAGATATCGGTCAAAATGCGGACCCGGATGTTTTTGAGCGATATTGGTATCAAATGAAAAGTGTTGTGAACGGCTTCAACTTAGAGCTGTAGAGCTGGCTAGACAAGGTCATCGAGTGGACCCAGATAAGCCCCTTGGCTTGATTTGGCTTGACTTGACTTGACTTGACTTGAATTGACTTGAATTGACTTGAATTGACTTGAATTGACTTAAGTTGACTTGACTTGACTAGACTTGATTTGAATTGACTTGAATTGACTTGAATTGACTTGACTTGACTTGACTTGACTTGAATTGACTTGAGTTGACTTGACTTGACTTGACTTGACTTGACTTGAATTGACTTGACTTGACTTGACTTGAATTGACTTGACTTGATTTGAATTGACTTGACTTGACTTGAATTGACTTGAATTGACTTGATTTGATTTGAATTGACTTGAATTGACTTGACTTGACTTGAATTGACTTGAATTGTCTTGAATTGACTTGACTTGACTTGACTTGACTTGACTTGACTTGAATTGACTTGACTTGACTTGAATTGACTTAAGTTGACTTGAATTGACTTAAGTTGACTTGACTTGACTTGAGTTGACTTGACTTGACTTGAATTGACTTGACTTGATTTGAATTGACTTGACTTGACTTGAATTGACTTGAATTGAATTGACTTGAATTGACTTGAGTAAACTTGGCATGACTTGAATTGACTTGAGTTGACTTGACTTGACTTGATTTGAGTTGACTTGACTTGACTGTGGTTAACTATTATTCCTAATTGCGAAGCAACGGGTATTTGCTAGTATTTAATAAAAAACGGAAGAAAATTTAATGAAAAACTGGTTAAAATTTTTAGTTGATATCTAGTGAAATTATAGATTGTGTTTTATGAAGAAATCAATAAAGTTAGCTTAAAAGCTTAAAAGCTTAATTTAATCTAGTAGTCAACAAAAACACTTAAGCTTCTTTTATAAGCTAACAATGCACGCTTAAGTGCATCTAAACTATCATAGCTAGATATTAACTCAGTGTACCGAAGATCGATAACTAAGAGCTTAACCAGAAAAAAAAAAAAACAGCTTTTGGCATTCAAAGCACTTTACTTTAATGCGCATTAACTGATTTGCTTTGACTTGCAAAATTCACCATCAATCTAATCAATGCCTTTTAGACATCAGTGAAAAGTTGGCATTATAAAACAAAATATTTTTTATTTTACTAATATATTCAAAATCCATTTTAATACACACCCACTCACCACAAATGGCGACAGCAGCTTTTTATGAACTCACAGAAATGTAGGCGCTTTTTTCGTCCATTTCTTTTTTGTTGTTGCACTCAACCAACCATTCAATCACTTTGCTAAATGGCAGTGTCACTTGAGGGCTAACAGTGCCACAAATAAATGGCATTAAATAAAATACAAAAAAAAAGTAGCGATTTAAACTAAAAAACGACAATTTGGTTTCCACAAAACAATTCATCAAAGTTCGAGCGCGATGGACAAAAGCTTTACTTTTTTATAACTTTTTTTTTTGCATTCGTTAGCGAGGCGCGAATACTTAACACCCATTTCGGACGTGTGGCAATATCTGGCTGTCAGCCTGGCGGCCTGCTTGCCATCCTGCCACATCAGCCTCGGGCTTTGTGCTCTGCTTGTTATCTGTCTGTCCGTCCGTCTTGCCATCACATTTCTCTCACATTTGCGCGCACAGTTGATCTCTGCTGCTAAATGGGTTCCGGGTTGTGGCTTTTTTTGTATCATTTATCTATTCAGTTTCCATTTATTACTTGTTTTTTTCTTTTTGCTTTTATAAACTTTTGTGCGCGATTTTTCCTCTAGTTAGCTCCTTTTTTAGTTTGCTATTTAAGCAGCCCATTTCATTCCACATATCCGCTATGGTTACCCTGGGGACACTAATCTTCCAGCTGCAGCATGAACCAACCAATTGAGGTTGTATTTTTGTGTGCTGTTGGCTGCTGCATTGAAATGCATACATATGTATATGTGTTGGATTGCTTTGTTTTGTTGTTTTTTGACTTGTTTTTTTTTTTTGGTTTGTTTTTCTAGTTTGCCCACTTCTTGTTTATTTTCTACTTAAATCCTCTAAAATTGTGCATATTTTTCAACTTTTGTCAGCCTACAAGCATTTGCCGACAATATCTATCCAGTGTGAGTCGTTTAGGTTATAGTGACCCAATAGGAAATGGTTCATTTATGCATCCCTTCCAAAATTTCTGAAATGTTTATATTTTCCAAGGTTTTGAATAATCTTTTTTAGAAGTTTTTTTTTTGCAAAAATTACGAAAATTTTTAGAATACTTCAAGAACTGTTAAAAAATTTAAATGTTTATGTATTATGTTTGATTTCTTAAAAATTTGGAAAAATTTCGATTTTTTTTTAAGTTCGAAAAGTTTGATATTTCAAAACAAAAAATTTCGAAATTTTGATTTAAAAAAAAAAGCTAGAAAAAGTTCAACTAAATTTCCAAAAGCTCGATATTTCAAAACAAAAATTTCGAAAAGATATTTTTTTTAAATATTTCAAAGAGTAAAATCGATTTTTTCAAGTTTCCAAAAGTTCGATATTTCAAAACAAAAAATTTCGAAAAAGTTCGTTTTAAAAAAAGCTTAAAGTTCAACTAAATTTCAAAAACAAAAATTTCGAAAAGATTTTTTTTTAAGATTTCGAAGTTTAATTTTATCAAAAATTTAAGAGTGAATTTATGTAAAAAATTTAGAAAAGTTTGATTTTTGTTAGAAAAATGGATTTTGTAAAAATTTCAAAAAGTGCCACAAAACGAAAAAATGGGTTTATATAAAATTTCAAAAAATCTCCTTTCTTATAAACATGCCAATAATTCATGTTTTATTTTTTAATCCTTAAAAATTTCGAAAAAATTAAAATAAAAAAAATTGCAGGTAAGTTCAATATTTTTAATTTCTCAAACAAGTAATTTTTCAAAAATTTCGAGTTTGAAAAAATTTTAAAATTTGTTTTTATATAACCTAGCTGTTTTGCAATATTTAATAAAAGTTTAGTATTTTGAATTTTTTGTTTTTTTTTTTAATTTCAGAAAAATTTGATATTTAATAAAAAGTTTAAAAATATTTTGTTTTTTACTTCAATTTCTAAAAATATTTTGAAAAATTTTATGTTATCAAAAATTACAAAAAATTTGATATTATAAAGAAATTTAAAAGAGGTTTTGATTTATCAAAAATTAAAAAAAAAAAATTGAATTCGTATTTCAAAAATTTTAAAAATGTTTGAATATTTCAAAAATTTATAAAAGACTTGAATGTCGAAAAAATTTCAAAAAAGTATTTTTTTCAAAAACTTAACTTTTGATCGTTTAGAAAAATGATTTATTTAAAAAAAAATTTATTTAATCAAACCACTTGGTAAAACTTGAAACAGTTTTATATTTTAAAAAATTTCAAATTTTTATCGCTTTCAAATAATCGTTTCATTTATCAAACACTGTGTTCTGTTTCTTTTTCTCGTTTAGAGTGGTTTTTGACAATTCTTCTCTACGGCTTGCTATTTGCAATCCAACATGCATTTTTATTGTATCTACACATCTAGGTATGTTCCACCATAATATTCCTACCGGACCTTTTACGATGCTCCAACTCGCGAACTAAGCCCTGTCATCCGAGTGTAAATGCCACTAGCGCTTTTTGTCATTCATCTCCTTTATTTCCCGAACTCATATATTTGCGAATGAAAAAATCAAGCGCTGCTTTCAACTCGTACTAATTCAAAGCGGCGACGACAACGACGAGCGTACAACGCAGCATAGCTATACATATACATACTTAGTTGCTTCCATCATCATGGCCACCATTTGACGAATGAATTTGCTATGCGCGTCCATGTCCATGTCCACGTCCGCATTTGCCGTTGATGGATTTGTGCAAAATGCTAAGCAACCAAGCGGGCAATTCATTCAATTGGCTGCAAATATACAGTCACACAAGCAAAATATTCACATGCGAGTCCTTCTTATGCAGCTTAGGCCAGTTTTATATCCATCGGCTATGCGGCAGGCAGGCAGGCAGTCGGGCAATCGCAGGCACGTTCGTTGTGGCATTTGCTCTGCCTCATCAATAATTGAGTGGAATAAATCATGGCAAATTGAATGCGAAATGCATTTTTCACAAGCGGATTTTCATTTGTTTTTGTTTTGCTATGCTGTTATTTTTTGCGGCTTACTTCTTAGTCTTTAACCACACCATCCGTTCATCCTCTTATTAGCCTCTTGTATCGCCTCCTTTTAAACTCTTGCCTTCTGCTTGCTGAATTCAACTTTGGCTTTGGCCAACTTTCTTTGGTTTGCAGCTAAACGCTTTGACGTTTGCCTGCCTAAAAATGGCAAATAATGCAAAATCTGCTGGAACATTAGTTAAAAAACTCTCAGTTAAGACACACAAGCAAATAACACAGAGATACATTGCACATGTACAATCCCGCCATTTTTGCCTTTGCTTTTTTCAACCACTTTTTTCTACTTCCTTCTTCTTTATCTACTTCCCTGTTCTTCTTGTTTTGCCAGCGTTAATCTGCAAATGGACCTGCCCAATGCACCTGAGTAATAAGGAATGGTGGCAATTAGTGACAAAAGCTTACATATGTATGTGCATATTAATGTGTGTGCTTGTTGGCGGATATTAATGCGCATTCATTGTTTTGTTTTTGTTGCCACATGCAACAGCTGTTTAATAGCAATTTAATGAGCTGCCATTGGGGCTCAGCAGCATTTTTTGTGTGCAGATTTAAGCATTATAATTGATTGGAGCGACAGCTTAAAGTGTCAAAGAATTTCTCTTTTTATCTTTATATATTCGTTGCTGATGGCACAATGCAACAAGTAATGCTGGAAGGGATTCCAAATCAGAATGAGTGAATTTAAAATAATTAATAAAACCTACAAACAGCGAAAACTTGTACTAAATTTTTATACAACGAATAAAAAAGGAAGTTGACTTTATCCAAAATTTCGAAAGCACTGATTTTAACAAAACATTAAAATGAGCATTTTTCCAATATTCCGAAAAAGCGCAATTTGTTCAAAACATAAAAAAAAGTTTGAAAATTTCAAAAACTTTTAAAAGGTTCGATTTTCTTAAAAATTTCGAAAACTTTTGTCTAACAAAAATTTTCTAAAATGTTTGATACTTTTAAAAATTTTGAAAAAATTTTACTATGAATAATTTTAAAAGAAGTTGTAGTTCGTTTCCGAAAAAATTTTGAAAAAGATTGAATACCTCAAAAACGTAGTCAGATTTTCTAAAAATTGCGGTTTGAATTTTTCAAAAATTTAGAAAAAGTTACTGAATTATTTCGAAAAAGTGATTGATTTCCAAAATTTCAAAAATATGGAAATTTCAAAAACGAGATTAGATTCTCTTAAAAATAAAAAATTTCAAAAAATTGAAATTTCAAAAACTTAAAAAAAGCTGGATTTTCTCAGAAATTTCGAAAAGGTTTGACTTTATAAATAATTCTAAAAAAAAGATTTTTTTCAAAAATGTAAAAAAATTGAAAACTCCAAAAACCTTTAAATTGCCATAAATTTTAAAAATCTTTCATATTTTCAAAAATTTTTCATATTTTCAAAAATTTTGAAAAAGTGACTATAATTGATTTCGAAAATCTGGCTTTTTAAAAAAATTCAAAAGTGTGAATATTTTATAAACTTCTAAAGGTTAGATTTTCTAAAAAAATGCGAAGTTTTGCCTGCAGCACTTAAAAAAGCTGGATTTTTTCAGAAATTTCGAAAAGGTTTGACTTTATAAATAATTGTAAAAAAAGATTTTTTCCAAAAATTTCAAAAAATTGAACTCCAATATCTCTAAATTAGCAAAAATTTCAAAATTTTTTGATATTTTCAAAAATTTTGAAAAAGTGACTAATTGATTTCGAAAATCTGGCTTTTTAAAAAAATTCAAGTGTGAATATTTTATAAACTTCTAAAAGGTTAGATTTTCTAAAAAATTGCGAAATTTTGCCTTAAGCAAAAATTGCGAAATTTTGCCTTAAGCAAAAATTTCAAAAATGTTTGAATTGTTCAAAAATTTTGTAAAAGTTTGACTATGAAAAATTTCGAAAAAGGTTAGGTTTTCTTCAAAATTTCGAAAAATTTTGATTTGTTTTTTTTTTCAAACATTTCAGAAAACTAAAAATGTCATGCTTTTACAATGTTATAGGGTCTATACACGATGCGTCTGATTCAAGAATCAGTTTAGGTGTATTGGTGAAAATGTGCATGACCCTGGCATGACTCAAGAAAATCAAAATTAGTTTGATATTTTGCTGTGACTCGCCTGTCAAATTTAATGACGGCGAGTCAACACGTACACAGATGACTCGCGAGTCAGACGCACTGTGTATAGACCCTATTAGATTTTCTCAAAAATCTCGAAAGGGTTTGTTTTGTAAAAATTAAAAAAAATGTGATTTTTCGTAAATTTCGAAAAATTTTAAATTAGATTTCCTCAAAAATTAAAAAAAAAGATTTGACATTTTCAAGAATAATTTCGAGAAAGTGGTTTTTTTTCAAAAAAAAAATATAAAATTTCAAAAGCTTAAGTTTGGATTTTCTCGAAAATTTCGAAAAGGTTTGTTTTGTAAAAATTTAAAAAATTTGATTTTTCGTAAATTTCGAAAAATTATAAATGGTTAGATTCTTCAAAAATTTCAAAAAGGTTTGACATTTTCAAGAAAAATTTCGAAAAACTGATTTTTTCAAAAAAATTTAGAAAATTTCAAAAACTTAAAACCAGAGTTGTAATTATTATAAGAGAAAAAATAAAAATCAAAAAATAATTATTATTGAAAGAAACATATTTTAAAAGTTTTTCCATAATAGTTAATTCTGAAATATTTTTTTTTAAGTCTTTTTGTAATTATTATAAATGAGAAATTTTGTTTTATATCTTCAAATACTTTTATATTGAGACAAATTTGAAAAAAGTCTTTGAGTAATTATTATCCGTAACAAATTGTTTTTTAAGTCTTCAAAGACTTTTTTATTGAGACGAATTTCAAAAGTATCTTTAAGTAATTATTTTGAGTAACAAATTTATTTTTTATATCTTCGATAAAAATCTTTCATACAATTTCAAATTGGAAATTTTATGATTCTGAAGAAAATTTGTAAGACTACATCTCTGCTTAAAAGTTTAGATTTTTTTAAAAATTTCGAAAATTGCTTTCCTCTTCTAAAACTCGTTTTATTTTATGCCTCAGACACACATGTGGTAGAAATATTATAATATCAATACTATGATTTGGCTTTACTATGAAAATTTTCAATTAAACTACAATATGAGAGTGACACATATGTGGTATAGATCTCAATATTTCTACTATACTACGATGTGTGTCCCTAGCATTAGTTATGTATGTATTTAGTCCAAATTTACTTAATTTTAATTTCTAAATTTAAGAATGTTTTTTGAAAATCCATCTTAGCGAACGTAAAGGTGAAAGTAATGAAAACCAAATATAGCACCTTGAAATATGCAACAAATTTTATACGCTTTTTAAATTTGGTTTATGAACATAGTAATTTTAGCATTTCTTTGAAGCATAATGGTTTTTCAATAAATTGGTCAATTCATTCAAAAATTTCAATTCTTCACATATTTTGTTTTGCTTCCATCTCACAATCTACTATCCTCATTTGCAAATTATGTCTGGCACTTCATTGCTTTGAACTAACTAACTAACTCGCCAGTGCATTTGCGTCTCAAAATTGAAATTGCCAAACTAAATTTAAATGCAAATCGCAACGAATCACTTTGAATCGCATTAATTTGAGTTCACAGACATAGCATTCAGACTTTTCTCTCCATTTGCAGGCTTTAAGCGACTTTAAAAGCGCACACATTGCACATGCTTTCTAACGCGCCTTTTATTATTTGAGAGCGCAACATTCAACGTGCATCGTTCGAACGCATAACGAATTCGATTTTCTTTAGCAATTTCGCGATATTCAAATTTTGTATAAGTAAAGCGTGAAAAATTGTTATTTTATTGATTGTTTCTACTTATGTTGATTTAGTTTCAATGGCAGTTGATGTGCTTCATACAAAGCTGCTGCCACTTTAAGCAGAGTATGTAAGTACATGCTCGTTGACTAGCGAATGTTGTGCGTCAGTGGTCGGCAGAATTCGATTTGTTTTGTTAGGAGTCCAAGGAAGTCCTAAGCGAGCTTTTCTCCACTTCTTGTTGCATACCAATGAGAAGGGATTATATTAGACATACGCTGTAGTGCGTCTGGTTCATCAAAACACTTGACTTCTCCATAATAATATAATACTAATAATGCAATGGCGGTTATATAACTCTGACGAGTTTTAAGGCCGAGCTTCTCTTCGTAATTCGATTCTTGCTCCTTAATTTTTTGTTTTTCCTACAAATTGGGTAGACCTACAGTTTTATGCCGGCTCCGAACGGCGAATGCATTTTCTGTGAGAAGCATTTTCATGGCAGAAATACCCTCGGAGGGTATGCCATCCAGTGCCGAGTTGTGATCGCTATTTATGTATAAAACCCAATAATTGGATTCTAATTAATTATAAAATTTTTTTGTGTTTTTCCGTACTGGGATTACAAACCGGGACCTCTAGTATGGCAGGCGAGCACTCTACCCACTAAAACATAGCGGTAATTTTTCATGTAGTCCATGTTCACAGTAATAGACGGCCATTCTCTTCCCCTTCCTTCCCACCAATATCTCCTTATCACTCTATTGCCTTTACCACTTCAATCACTTTTAACTCTTTAATCACTTTCACTATCAGCACCCCTCTAGCAAGTTGCATATACTAATATTTATCTCTTTCTTTCGTCTTCAAATTTACTCTATTTCCCTTTAGCTTTTACTCCTTGCCTATTTCTTTCTCTCTCTCTCTCTATTTTCTGTCAAGCTCTCCATTAGCTCAAGCGATCACTCTAATCAAACAAGCAGTCAAGCAATCATTTCTTCTCATCTAATCTCCATCTTTTCCATTCATTACTTTCTGCGTCATCAGCTTCGCTCAACATAAATCCCTCTTTTTTCCCTCTACTTGGACATCTCAAAGCTCCGTAGACATGCTTTGAATAGCTTAGTAAGTAACAAAGAGTTAATTTGAGTTGAGTTTATTTTGCATGTGTAACATTGCTTATTGAAGTCAAAGCATATAAAGCAATCGAAAGAAATTGC
Organism: Urophora cardui; assembly: GCA_960531455.1. Taxonomy (NCBI): domain Eukaryota; kingdom Metazoa; phylum Arthropoda; class Insecta; order Diptera; family Tephritidae; genus Urophora; species Urophora cardui. Next base: position 18,258,474 of record OY482670.1, on the reverse strand, counting down.
ACAGCACAATAAGTGATCTCGGTCCGACTGCAACAACAAAAAATATGAACTGTAGGCTCCCCACTTGTAAAAGCCAAAGTAGTGTTATGATTGCTTATAAAGCCAACTCAAATCAAAACTGACAGCGCATAACAATGCTTTATCTTTTGCATATCTTTTCATTTCATTCCCATTCCATCTTTGCCATTTATATTTGCCTGCCGGCTTGCTAGCTCCATCTCGCACAGCTTCCTGCCTTTGCCGTTTGAGTTTTGACAATAATGCATCATGTATATTTTTTCATTCAATTATTTATGCCCTTTTCTATATTTTTTTTTTTTTTGTATTGTTTTATTTCACTTTTTCTTTGACCTTTTTCCTCTTGTTTTGCCTTGATTTGAATGCGCACGTCGATCAAAATCCAATCAATCGACGGCGACAAGGACAAAGCCGACATCGCCAATAAACAAAAAAAAAAACAGCTTTACAGAGCAGACAAATAACAACAGTTAAAAGAAATTTTCTTGTTTTAATTTTTTTAAGCTGAGATATGTATTATTTGCTGTTTTGTTGTTGTTTTGGTTTCATCGATATATCGCTTTTCTGTCTACCTTTGCTGCTAACGTATACCTCAAAAATCGATTTCGCTGGAAAGCAAAGGCACTTCAATAACAATAATACTATACGCCTTTTGCATGTGTCATTGTTAACTGACCCCGCCCGGAGTCCATTTCAAAAGTGAGCGACAAGTTAGTGGTATTTACATACATATGTACATATGTTTGCTTGTCTCTTTGCTTAGCTCTATCTTTACCTTTATCATCGTCATCCTCATCAAGCCATATCTCTTGTTGTGTTTCACTTGCACAGCAATCACATGCTCAATCATAAGTATTACGTGTTCTTTTGCTTGGTTGCAGGAAATTGCTTGGTTGCATCAATTTAAGGATTAAAGCGTGTATGTACGTGCAACTCATCGTCGTATTCGTTATCGTCTGCAGTGGGGCATCTTCTTCGTTAGCATCGTCATTATTTTCATATGCATCAGCATTGCCATAAATGATATGATATTTTTTTTGTTAATAATCTCTCTTTATATATCTCCCTTTTTCTCTCTAATTGTTGCTTAGTAATGGGAATTTTTCTTGCACTACCTATTCTACGTAGTCTTCCTCTTATTCTTCTTCTTTTTTCTCTACCTGCTCTTGTTCTCGACTTCTTATACTTCTTTCCGACTATTTCTTCGCGACTTATTCTATATTTCATTTCTTCTTCTTACTGTTCTTCTATTTCTTCTTCTTCTTTTTCTTCTTTTTCTTCTTTTCCTTCTTGTTCTTCTTCTTATTCTTCTTCTTCTTATTATTATTCTTCTTATTTTTCTTCTTCTTCCTCTAACTGCCTTTCTTGTTCATCTTTATTTTCATCTTCATCTTCACCTTCATCTTCGTCTTCATTTCCATCTTCGTATTCATATTCATCTTCATCTTCATCTTAATTTTTATCTTCATCTTTATCTTCATCTTCATCTTCATCTTCATATTCATCTTCTTCTTCATCTTCATCTTCATCTTCATCTTCATCTTCATCTTCATCTTCATCTTCATCTTCATCTTCATCTTCATCTTCATATTCATCTTCATCTTCATCTTCATCTTCATCTTCATCTTCATCTTCGTCTTCATCTTCAACTTCATCTTCATCTTCATCTTTACCTTCATCTTCATCTTTATCTTCATCTTCATCTTCATCTTCATCTTCATCTTCATCTTCATCTTCATCTTCATCTTCATCTTCATCTTCATCTTCAGCTTCATCTTCATATTCATATTCATATTCATATTCATATTCATATTCATATTCATATTCATATTCATATTCATATTCATATTCATATTCATATTCATATTCATATTCATATTCATATTCATATTCATATTCATATTCATATTCATATTCATATTCATATTCATATTCATATTCATATTCATATTGATATTCATATTCATATTCATATTCATATTCATATTCATATTCATATTCATATTCATATTCATATTCATATTCATATTCATATTCATATTCATATTCATATTCATATTCATATTCATATTCATATTCATATTCATATTCATATTCATATTCATATTCATATTCATATTCATATTCATATTCATATTCATATTCATATTCATATTCATATTCATATTCATATTCATATTCATATTCATATTCATATTCATATTCATATTCATATTCATATTCATATTCATATTCATATTCATATTCATATTCATATTCATATTCATATTCATATTCATATTCATATTCATATTCATATTCATATTCATATTCATATTCATCTTCATATTCATATTCATATTCATATTCATATTCATATTCATCTTCCTCTTCATATTCATATTCCTCTTCCCCTTCCTCTCCCTCTTCCTCCTTATCTTCATCTTCATCTCCATATTAATCTTCTTTTACAAATTATTCTTCATCTCCTTCTTCCTTTCTCAATTTTCTTCGGTATTTTTTTACTTCTTTCATGTTTCTTTCTAATCCCATTCCCTTTCTTGTACTTTTCTTCCACTTCTTCTTCATTGTCATCTGAATTCACATCATCTATACTTTTATGATTCTCATACCTTTTCATTTCATGTCAAATATTGTCAAAAGACTTAACGTAACTCACCGACCCATGCCTTCCTTTCCTTCTTTTCTTTCTCATCATGTTACCCACATTGTCCCCGTGCAAACGCACACTGTCAGCCAGCCATGCTCGATTACTGTCAAGCCGGCCATTTCGGTAATGCTTGATTTATATTTTTTGATTGATTTATGAGTTAAAAGCCAAAAATATTTTATAAGCTCCCTTTGTGACTTTTCTGTGTAATTGAGCGTTTTTTGTTTGTATGTGCCATTCCATGATATTTCAGCATTGTCATACATATATTTGAGCTGTTAAGGTTCAAGAGTTTCTTTTGGACGTAAGATAAAATGGACTATGTAGAGGAAATGGTAAAAGTAAGCTAATGAAGCTGATTGTTTGTGATCGGTGGTGAGATTTCATATACGAAAGCTAAGCGAAGTTAGATTTAACTAGCCCCTTACTTGTCTTGGAAAGTAAAGCCAGAAGACGCTCATTTGCTTCTACGGTGATTATTGGCCTCTTATTGAGATATAAGTTGGGTGAAACTCATACGGCTATACCAAATGACGTTGACTAACACCACCAGCTCCGTCAGAATTGGGAAGCATCTCTTCGACTGGCCGATGGTTTTGTACTCTTTGTGTACATCGAGCAGTACCTACCTACTTCGCAGTATTTTAGAATATAAAATTTCTAGGCAAGATACCTTTGTAATGAAAACTATTATTCACCCTATTCATCTACACATATTTTGAAATTAATAAATGCAGTCAAAGGAGCACAAAACAAAGTATGTATGTATGTGCAACTCTTTGTGTCGATAAAAAGAGCCACAAATATTTTTACAATTGCATTTACTCACATTTTTGTGTGAATATTTTTATGCTGGGTATCTTTTTTGTTGTTCTAAGTTTTGGTGGTTTGCCTGCAAGCCTTTGACTCTGCAGGCGGTGTTGTCTTTTATTAAAAAATTTTGGAATGCATATATGAAGGCAATTATAGACATTATGGCACATGCGTATATATATACATACTAGTCTTTACCCGCGGTCTTGTCCGCACCTACGAAGTCCCCTTTCAACATTCAGTTTGTCGAAGTCCAGCATAAAGAGAAAAAAATGTAAACTCATGGGTTTGAATATGTATTAACAAAAATTCATCTTAATGGATTCATTGAAGACAAAAGTCGTGCAGAGTAATGTGAAAAGGCCCAAAGATGGTTATAGAAGAGGCTGTAAGAACAAACGTAAGGGAAATATTTAAATTCTTACCTGTTTTTTTTTTTTATTTTTTGTTTTTGCGGGTGGGCAATGCACCGTAATTGATGCCGTCGCACCAACCGTGTGTCCATAGACTAAAAAACTTCCCCTTGTTCGTTAATTTTAAGGTTTTTGGGCAATCACATTTTCACCGATAACTCAATCATCGATAAATTATCGAAGCATATCGAAGTCCAAATGAAACCTGGGACCATCCCCTTTCGTTTGATACCCATATTGTAGGGTAATATTAAGGTTTTTCGGGAAACGCATTTTGACCGATAACTCAGTTATCGATAAATTTATCGAAATATATAGAAATCCAAATAAAAAACCTTGGGCTATCCCCTTTCGTTTGATACCCATTTTATAGGGTAATGTTAAGGTTTTTGGGCAATCCCCGATAACTCAGTTATCGATAAATTTATCGAAATATGCCGAAGTCCAAATGAAACCTGGAGCCATCCCCTTTCGTTTGATACCCATATTGTAGGGCAAGTTTAAGGTTTTGGGGCAATCACATTTTCACCGATAACTCAGTTATCGATCAGTTTATCGAAATATATCGAAGTCCTAAATGAAACCTGGAGCCTTCCCCTTTCGTCTGATACCCATATTGTAGGGCAAGTTTAAGGTTTTTGGGCAATCACATTTTCACCGATAACTCAGTTATCGATTAATTTATCGAAACATATCGAAGTCCAAATGAAACCTGGGACCTTCCCCTTTCGCTTGATACCCATATTGTAGTGTAATTTTAATGCTTTTGGGCAATAACAATTTCACCGATAACTCAGTTTCGATCAATTTATCGAAATATATCGAAGTTCAATTGAAACCTGGGGCCATCCCCTTTCGTTTGATAGCCACATTGTGGGGCAAGTTTAAGGCTTTTGGGCAATCACATTTTCACCGATAACTCAGTTATCGATTAATTTATCGAAACATATCGAAGTCCAAATGAAACCTGGGACCTTCCCCTTTCCTTTGATACCCATATTGTAGTATAATTTTAATGCTTTTGGGCAATAACATTTTCACCGATAACTCAGTTATCGATCAATTTATCGAAATATATCGAAGTCCAAATGTAACCTGGGACCTTCCCCTTTCGTTTGATACCTATATTGTACGATCTATTATACCTATATGCGAAATATCATAAGTATAGTTCCAGTATACTCATAGTTATATGGAATAAAAATATAACGAAAAGTAACGGTCCTTAGCAGGGTCGGAACCCCCAAAATTAAAAACAAAAAATAGCCTATACTTCCTTCCAGACTATAACCTGTATGCCTGCCAAATTTCAACAAAATCCGTCTTGCCATTCTCACGTTTTTGAGGAACAAAAGCAAACGTCTGGACATCCAAACATCCAAACATCGCTACATTCACATTTATAATATTAGTAAGATGTATGAACATTTCATTTGTATAACTCCTTTGTTGTGGTTCCTCCTTTTTGGCAAAATTGGCTAACAATTTTGATAGTTTTTGTTATGAATTTCTGCACACTCCATACCTACAAGCAGCATCGCTTGGCTGACCAACGAGCCAAAACCGCCTTGCATTTCATACACGAATTCTTGCTATCATCTCTGGATGTGCTGGAAGCATTCGCATGCTCTAGCAAATTTTATGAAAAATTTGGCGCATTGGAATTTCATAATTTGATGGCTGGCTGCATGCGAAGGCTTTTTTGCTGTTGCCGCTGTCGCTGCCACTAACTCTGCCTCTTGTTCGGTTTCCCCTTTTTCTTCTACTCTATACTTCCTATGGCTTTTAAACTTCTTCTCATTCTCTGCTTCCAGCCTACACTGTGGTTTTCCCTTGCTTGCTTGCTACTTATTTCTGCATTAAAATGCCTTTGAAAAAAAAATGTTCATTTACATTTCGTTTGTTCTTCATATTTTTGTTCATCAACTTTTAAATTCAACATAATTTTTGTCTCTTCCTTGCGAAAAATAATTTATATGCGCGTACGTGCACAAAATTAGCAAAAGCAGCAGCCAGACAGACAGCAGTTATAGAATTTGTTAATAAACAAAATGTTACTTATTAGCGAAATGAAAAATCAAGCGGCCTTAAAAAAAGCGCTGCGCATGCGCAACAAATGCAAAGCTTTCAGCAGCGGCAAGCAGCGCCAGGTACCTTCTGCTCAGCAGCTTTACGTGCGTTGCAAATGTGACGCTTAAATTAGGCATTAAATGGCAAAAATGAACTGTTGCAACAGCAACAAAAAACTATAATAATAGCAACAGCAATGATTGCCTGCGATCAGCATTAATAAAAGGTTCGTATACATAATTCCAATGAAAAAATTATGACTTCGATAACTTTTGTGTTGACTTTGGTTTTCATAATAATTTTTTTTTTTTTTGTTCAGCTGCCTCAATTGAAAAGATCTTTCCTCTTTCTACTTGCCTCATCAATTCAAGCTTTTTTTTGCCATTTCATTTGGCAGTGCTTGTTATTGTCGTTGGCCTGCTTGGCTGTGCTGCCTTGCTTAATGCCATCTGTGTAGCTCTTTGCGGCCTTTACACCAACTTTGGTCAGCTTCCAACAGCAGTGCCTTCTAGCCAGGCTTTGTTTCCTTTTTATTGCTCTTCTTAGTACCTTTCTTACTGCCTTACAAACAGCAACTTCATCTTCGACTACACTCCAATTCTGAGACTTTTCTCTGCCTCCAGCCCATAATCAATATCATTCCATCACTTTTTGAATTCAACGTTGATTTTCGTTGATTGACAGTTCAACAGTATTCAACATTCAACATTCATTTCTTATATTGTAGCAAGTAAGCATTGTGCGCATGATCAATGATAGCCAAACACACACAAACCAATGCAGAAGAGACAGACACAACCAAACACATTTAAAATTGCCTGCCTTTTTGGCTTGATCAGCGTACCTTTTTGTGCTGCAAAGTTTTGCTTTCTTGAGCCTTTTTCTTCTTCTTTTTTCTTCTGCATCGTTTTTCTCTGCTTTGTCCGCCAATTCATGCATTATTTATTTATTCACTTTTTAAATGCCGTAAATGCTCATTTAAAAATACAATCATACACATATTTACCACTATATGTACTTATATGCATACTTTGCTGCGCTATTATTGTCTAAAGAATTCATAAGAAAAATTCTTTCGCTAATAAATCGACATTTTTTCGCTTACAAATATTTCTCATATTTAATTTAATTACTTTTTTCTTTTATTTATTTGCAGGTAAGCAGCAAATGTGTCATTAAATTAATGGAATTCTAACCAAAAAAAAAAAGGTAAAATTAGTTTTATAAAAACGAAAAGGAAAGAAGTTAAACTTGAAAGGCCATAAAAGTGAAAAAAAAATGTTAGCGAAGCTGCGAACTTATAAACCAAACATGGCTATGAGGAAAGAGTAAATACTCTCTCAAGTCTACTACTTTTTCTTGAATAAGTCCAATGCTCAAGGAGCTCTGTTTAAAATAGTTCGTAATGCAATCAAAACAAAGTATTTTTAACTTATTTATTTACAAAGTTTATTAAGTGGCGATGGAGCTCGATACAAGAATATCTTCCTAGAATATGTTGGGCGCTCATTTGGAGCATCCTCCTTGAAAAAACTGCTCGTGCTGCCAGTCCCCTTCGTGGCGTGGAAGTTTGGTCAGTGTGGGCTTTCTAGCCTACCTAGAGAGCTACCTACTTATTCGCTGAAAGGGACTTTGTCACTCCCTCTTCAGAAGTTTTACGAAACCGAAATGCGTCATCGCGAACCTTGCGATTCCCGCGAAGTGCCCCAACCTTTCATCACCTCCCTCTACCTAGAGAGCTACCTACTTAGTCTCTGCAATGGACTTTGCCACTCCCTCTTCAAAAGTTTTCCGAGTCGGAATGTGTCGTTGGAACCTTGGGATTCCAACGAAATGCTGCAAACCTTCCGTGACCTCTTCAATAGGCCATTTTGGGTGCTATCGCTCCGTAAGCGATATAGTGACCTTGCCCGACAGGCGCAGCTTAATTTTAACCGCTGTTTGTAGCGGGATATGGCTTTAAGCTTTTGCTTATCCCCCTTACTTCTTTGCCTTCCCCATCTCGGGAAAGTGGCTGTGAATTAGGTGGAGATTTTGGCAATTCGTCCTCAGTAGCGGCGGTCTTAGTAGTCGAGTTTCTTATGCTATCGAGATCTGTGTCTCCTTCGACAACATTACCTTCCTTAGTGTGTTTTACCGTCGTATTACAACTCCTGAAACCACTTCAACAGAGTTGTAACCACTGGCGACAAGCAGGGTAGAAGCTGTTCTCCCCAGTGTCCACCGCAGGTAGCGGTCATGTCTCCCACCGTCGTTTTGGTGATATCCCGACACGGTTTCCATCATTAAAAACCTCTATTACGACGAAAACATTCGATTTATGCCTTCCTTCGGCCACCTCGAACCACGACTGAGATCGTCTTGTGCCTTGGGCGGACCTACTTGACTGGAAAACAGTCTTTGCTTGCCCTCCATTATCTCCTCCCCACAGTGGTGCAAGCACTGATAACGGGCATCAGAGAAGAGAGACGAAGGTCCGTTATAATAATAATAATACAATAGCGCTATTATAACTCTGACGAGTTTTATGGCCGAGCTTCTCTCCCAATTCGAGGTGTGCTCCTTTTTGTTTTTCCTACTAATTGGGTGGACCTACAGTTTTATGCCGGCTCCGAACGGCGAATGCATTTTTTGTGAGAAGCTTTTTCATGGCAGAAATAAACTCGGAGGGTATGTCGCCCACTGCCGAGAGGTGACCGCTGCTCTTAAAAAACCCAATAATTGGATTTTTACTAATTAGAAAAATTGTTTTGGTGTTTGGCTCGGACCGTGGATTGACGAAGGTCCGTTACCCCTACAGCAACCTCTAGGAGGTTTCAGGCGAGGATTTTGAGTGAAAAGTGGTTTGAAATTTTTAATCAGTAAAAATTAATCTTATTTCCTGAATTAGTAGAAAATAATTAAATTTTGAGTAAATAAAAAGTAGATTTAGATTTTTAATCAGTAAAAAGTGGACTTTTATTTTTTAACAGTTAAAAATAGACATATTTTGAATCAGTAAAAAGTAGACCAATATTTGTAATCGGTAAAAAGTTGACTTAGATTTGGAAAGTATACTTAAATTTTGAATTAGCAAAATGTAGTGAAATTTTTAGTGAGTAAAAGTTATACTAAATAACTAAGATATAAAAACTAAATGTGAATAAAATGAAAAATAAAATATTTATAGAAATTGTAGCAGTAAAAAACAGACACATACTTACTGGACGCTGAATGCATGAATTTTCTGCAACAGCATACATTCGCGTCGTGTATACTTGCCACAAGACTCACTATGCATACATGCAGCCACTTACGTACTTATTGTAAATACTTAAATGCATTCAACGTCCTCAAAATGTGACTGTGCTCTAGCCCAACGCATGTCGCGCCGTCGTCTCATTTTTTAATTTATGACTTGTATTTATTTAAATTAGGAACTCATTAGGTGTCTGGTAACGCTGCCTGGCTACACATACTTTTTACTCCACACCATCGCGCTCCCTTCGACGCCTTACTTTAATATGTTGCATTGCAGGCCATACAAAAAGTGAGTGCTCCAACTTTAATGTGCAAAAAGTGCATTTCAGTTTACAGTACTTTTGCATGCATATTTTGTGGTTTTTTTGTTGCCTTTGCGGCTTTTTACATACATTGCCCACGCAACCAGAGTTGCCACAGTTTTTATAGTTATACTTACTTTTCTCATTTTTCTCTAGTGTTGCTTTGACCGTTTTTATGTCATTAACAATTTTTTTTACTTTTTTCTAAGCGCCAATTTACAAGTTTTTTCTTTTTCAACATTTGTTGTCTGCGTTTGGGGGTGGGTGGGCCTTTAGCAGAGGGCAAAAGTCATTTGTCTAATATTCGGTTAGACTGCCGCGCCTGCCCTTTGGCTTCTTTGGCGCCTTTATCAGCAACATCTAGCCAAGTTGGTCTAATTGTCAGCTATGCATACAAGAGTGCTAAAGTGTCTATTAACACAATGAGTCATGTTGCGCCATAAATTTTAAGAAGTTTTAGAGTTTTAGACAATGGTTGGCATTCCTGTTTTTTTTTTTTTTTTTTTACAGTAGTTTTTGAACGAATGTCGTATGAAAGGGTTTGACGAGAAATAAGTTTAAATCAAAGTAGACACATTTTTAGAATCCTGCATTTAAGCATAATAAGGTGTGTAATATAAAAATGGGTGGGGATAATTAAAACATTAACAATGATTGATATAAAATATGGTATGGGAAATGGTATGACTTGAAAATTGATATGTCATGAAAAATAAGAAATAGTTAAAAATGAAAAAAAAAAAATACTGAAAATAAATATTTTAAAAAATTATGGCATAACATTTCTATGGTATAACATTTTTATGTCATACACACCATATTTATATTTTATATTAAGGTATACTCTACTACTACTAAGATATATTTTTAAATCAACTTAATTTTATTTATTTGTTATGACAAATTGTGTGACAAGTAAAATGGCATGCCATGAAAAATAAGAAATAGTAAACAATTAAAATATTAATAATTAAAAAATTATGGCATAACATTTTTATGGTCATAACATTTTTATACATTTTGGTGGCCGCTGTGGTGCAGTGGGTAGATTGCTCGCCTGCTATGCCAGAGGTCTCGGGTTCAAACCACGGTCCGAGCCAAACACCAAAACAATTTTTCTAATTAGTAAAAATCCAATTATTGGGTTTTTAAGAGCAGCGGTCACCTCTCGGCAGTGGACGGCATACCCTCCGAGAGTATTTCTGCCATGAAAAAGCTTCTCACAAAAAATGCATTCGCCGTTCGGAGCCGGCATAAAACTGTAGGTCCACCCAATTAGTAGGAAAAACAAAAAAGGAGCACACCTCGAATTGGGAGAGAAGCTCGGCCATAAAACTCGTCAGAGTTATAATAGCGCCATTGTATTATTATATTAACATTTTTATACCACATATTATATTTATTATTTATGTCATGGCATACCATATTTATGGCATAATAATAATAAATAAAATATGTTATGAGAAATGGTATGCCATGAAAAATGGTATGTCATAATAAAAATAAAAAAAGAGTAAAAAATGAAAAAATACTGCAAATAAATATTTAAAAAAATTATGGCATACAATTTTTATGGTAATGCATTTTAATTATTTTAATTATTATGAAAATTGGTATGACATGACAAATGGTATGCCATGAAAAATAAGAAATAGTAAAATGAAATATAAATAAAATAAATAGTTAATGAAGCTAAACATTTAAATTATGACATAACATATTTATGTTATACCATTTTCCAAACCACATTTGTGGTAAAACATATTTTCAAATTAAAAATACTCAAAATAAATATTTAAAAAAAGTATGCCATAACATTTCTCATGGCATATCACTATTATAGAAACACATAATTTTAAATTAAATTCATTTTAATTACTGGAAATTTATAAAATATGATATGACATGAAAAATGGTATTCCATGAAAAATGTAATGCCATGAAAAATGGAATGCCATGAAAAATAACAAATAGCAAAAAAGAGAAAAACACTGAAAATAAACATTAAAAAAATTATGGAAAAACATTTGTATGTCATGCCATTTCTCATGACATACCATATTGATGGTAAGACTTATTTTTTAATTCAAATTCATTTTAATTCTTTCCGACATTAATATTCTGTGAGCGCACTAAAAGCCAATGCAATGGCTTCCATGATATGCAATTTACACAAGGAAGTGATATCAGTCAGCGATAAAGTAAACTTCCGTTCATTGGCCATATTAAATTATTGTTCACATGTAATAAATGCTGTCATTAGTAAGCGAATATTTTTTGCTGTTTTTTTCGTTATTTTTTTGGCAGCACTCGTCTCCTTACTTCATGCACTTCAGAGCTATAAGCAGCAACCAACGTCTGACTTTAGCCTTCTTCGTATTTAGTACTTTAACTCCCACAGCTATCGACTGTTGTAACCCTATGGTTAATGAAATTAGATATCTCTTCGAGAATATCAACTACTCAGCATTTTATTTATTATTTATCTGTAGCTTACAATCATTTTTGCGTGGTCGACTGTTGCTTTTTTCTTTGCTCTCCTTAGTAAAAAAGGGACGCATTTTGAGGGCAACACTTTAGAGCCTCTTTACGCCTGCGCTTGTGTAACTTTGTATACATTTCGCGTCGGCTTGCATAGCAATTGGCATTGAAAAGCGCAAATTCAACGTGGTTTCAACAATTAATTGTGTAAAACGGCTGCCGTCAGCGGTTGAGCTAATTTTTTATTTGCAATTCTTTTTTTTATTTTTTATTTTACTTTGTAATTGCAGCACATGCGCATGGTTTTTCAGCGCTAAGGCTGCACAATCGTATTGCTTGGCGATCGTTTATGAGCGATAAACAAACCAGGCTTGGTTGACTTGGCTTTTATTTTTGCTTTGCCTTTGACTCTGACTCTGACTGAATTTGGCTTTTAACTGCGTCTGCTGCTGTTTTCTATATTTGGAGCTCTACTTTGTTTCCATTTCTTTTATTTAGCCGTTTTTTTTGCTTTCCTTTTGTATTTAGCATTATATTTTCGTTATCTTTGGCTTGGGTGTGGATTTCATACAATATATAACGCGCTCACGCTCATGCGCACCGCTAAATTATATGCTTTTAAAAAGCACTTAAACGTAATTGGATTGTGATGTGTGCGGTGGAAAAGCGATGCCGCCGTCAAGAACGCCGACGCGACTTGGTACTTATAGCGTAAAATATTTTGGTAGCTTAGATTACAATTTAAACTTGGTACGGACGGACGTACTTTGAAATTTTCTGTATAAAATAAATACATGCAGCTTGCAGTTGAGCTGATTCCAGTTGTTCTCAAATTGTTTCTTACTTACAACAAAAAATATATAGAAAATCATAAAAATTTGTTATGGCATACAAAATTTAAGAGTACGGATAGGTATATATTATGCTTCATTTTTTTCCGCTTCAAAAAACAACGGCATAACATAAATATGGCATGACATATAAAATTTTATGCCCTAACTTTTTTTTCTTTTTAAGAGTATTATATCTGTATTAATTTGTTTAGTTTTTCTTTTTGATTTCAGGCATTTTTGTTTTTTGATGGCATAACATAAATATTGTACGCCATAGGCTTTGCCATAACTTTTTTCATTTTTCTTTTTAAAAGTACTGTAGGTATCCTTTTTCATTTTTTACTCTTTCTTTTTGATTTTTCACATTTTTTTAACCTTTAACATACGACGTGGTGGTAATTTTTACACCGACTTACAGTTTCTTTGAATATCTCTTTTAACTTACCATCCAGCAAGTTTACTCTTTTAGTATCTTCCCATCTCGTTATAATTATTGACCCGTTTTGTTTTTATGGAGGAAGGTGTAACATTTGACGAGAAATGATGATGGTGATGTAAAAATTACCCCACGTCTAGGGTAACGTTAGTTTTTCTTCGAATGCAATTTTTGGAAATTTACCACTTCTCGCTTCTCTGCAGCATTTTGATGCGTTTAGAATCTACTCATGTCATCATAATTATCGATCAGTATAGTTTCTATGGTGGAAGATCTCCAATAACGGATAAATTATGATATCGGGGTAAAAATTACCACACCTCGACGTTAACGTAACTTTTTCTTCAAAAATAATTTATTTCCATTTAAAACTTCTCTCACTGGCAATTTGATTAACATGGATTATTAATTTTACCACTTCTTGAAATGAAATCAACGGTCACAAACCTACTGGAGTTTACCACTAGTATTTCAAATGGATTTTCTCAAAACTTGCCCACTGATGTTATATACACGGACTTCAGCAAAGCATTTGATAAAGTCAATCACACCTTGCTGATTCTTAAACTTGATCTTCTTGGCTTTCAGCCCAGCCTTTTGCAATGGATATCTTCATATCTTTTAAATAGGACACAAAGGGTGATTTTCAAAAATGCTTACTCGTCTATTATTAATGTTACTTCAGGAGTTCCTCAAGGCAGTCACCTTGGCCCGATTCTGTTTTTGCTATTTATTAACGATATAACTACTACAATTAAACACTCAAAAATTTCATTGTATGCGGACGACGTAAAGCTTTTTAGATCAATCTCTTCATTTGATGATAGAACTTTGCTTCAGGAAGATTTAAATTCCTTAGTTTCTTGGTGTGACACTAACTTAATGCCACTTAACCTCAATAAATGTAAATTCATGCGCTTTTCCCGGAAAACCGTACAGCCAGCTTCTTATGCAATAAATGGCTTAGGCCTCGAACAAGTAAATGAGTTTGTGGATTTAGGTGTAATAATGGACTGCAAACTTAGTTTTAACATTCATATTAATGCTACAGCAAATAAGGCAAGAGGTGTCTTAGCGTTTGTAAAACGTTGGTCAAAGGAATTCAGCGACCCATACATAACTAAAACACTCTTTACAACTTTAGTAAGACCTATATTGGAATATGGTTCCATAGTTTGGAATCCATACTATCAGATTCACTCTGATCGCTTAGAGTCAGTCCAAAAACAGTTTTTGCTTTTTGCTTTAAGAAATTTGCCTTGGGATTCTGGTTACAATCTTCCACCGTATACTAGCCGTTCAAAACTCCTTAATCTTCCGACTCTTGCAAGTCGACGAGAAATGTTAGGGGTAATATTTATCGTTAAGCTCTTGAATGGCTTAATTCTTTCTCCTTTCTTGCTAGCTGAAATAAACTTTAACATTCCTTCTCGTTCAACAAGACACTTCAACCCTATCTACTTAAAGCAGTGTAAATCAAACTTTGAATTAAATGAACCTTTCCGGGGTTTATGTAAGAGATTTAATTCCTATTCCAGCTTTTTAGATATTTCGGACTCACTTTTCATTATAAGGGAAAAAATACTGTCTTATCTTAACACATAGTAGCGATTATTCTGTTATAATTCTCAAGACTAACTTCAATTGTACTATACTCAGCTGATGATTTTATTTCTCTGTAGCTGAGCAGTTTAAGATCTCGACGCTTAACAAACTCCTGCCACTCAACACCTCGGCATTTTATGTAAATAAAAAATATCCGTACGTCATGCGGGTGCGCCTCCCGTGCGGTCGGGCGGGATTGGAGGGCGTGGGTTATTATTATTATTATTATTATTATTATTGGAAGAAAATTTAAAAAATTCGTTTCGTGATTCATTTTATACGCTCACGTTATTATGAAAAAAACTTCAAAAAGACTGGCCAGCATTTTCTACAAAAAAATTTTTTTAAATAAAATTCCTATTATATATTTAAAAATATATATTTTTTTATGAAAAACCGTCTCTAAAGTTTAAAGAAAGTTTTTGTTTTACCTTTTATCTATAAGGTTCTCATGTGATGTTTTCGCTATTTTGAAAGAACAAGGCCTTGTGAATTATAGTAAAAACTTTGTTGATTTAAAAAATTTAATTAACTTTTTTATTAATTTCATTTGAAAAAGACTGGCCTCTTTCCAATGCAAAAATTATTATAAAAAAATTTATTTTTTATTGAGAGTTTTAAGTAAAATGCCTAGAAAAAAATTTACCACCACGTCGTAAACTATGTCACAAAATTTCACCTCGTCACTTAAAGGTTAATAACATAACATAAATATGGTATGACATAGAAAATGTGTCATAATTTTTTTTAATTATTGTTTTTAAACTTATTTTGATTTACATTTCTTTCCTTTTTCTTTTTGATTTCTGGCATTTATTTTCTTTAATGGCATAATATTAATATGGTATGACAAAGAAAATCGTATGCCATAACTTCTTATAATTTTTTTTTTTTGTTTTTATAAATTTTTTTCACTTTTTCTGGCTTTTTTTTATGACATAATACAAATGTGGAATGACATGGAAAATGTTATGCCATACTTTTTTAATTTTTCTTTTTAAAGAGGGCTGTACCTTTAATTAATTGTTCTTCCTTTTTGATTTCTAGTATCTTCTTTTTTGTTTTAATAATATAACATTAATATGGTATGACATAGAAAATCGTATGCTATAATAATAATATTTTTTTGTTTTAAGTGCTAACATTATTAATTTTCTTTTTAAATGGGGCTGTACTATTGATTTCTGGCACTTTTTTATGGGATAATACAAATCGTCGTACCACACGAAAACTAATATACGTTTTTTTGTGACTGACGAAAAGTAACAAGTTCGACTTTTGGCTGACGAAAACTATCAATTTCGTTTAAACAACAACAATTTTAATGTAAAAACAGTATATAATTAATTACTGATACTTTTCGTCAGCCAAAAGTCGATTTTGTTAATTTTCGTCGGCCAAAAGTCGAACTTGTTATTTTTCGTCAGCCAAAAGTTGAACCTGTTACTTTTCGTACAGAATTTTTTTATTGATAGCTTTCGCCAGAAATTTTAAATATGCTAGTTTTCGTATGGTACGACGAAATGTGGCATGACATGAAAAATGTTATACCATAATTTTTTTTTTTTTTTATATTTTCTTTTTAAATGAGGCTGTACCTACTTTTATTTTATTTTTTTCTTTTTGATTTCTAGTAAATGGGGCTGTACATAACATAAATATGGCATGACATATAAAATAGTATGCCATCTATTCTTTATA
Organism: Urophora cardui; assembly: GCA_960531455.1. Lineage (NCBI taxonomy): Eukaryota > Metazoa > Arthropoda > Insecta > Diptera > Tephritidae > Urophora > Urophora cardui. The sequence goes on along the minus strand of OY482670.1, from coordinate 18,241,912 downwards.
AGTGTATTTTTATTTCACTTTATTTTATTTCTTCGTTTTCTTTTTAATTTTTTACTTTCTTCGGATGGCACAACATATGTAAATATGGTATGACATAGAAAATGTTATGCCGTATTTTTTTTTTTTTTAATTTTCTGTTTAAGTATTCTCATGTTATTTATTTTTTTCTATTTTTTTCTGAATTTGTTTATGGCAAAACTAATATTGTATGACAAAAAAATATCACGCCATAACTTTTTTAAATTTGTCTTAATTTCTCTACATTACTCATTTATATACTTCCTGCAACCAATCTTCTTCTTCTTCAACATCAGCAAGCACTTTTCTCCATCTCCATTCACCCCAATTTCCTCCATTTGCTTTAGTGCAATTTTAGATTTCCTTAACTACCAACTCGTATCTCTATCTGCTTGCTGACCATCTTAATCACTTTGAGCAATGCTCATTCAAGCACATCATCAATTTTACCCGCTTCAAGTACGCGAACGCACACAACAAACTATTTGGGTGCTACAATGGAAGGCAAGGAGGTCAAGTAATCAAGTAACCAACCAACTAAACAGCCCGGCAAGCAGGCAAAAAAGACCAAGGGGACAAAGCAGGCAACTTCCCCAACTTGCAACTCACCAGCTGGCGCAACTAAATAGCCAAACGAGCGATGGACCGACCGGCCATGCAGTCCCAATATTCATTCATTCCAATATGTACACCCGCCGCTGCTCTATTCAAATTCTAGTTATTGCAGCGATCCATTTATTCGATTAGAGTTTATGGCAGAATGAATTTTGTTTGGGTTTCCTACAACCCAAGAAAAAAAAACAAACAGAAAATTAAGACAAGCGAGTTGCCAATGAAGCGGTAAAACTGATTGCAATAAATAATCTTTATTTCCCCACCTTCCTCACGGACTTCATGAAGGAATACGTGCGCGCACAAATCTTATCAGATGCAAAGTTTGTGCATGGAATGATGGCGCTGTTTTTTTGTGCGTCTGATTTGATGCGCTCTACGGTAGTGCGCTTTTCATATTCTTTGTGAATAGATACAGACATTTATTTGTTGTTAGCGGAGAAGGCATAAAGAAGAAAAGTGTGTTCGGCCAATGTGCTGAGGTCAAGGATGTGAAATAAAAGAAACGAGTGCGCAGTAGCGAAATTTAGTGGTCATTTATGTAGTCGCCGCATGACCTTTAGTTATTATGTGGCAAGGCGAAGGCATTTGTATTCACTCAACTCAACTTGAATGTTACTTTTTTTGCTTTAACCACATTCCCTTCACCACCTTTGAAATACTAAGCGCTACCAAAGCGGCCAGAAGCTTCCAATGTTTCTACTCTCTATCTAAAAATTAGCCTTCATCTTCTCCGCCACCAGCTATTTATCTGTCTATTGAAATAGCCATTTGCTAACCATTCCTTTTTGTCTCTTAAACCACCTTCTCTCCACCGCCTATCAACCACCAGCCTTTTTGGTGTCCAATCCCATTCTTCTCTTTTGCTTTACTTTGCTTTGCTCTTTCAATTATTTAGCAAGTATTTTCAATCGCATTTCCTTTGCTTTCAATGCTTTCATATTAAAAATGAATAAAAGCTGAATTTTTCAAAAGATATTTAAGTAAGCGATAAAATAATGGTGTAGGAATGCAGGCGAAACAACAAAAGCGAGCTTCATGCCTTGCTACGGCTACATACTCATATCTACTCCCTAAAGCCAGTGTTGCGCTCTTTAGCAGCAGTAATTTCGTAGTGGAAAAATTTAATGGTTTTCATAGATTTTAATAATAGATAGATTTGGAAGTTCGAGTTCGAGCTCAAAAGTCCATTAAATTGTTTCCATTTGATTTTTGTGTTTTTCCTCCATTTGGTCGCTTCCTTTTGTGCTTTTGTATTACGCTTTATTTTGGTTCGTTTTTTTTTAATTTTTAATGCCGTAACATTGACACACCTTGCTTATTTTTTTTGGTGTCCATTTGAGTCGTTGGTACATATGTATATTACTCGGATGAGTCGGCTAAACCTGCCTCACTCATCTAACTCACCCTAATCTCGTTTAACTTTCACCAAAAAGCACAAGTAGGTAACTCTTAAGTTGAGCTTTGTAAAATGCGAGAAGCGTAACGTAGAAATTCTTAGAAAAAAGTTAGAGAAATGTCTTAATTTGTATCTACCTTAATCCATACATCATGGTGAGCACTATCATACAAGGCAGGCACTATGAACCCTGACGCTGAAGAAATGCACTACTAGGATTTATAACAGAGTTCTGTTAGGGATGGAACTGTGAAGACGGCTTGGAATCACGGAATAAAGTTACATTTAGACTCTTTAAGATTTTGACAAAAAGCTATGGTTTGGGAAAATGTCTATCAAGAAATTCAGAAACATGAAGAGCAGTGTCTGAAAGACAAACTTGGAGACTTGAATGAATATTAACAGGTGTGACAGCCAATTAAAATTTTATGAGACAGCCAACTAAAGTTTGAAGAATTTCTTAAAGTTAGGAGAAAAAATAAGTGAAATCCAATTCTGCTCTAGTCGAAGTTCTTAGAACTTGGGAACAATAGCTTATGTATTCAAGTGCATTAAGAGCAAAACTGAAGGGATATATAATAATAGGAGGATACATATCTGTGGTCATAATCAATAATCGCTTAAGTCGACTTAGGAAGATTTCGAGTTATATATACCATGTTATTCTCCTTTTAAAACTCTATATTTCTGTAAAACCCCCATTCTTATAATTTAATTCAATCAAAAGATATAAATAAAAACATTTAGGCTTAACTTACAATAGAGGTATATTAAACTTGCTATAACAGCCAAAATAGACGTATATTCTTAATCAAATTTCTTCATGACATTTTGTTTTATTTACAAAATTTGATCGTAACATTGTGGATGGCTCACTGATTTTGCGTCCATAGTTTTTTATCGACTTTTATGAGTTGTTAAGAAACGCTTTCGAATATAAAAATCAATTTATCTCGAAATCGTTTTTTAAGACTTAAGCGATTATTGCAAATTGCCACAGATATATCGCAAAGCCAACTTAGGGTCTAATGTGCCCTCCATCTCATCACAACACCTCACCCAAGTTCAATCCCATTCAAGAACTCATGAATTCAGGTCGGTCTTTGCTTTGTTATGTAGTTCCTTTCCGGCTGAAGAGAGCCGAGAGCACTCTGCCCCCTTCTAGATATTTCAGTGCATTCGAGTAGTATGTTCTCAGCAGTCTCATCTTCGATGCCAAGGGACCGGCATACGCTACTATAGTAAATGCCAAGATTGTGCATTTGGCCTTTGAGACTGCATTAAACTGTGAGAAGATCTACCGGTCACTATGCTGATCTTGCTTTTCCGGAGGTCTATTATCGCCTTGAAGCGCTTTTTATTATAGACCTCAATTAAAAGCTTTGCCTGCTTGCATACCGGCTGTTTGATGCCAGTGCTGTTCTCTCCAACGATGTTCCTCCAGCCTAAGCTCTTCTCTAATTTTATGTGGTCTTATACCAGAGCCCAACAAAATTGTGAGAGAGATTGCGTTGGAGAGCACAAAACGATTTGCGCTACATTGGTTAAAATGTTTGTGATGTTTCTCATTTACTCACACTAGTCAAAATGCTGGGTCTGTCCTATACTTAAGAAGGAGTCAGGTCAATTGGTTTCTCAGCGGTTGGCTCTTTGGCGAGGCTATCCCATTTTCGAGTCGTCAGTGAAGGGATAAGTCCTAAGAACAAAATTGTTTGTGTAAAAATCGGGTTTGAGATGTGGAGCAAGCTTTTCGCGCGATAACCCTTTCTGTTTAAATAAAAGCCCGTCTCCACATAACTTGTTTCACCAAAGAAACATGTAGCAAAACATCTCGCTAAATAACCCGTCTCCACGTGGCTGATCGTGATTCAGTTTAACATTTCTCTTTCTTGCTCTTCTTAAATGTTTGTATGTTTGCTTATTTTTGCGTTTTTCTTTTGGTCTGGGTGAGATTTCGATAGATTTTCGATACAAAATTAGAGAAGACATCGATATCATCGAGGTTGGCAAGATGATTCAGAATGAAACAGTGTTTCAATCTTCACTCACTTCTCAGAAATTTTGTATGGAAATTGACGAGTTTCGGCACTGGTTTCCGTGTCGAAACAAGATTGAAAGAGAAAATGCAGAAAAAAAGAGCGAAACACGTTATGTGGAGACATGGTATAAGAGTAAAGTCCAGTGAGTGAAGATACACATATATAGGTACGTTCTTCCTCATTTAACTGAAGCATGCAAGAAACTTTGAAATTCCACACCATTGAACACCATCCTAAGTAAATACACACATATTTAAGCGCAAATTTAATTTGCAATAAATAAAAATTACAGTTAAAGTATAGAGGCTAATAAGTTAAATTGGATTGCAGTGATGATCAGATAAAACAGATTCAACACGCTGCTGGAACACAACGACCCTACCAGTCAGCCGGCCAGACAACTAACCAAGTGCAGTTTGGGTGCGTGAATGCTCGAATGAGAGTAGGAGCAAACCAAAATTACGCAGTGGTAAATGAGAGTGTATTTTTCTTAGTTGTTAGTGTAGAAACTATACTAGCAATTTAAAGGATATACGTACTTGAGATAATACAGAAGCAAACAGGAGTCAGCAGCAAGCAAATGGCAAGCAGCAACTAACAGCTTTCGCGTCATTAAAGTGGTTGTTCCACTTCGAGTGCTTGTGCACTGAAATTAATGCTTTCCGCAAGGATAATCCAATGCAAAAAAGGACAATTTTTTTTTGTGAAATGAAATTACAGTTGTTAAAAGTGTCAACGCATAAAAGAAAGTAAAGCGAGACGATGGGATGGCGATTGGTCAGAGATGAGAGATAAGCAACGTTAAATGGCAAAATAAAAAGCGATAGTTAGAAGGAAAGCGTATGAATGGAATGGAAAATGGTAGCGAAAGGATATTAAGAAAAAGTGGAAAGTGAAAAATGTGAAAAGGGGGCATTTAGAAAAATAAAAGCATAAAGGTTAGCTTAAAGAGGTTAGAAAAGAGAAAGAAAATATTTAAAGGCCACGAAAGGAAGAACAAACGCAAGAAATAAAGGAAAGCAACTTTAAAAGGGGGCCGCTGTGGTGCAGTGGGTAGAGTGCTCGCCTGCTGTGTCAGAGGTCTCGGGTTCAAACCACGGTCCGAGCCAAACACCAAAACAATTTTTCAATTAGTAAAAATCCAATTATTGGGTTTTTTAAGAGCAGCGGTCACCTCTCGGCAGTGGGCGGCATACCCTCCGAGAGTATTTCTGCCATGAAAAAGCTTCTCACAAAAAATGCGTTCGCCGTTCGGAGCCGGCATAAAACTGTAGGTCCACCCAATTAGTAGGAAAAACAAAAAGGAGCACACCTCGAATTGGGAGAGAAGCTCGGCCATAAAACTCGTCAGAGTTATAATAGCGCCATTGTATTATATTATTATTATTATTATAAACTTTAAAAGGGAAACTTCTTTATAAAGAAAAAGAAAAATCACCACTAAAGTAATCGAAAAATTCTGCAGCAGTGCGTATAATATAAAATTCAGCTGAGTAAAAGGAAATTTCAATTTTGGTCACAAGTGAAGTATTATTTAAAGAGATTGATCGAAAAGCTGACGCCCAACGAAAAGCTTACCCCCACTTACCCCCAACAAGCTTTTTATTTCAAACGAAAAAGGATTAAAAGGAGAAATATATGTTACTATAGCAGTTTCGGAGTATAGAAACCACGCACAATAAGAGAAGAGCTCAGGTTGAAGGAACATCGTTTGAGAGAACAGCACTGCTAACACACAGCCGGTATGCCCCAAGGCAAAGCTTTTACTCGGCGGCTAACAAAAAGCGTTTCAAGGCGTTAATAGACCTCTTGAAAAGCAAGCTGAGAATAGTGACCGCGGTATTCTTACAACTCACTGCAGACTCAAAAGCCATATGCACAAACTTGGCATTTACTCTAGTAGTGTTTGCTGGTGCTGTGACATTTAAAATCAGACTGCTGAGCATATACTCCTCGAATGCACTGCAATCTTGACTAGAAGGAATCAGAGAACACTCGGCTCGTATTTGCCGCAGAACAACCATATACCGCCTTAGACTAATGGTTGGCAAAGCTGTGGAAGAGACTGAGTCGGTGAGCGCATAGTAATTTCCGCTACAGTGGTTGGCACGTACATATGTGTGAATCGACTCCGCACAAAAATGCTATGGCCTGCCTATGTCTGCCTTAGACCATAGTACGGCAAAATTGTGAGAGTTTATGCTGGTGAGCGCAGACCGATTTGCGTTACATTAATTAGAGTGCGCTTCTGATTTGCCCATGCAGATCGCTTTTGGCGGTCAAAACCTTGGACAGACCTCGGTTTTTGAGTGCTTGAATGAAATTGCTCTTGGTTGAGTTGATGTGTTGAGGTGAGGGGCACAATATACCCTAAGGTCGCAGTGCGATATACATAGATATCCTTCTATTAATATCCATCTATCTACTATAGTAACAAGAGAATTGACTTAAGACAGCGTCTCTGCCTCTCTCTCGCTTAAACTTACCATTGAGAATGGACTCTATTTCGTAGTGATAACGAGCGGATAACGAAGGTTCTGCTTTGCTGGTGAATAAACTAGTTCTAACAAGTAAGGAAGCCTAAGTTCGAGTGGAATCGAACATTAGATACTCAGCTGTATGCTTATTGTTTGTTTGCCTTTGATGGAAACACGGTGTACTTTATATAAAGCGAGTGCTGCATGAAGTGGGCGTATCCACGCCCATTTTCCAAAATTTTTCTATTTTTTGTTTCCAGTCTATTGTAGAACTCATGCCACAAAATTTCAATGAATTATCTTTATATTTGACAAAGATATCGCTTAAAATGTTTTTATTAGGCCACTTTATAATACCCATATATAAAAGTGGGCGTGGTCGTCAACCGATTTCGCTAAAATTTTCAACATGTATTGCTACAAGTAATAAAAGTGTATACACCAAGTTTCGTCATAATATATCAATTATTTGTCGAGATATGGGCTCCAAAATCTCGTATATTCCTGCTCCTAAAAGGAGGCGGTGCCACGCCCATTTTCCAAAATTTTTGTGTTTTTTGTTTTATGTCCTTAGTTGGAATCTTGCCATAAAATTTCATTGATATATCTTTATATTTGACAGAGATATCGCTTCAAATGTTTTTATTAGGTCACTTTATAATACCCATATATAAAAGTGGGCGTGGTCGTTAACCGATTTTGGCAATTTTTCGTCAAAACATTTGCGTAAGCAAATATATTACGCGTACCAAATTTCATCTATATATCTTCAATAGTTTCTGAGTTATGACTCATAAAACTTTCAATGTTTGCCCCTTAATAAGTGGGCGTGGCACCGCCCATTTTCCAAAATTTCATCAAATTTCTTCATAGGGGCCTGAGCTCAACACGTGGGTAAAATTTCATCGCTCCAGCTATATTAGTGACTGAGATACCAAATTTCCGATTTTTACTATATAGGGGAGGTGGGCGTGGTCATGGTCCGATTTCGCCCATTTTCAATACCATCCGTTCTCGTCTTGATACCAACTTGCATTCCAAATTTCATCAAAATATTTCGATTTTTGCGTGAGTTATCGTGCGTACAGGCGGACAGACGGACGGACGGACAGACGGACGGACGGACGGACATGGCTCAATCGATTTCTCTTTTCACGCTGATCATTTTGATATATATAAGTCTATATCTATCTCGATTATTTCGTTCTGTTACAATCCACCGTTAGGAAATCAAAATTATAATACTCTGTGTACTAGTACAGCTGAGTATAAAAACGAATAAAAAGCTTTTCTGCTTACATCCACTAATAATGAATCATTATCAAAGTTAAGACTTGAAAATATACTAGTCTAATGCTTATACATTCCTTAAAAGATATATTGAGCAGATAGAGAGCGCACTGGCTCTACTTACAAACTTGTGAAGTGAATAGCATAGCTCGTAAAATTTTAGAGCATATTAAATGTGAAAAAAGTGTAACTGTAGTTGAGAAAATTTTCTCGGTCAGCGCTATAAAATAAGGCGAAGTACAAAGAAGGAAGAAGATTTCGAAGAACAAAATAACAAGCTTCAATCTTAATCGAAGCAAATTGTCTGCAGAAGTGCCTGATAACGTTCAATAAATGCTGCACTTGTGTGTGTATGACATCTTGGGTTCATATACCTGCATAGCTATATTTATACACCCTCCTACTTTTCTGCTCAACTCAACCCACCTTAAATATTTTTTCAATGATGTATTGTGGAACGATTTTCCGTCATCCCTTGTCAAGTTTGGTTTGGAGACAAACCGGTTTCGGCTAATATGTGCCATCTTCAGTGTCTTCTTTCGTTCTGAGTTATTTTGTGTAAGTTCGATAGTATTTATAGTAACTAACTTCCGTCTTTTTGTTCAGGTACTTCGTGTTCATGTGATGTGTTCGTGCATTCGTGAGTTCGGGTGACGTGTGTGTGTGTGAGTCTGTGTTGTGTGTTTAGGTATGCAAATCTATTTTTTGTCATATATTCATTATTGTATTTTTCAATCCTTCCACTTTCTCCAAAGCACTTTTGGCATTAACAGAAATCTATTGCACATGCTCATTTAATAGCATTAACTTCCTTTATGTGCGCATTTTTGTAGTTTTGCACAATATGCAATGTAAGCTAAACCCTTGTCTGCTGTAAGTAGAGAACTTAGTATAAACATTAAAGGAAAATAATGCGTATGAATAAATAAAAATAAAAAAAAAAAAATAAAAAAAAGTTGCTGATTTAGCAAAGAGCTAGGCGAAAGCTTTTGCCAGATAATCGATACTTAGACAACAAAAAAATGCTGCAAACAAATAGAAAGGATATCGCATAAGCAGGACGTTACTTTAAATGGGTTTCAGTAAGAAAGTTTTTGGAGTAAGTACCTACTTATTGAAATTAGATAGAAGAAACTGACGTGCACATATGTATCTACTTTGGAAACATTCCAGATGTTTATATGGTATTAATTTTAACTGTTCTGAAGCTCAATCCAAAGAGAGTAAAAAGACTTTTCAGTAACACTTAGGGCCGTTTACTCAATCTTTGATTAACGCCAACTACGGTTAAAGTCCGGTTAAACATCATTATCGACTTCATCAAACCATACATTTAATATGTAGTCGATAATGCAGTCAATATCTTAATCGGACCTTTGTCCTCCGGTTGGCGTTAATCAGAGGTTGAGTAAACGGCCCTAAGACTCTATTCACACCTGCGATCAAATCGATTTAATTGCGATTTGATTTGCATGGGGAAGTATGGAAGTACTCACACTGCACCCAATTAGGCGAGCGAATGAAATATACGACAGCGCAGACCGACTAAATCGAATTGGTCGCAGGTGTGAATAGGCTCTTATGTATTATATGCTGCGCTAAACCGACAGACTTTAGTCAGGCTTTGGACCCTCCTTAACAATATAGATATTTAACAAAAAATAGATATTAAAAACAATTAAAAACAAGCATAAATTTACTTTGATTTACGAGGATCTTGATGGTCGTGGCTGCAGACCGACTGTAAGACTGCACTTTAGGTTCTTTGTACCAAAATTTTATCTTAGAAATTTTATGACTAATAATATTCTCGAACATTTATATTCCATATCGACTTCCAAAATACAATATTTTTGCCACTATTTAAAAAAGTGTTCAAAACTACCTATTCTTGGAAGTGGTAGCGGTTTAACATATTCTACGGAATTAAAGCTGGAGCAATTTTACTACGAGTAATGTTTTCTAACAATATATTTTTATGCAATATGTACTTTAAGCCTTTTTCCTTTATTTTAAAATCACTGACGAAATTGCGTAAATTTAAAATGGCAATAAAAACAAGTAAGGAAGCCTAAGTTCGAGTGGAATCGGACATTAGATACTCAGTTGTATGCTTTCATTGCTTGTTTGCGTTTGATGGAAACACGGTGTACTTTATATAAAGCGAGTGCTGCATAAAGTGGGCGTAGCCACGCCCATTTTCTAAATTTTTATCAGTCATCCAACTAAGCATATCAATATTATTCTTTGTGCAAAAATTAATTCCTTTATGACTTCTAGTTACAAAGATGTCACGTTACAAATTCCCAAAGGGTATTCCAGAAATATCTGTTAAAAAGTAGGCGTGGTCATAAACCGATTTCAATAAATTGTTGCGTGTCTATTAACACAAGTTATAAAAGTGTATAAACCAAGTTTCATCATAATATCTCAATTATTTGTCGAGTTAAAGGCTAAGAAATCTCGTATATCCCTTTGTCCAAAAGGAGGCGGTGCCACGCCCATTTTCCAAAATTTGTCTATTTTATGTTTCCGGTCTATTGTGGAACTCATGTCACAAAATTTCAATGAATTATCTTTATATTTGACAAAGATATCGCTTACAATGTTTTTATTAGGCCACTTTATAATACACATATATAAAAGTGGGCGTGGCCGTCAACCGATTTTGACAATTTTCCGTCAAAACATTTGCCTAAGTAAGTAAATCACGCGTACCAAATTTCATCGATATTTCTTCAACGGTTTCTGAGTTATGACTCATAAAACTTTCAATGTTTGCCCTTAATAAGTGGGCGTGGCTCCGCCCATTTTCCAAAATTTTTGTGGTTTTCGTTTTATGTTCATAGTTGGACTCATGCCACAAAATTTCAGTGATAGATCTTTATATTTGACAGAGATATCGCTTAAAATGTTTTTATTAGGTCACTTTATAATACACATATATAAAAGTGGGCGTGGCCGTCAACCGATTTTGACAATTTTCCGTCAGAACATTTGCCTAAGTAAGTAAATCACGCGTACCAAATTTCATCGATATATCTTCAACGGTTTCTGAGTTATGACTCATAAAACTTTCAATGTTTGACCCTTAATAAGTGGGCGTGGCACCGCCCATTTGCCAAAATTTCATAAAACTTCTTCGTAGGGGTCTGAGCTCAACATGTGGGTAAAATTTTATCGCTCCAGCTATATTAGGGACTGAGATACCAAATTTCCGATTTTTTCTATATAGGAAAAGTGGGCGTGGTCATGGTCCGATTTCGCCCATTTTCAATACCAACCGTCCCAGTCTCGATACCAACTTGCATTCCAAATTTCATCAAAATATCTCAATTTTTGCGCGAGTTAGAGTGTTTACAGACGGACGGACGGACGGACGGACGGACGGACATGGCTCAATCGATTTCTCTTTTCACCCTGATCATTTTGATATATATAAGTCTATATCTATCTCGATTATTTCATTCTGTTACAATCCACCGTTATGTGATTAAAACTATAATACTCTGTGTACTAGTACAGCTGAGTATAAAAATTTACCTCAGGGAGCAAAAGGGTTTGAGGGTTTATGGGGTTTTTACTATATGGATAGTGGTATTTCGTTCTGTGTGAGAATTATTCCGCCCCCAGACAACAACCCCCAATTTGTGTCAGAGTGTAATAATAGTAATAAAAATTCCTCTGATTTTCTTACTAAAGTTGAAGAAAATCTAAAACTTATGGTCCTCTAAAAAGTGCTTAATTTAAGTGAAAGGCAAAAATTCCTACCAAAGATATAGATAAAACAATAGAAACTTAAATAATTGCTAAATGATGAGATATTGCCCTAGATAGTTTTATAGAATATAAAAAACAACAACACGATGTTTCTGCACTGAAACATTAAAAGATTATAGTCCATTTTATAATTACAAAAGAACCAGCACAAAAAAACCATAACTAATCACAATTAAACTTTAAATAAATGCTGCTACGCCAATGCGGCCCTTAGCTAAGTTAAATTTAATAGCAAAACGAGAAGTAAACTTTGGAAATAAACATCTATGGTTGAGAGAAAGTAGCAGTTCTGTCAAGAAGAAAGAATGAAAAAAAGAGGAAGAAGTAGAAAGAGTTATATTAAGAAGAAAAAAGAAGCAAAGTAATGAAATAACGCGTGAAAAAAACTTTAAAGCTCGCAAGTTAATCACTTTTTTTTTTTTATTGCAAAATTTAAACCTGAGTTTTAATTTTAATTTTAATTTTTTTTAATATTTCTATTTTTAACTTTGCTCTTTCTATTTGGCAATGCATAATACAGCTTTCGACCCACTTGTTTGCATTGTTAATTTTGTGTTTATATTTTTGTGGTTTAATTTTTATGCCACCTCTTTGTATTCACGCGCCCTTTCTAAAACCGCAACCGACTCGATTCGTTTATTTTAATTTTGCGTATAAATTAAAACGTTAGCTAAATTATTGTATATATTAGTGTAATCCATTTTCCTACACAATTCATTAATGCAAAAATATTTAGCCTAAATAAACAAGACTAGAAAACTACATGCGTATCTATATATGTACATACATACCTATAACTTTTGCTAGGTTTTAGCAACATTTTTGTGTTTTAGAATCGCTTAAATACACAAAACAAAATTGTGTAAAATTGGCTGTGTCAATTTTAGGTAAATCAACAATTAACTTTTTTGTGTTTTATGTACATATCTAGTATTTATATTTGTAGATATACAAATATGTATGTATGTAGGTGCTCAATGAAGCATGCCGACTAATAATGAGAGGTTTGTGCTAGCTGTATTATTAGGTGTAGTGGAAGCGACTGCCGGGTTATGTGATGTTTTTCTACTACCACCAATCTGGCTCAGAATTGTTTTTAAATGATATAGAGCGTGGCAGCTAGTACAAATATGGCAAATTTCATACTGTTCTACTAATTTACCAAATTTTGCAAAAGTGGATTTTTTTCTAAATTCAACTAAAATTGTTTACCTAAACGTCTAAATCAGTCATAGTGTGGCGAATAAAAAAAAATAAACATATATTAAAATTTCCCAAAAAACGGAGTTTTTCTAAAAAAAAACTGTTTGCCTAAATTGCTGAACTGAAAGAAAATAAACACAAACTAAAATTTCCCAAAAATTAATTTTTTTTTCTAAAATCAAATAAAATTGAAAAAATATACATAAATTAAAATTTCCGAAAAAACGGGTTTTTCTAAAAACAAATTGTTTGTCTAAGCATTTGAAAGTGTTATATTCGTAAATTGAAAGAAAATAAACACAAATTAAAATTTCCCAAAAAGGAATTTTTTTCTAAAATCAACTAAAATTGAAACAAGTAAGGAAGCCTAAGTTCGAGTGGAATCGAACATTAGATACTCAGCTGTATGCTTTCATTGTTTGTTTGCGTTTGATGGAAACACGGTGTAGGTACTTTATATAAAGCAAGTGCTGCATAAAGTGGGCGTAGCCGCGCCCATTTTCAAAATTTTTATCAGTCATCCAACTAAGCATATGAATATTATTCTTTGTGCAAAATTTCATTCCTTTACGACTTCTAGTTATAAAGATGTCACGTTACAAATTCCCAAAGGGTGTTCCAGAAATATCTTTGTTAAAAAGTAGGCGTCGTCATAAACCGATTTCAATAAAAGTGTATAAACCAAGTTTAGTCATAATATCTCAATTATTTGTCGAGTTATGGGCTCCGAAATCTCGTTGATTCCTTTGTCTAAAAAGAGGCGGTGCCACGCCCATTTTCCGAAATTTTTCTATTTTTTGTTTCCGATCTATTGTGGAACTCATGCCACAAAATTTCTATGAATTATCTTTATATTTGACAAAGATATCGCTTAAAATGTTTTTATTAGGCCACTTTATAGTTCCCATGTATAAAAGTGGGCGTGGTCGTCAAACCGATTTCGCTAAAATTTTCAACATGTATTACCACAAGTAATAAAAGTGTACACACCAAGTTTCGTCATTATATATAAATTATTTGTCGAGTTATGGGCTAAGAAATCTCGTATATTCCAGCTTCTAAAAAGAGGCGGTGCCACGCCCGTTTTCCAAAATTTTTGTGTTTTTCGTTGTATGTCCGCAGGTGGACTCCTGGCATAAAATTTCAGTGATATATCTTTATATTTGACAGAGATATCGCTTAAAATGTTTTTATTAGGTCACTTTATAATACCCATATATAAAAGTGGGCGTGGCCGTCAACCGATTTTGACAATTTTTCGTCCAAACATTTGCCTAAGTAAGTATATCACGCGTACCAAATTTCATCGATATATCTTCAACAGTTTCTGAGTTATGACTCATAAAGCTTTCAATGTTTGCTCCTTAATAAGTGGGCGTGGCACCGCCCATTTTCCAAAATTTCATCAAATTTCTTCTTACGGGCCTGAGCTCAACACGTGGGTAAAATTTCATCACTCTAGCTCTATTAGTGGCTGAGATACCAAATTTCCGATTTTTTCTATATAGGAAAAGTGGGCGTGGTCATGGTCCGATTTCGCCCATTTTCAATACCAACCGTCCCAGTCTCGATACCAACTTTCATTTCAAATTTCATCAAAATATGTCAATTTTTGCGCGAGTTAGAGTGTTTACAGACGGACGGACGGACGGACGGGCGGACATGGCTCAATCGATTTCTCTTTTCACCCTGATCATTTTGATATATATAAGTCTATATCTATATCGATTATTTCATTCTGTTACAATCCACCGTTATGTAATTAAAACTATAATACTCTGTGTACTAGTACAGCTGAATATAAAAATATATAGATAAATTAAAATTTCCGAAAAAACGGGTTTTTCTGAAAACAGATTTAGGTGATTCACAAAGTGTCATAAAGTCATATGTTATATTAAAATATTGTACGGAAATAGTTATAAAAGACTTTTCCGAAGCCCTGTGAAGAAGTTAACAAAAACAGCTGATCAAATACGACGATCAAAAAACATATCGTGGAGAGTTGTATTTATTTAGTACACATATAGCCTAGAATGCAACAACAAAATATTATGACTTATGACGATATGACGCAATATGACAGGTTGTGAATCCCCTAATTGTTTGTCTAAGCGTTTGAAAGTGTTATATTGGTAAACTGAAGGAAAACAACACACAAATTAAAATTTCCCAAAAAGGAATTTTTTTCTAAAATCAACTGAAATTGATTGTCTAAACCTCGAAATATGTGTCATAGTGGCGCGACGAAAAAGGAAATAAAAACAAATTATCAGATGTCGAAGGCAGGCAATAGCTCAGCGGTTAGAACTGTAGTTATTGTACTGCAAGGTGCGCAAGTTCGAGTCTTGGTAGAAGCAAAAGTAACCTGATGAGTCTTAGAGGGATCTAAGGTGAAACAGCTGTAGTTACATCCATGCTTAAAAAGTTTTTTTTCTAGTTTCTAAAAAATAAAAAAAAAAAAAAAAAAAACAAATTAAAATTTAACAAAAAGTAATTTTTTTAAAATTAGTTAAAATCATTTCTCTTAAACATTATTAACTTAAAATAATAAATTTCTTAAAGTTATTCCAATTTACAAAATTTCCCAAAAGGGAATTTTTTCCAAAATCAACTAAAATTGTTGTCTAAACCTCTAAATGTGTAATAGTGGCAAATTGAAAAAAAGTAAATACAAATTAATATTTCCCAAAAAGGAAATATTTAAAAATTTTATAAAATTGTTTCTCTTAAACTTCACCAACCTAAAAGGTAAATTTCATATAATTTTGCTGATTTTCAAATTTCTCAAAAAAATAAATTAAAATTTCCCAAAAAGGAAATTTTTTAGAATTAGATAAACTCGTCTATTTTAAAATATGCTAACTTAAAATGGTAAATTTCAAAAATTTCGCAGAAAGGGAAATTTTTTTAAATAAATCACAAATATTTAATTCTATATAATTTGAATAGCAAACAAAGTCAATTTTTCAAGCAAAGCAAATGTTTTTAGTCTGTATTTCATGCGTATATGTAGATATAGTACATATGTATATTTAAAACAACTACAAAAAATATTGTATTTACATACTCACTTCAATTAAAGTAATGCCGCATTATAACCAAAAGCTATTTTCATTAAGCATTATTAATTTATGTGCTGCAGAAACGCCGGCAATTGCTTCCGGCTGGTGTAAACACTTGATAATTTTATTTTACTTTATTTTATACATCGCTAGCTTAGAGTGCAAACTGTGTAAGTCCATTTTTATGAAAAAGTGTTTTTAAGTGTAGAAAGCTAGAAAAATCAAATACGCACCACGCTAAAAAAGTCTGTGATACTTATCATATTTCTACTCGTTGTTATTCAGTGATACGCAAATTGTGTAAGTCCAAAAAGCGAAGAAAATTGTGTAAGTCCAAAAATTTTATATGAACAGATATTTTTTTTTTCATTTTGAAATTTTTTTATTTTTTGTTTCTTGTCTCTCCTACAAAGTTTGAAAAAAGGACTTACACAATTTGCACTCTAAGCTAGCGACATGTATTTTCAAATTTTATTTTTTTATGTACATATAAAACCAATTAGTAACTTATGAACAGCCAAACGGTAATTGCCATTTTAATTTTACCATTTGCATAAATGTAATTAGAGAATTACATGAGAAAAAAGCAAACGCAAAATTATTGATCATTAAAAATGTAAATAAGGCGACAACAAAAACACAAACACGATGACCAGCGGCTAATAATTGTTGCATGTTTGGCCAATATAATCAATGTAAGTTTGCTTTGTGGCTTTTTTAAAATTTGAAATGCATGAAATTAAGGACAATGAATTTAATTAAATCACATTTTTGTGAAAACCTTTTCTGCCCGCTCATTTTCTGCAGCTTAATTTCTTAGAAACTTTTCGTTGTACTTTAACTCATAAATATACATTTTATTGATTTATTTGCTACTCGCCTGCCGCATACCCTATTAAAATATTTCACAAGTAAAATACAAGAAACAAGCGATTTAGTAAAAGAAATGCACAAAAAAAGAAAACGAAGCAGAAATTAACATGCTCATGAATAATCAAGCAACTTAAGCCAACAAACAATTCGGCTGACTTAACTTACGCAACTTATTCTCTAATTGTGTAATGAATATATGTAAGAACATAATCCAGCCGGGGCGTAATGAGTAAAGGCAAAGACCAGGCGCGCGATAAATCGTTTGATATGGTAGAAGGAAGAAGAGCGCGCTGCCCGATAAATTCCGCAGCAATGGCAAGTGAACTGGAAAAGTTGCGTAGCTGCGAAATCCAGACAAATAATTATAAATGAATGGGCGTTTAGAACAAAATGCATAAAACTTCTGTGGAATATGGTAATTCATTAGCTGGAGGACTCTTGTATATTTTTTTTTGGTTCAGCAAAGATAAAGTACAGGATTTGGTTGCTACAAATTATGATAAAAAGGAACACTGTGCAACAGCACTTTTGGGGGTATAATAATTTTCGCACAGAAAGAAAGATCACTATCCATATCCACACTGTCTTCCTCCCTGAGGTCAAATTTTTATACTCAGCTGTACTAGTACACAGAGTATTATAGTTTTAATCACATAACGGTGGATTGTAACAGAATGAAATAATCGAGATAGATATAGACTTATATATATCAACATGATCAGGGTGAAAAGAGAAATCGATTGAGCCATGTCCGTCCGTCCGTCCGTCTGTCCGTCCGTCTGTCCGTCTGTAAACACTCTAACTCGCGCAAAAATTGAGATATTTTGATGAAATTTGGAGTGCAAGTTGGTATCGAGAGTGGGACGGTTGGTATTGAAAATGGGCAAAATCGGACCATGACCACGCCCACTTTTCCTATATAGAAAAAATCGGAAATTGGGTATCTCAGCCACTAATGTAGCTAGAGCGATAAAATTTTACCCACGTGTTGAGCTCAGGCCCCTATGAAGAAATTTGGTGAAATTTTAGAAAATGGGCGGTGCCACGCCCACTTATTAAGGGTCAAACATTGAGGGTTTTATACGCCATAACTCAGAAATCATTGAAGATATATCGATGAAATTTGGTACGCGTGATATACTTACTTAGGCAAATGTTTGGACGAAAAATTGTTAAAATCGGTTGACGGCCACGCCCACTTTTATATATGGGTCTTATAAAGTGACCTAATAAAAACATTTTAAGCGATATCTCTGTCAAATATAAAGATATATCATTGAACTTTTATGACAGGAGTCTAACTACGAACATAAGACAAAAACCGTAAAAATTTTGGAAAATGGGCGTGGCACCGCCTCTTTTTAGAAGCAGGAATATACGAGATTTCTTAGCCTATAACTCGACAAATAATTTATATATAATGACGAAACTTGGTGTGTACACTTTTATTACTTGTGGTAATACATGTTAAAAATTTTAGAGAAACCGGTTGACGGCCACGCCCACTTTTATATATGGGTATTATAAAGTGACCTAATAAAAACATTTTAAGCGATATCTTTGTCAAATATAAATATAATTCATTGAAATTTTGTGGCATGAGTTCCACAATAGACCGGAAACAAAAAATAGAAAAATTTTGGAAAATGGGCGTGGCACCGCCTATTTTTAAACAAAGGAATATACGAGATTACGGAGCCAATAACTCGAAAAATAATTGAGATAATGACGAAACTTGGTTTATACACTTTTATAACTTGTATTAATAGACACGCAAAAATTTATTGAAATCGGTTTATGACCACGCCTACTTTTTAGCAAAGATATTTCTGGAACACGCTTTGGAAATTTGTAACGTGACATCTTTGTAACTGGAAGTCATAAAGGAATGAAATTTTGCACAAAGAATAATATTCATATGCTTAGTTGGATGACTAATAAAAATTTTGAAAATGGGCGTGGCTACGCCCACTTTATGCAGCACTCGCTTTATATAAAATCCATCAAACGCAAAACAAACAATGAAAACATACAGCTGAGTATCTAATGTTCGATTCAACTCGAACTTAGGCTTCCTTACTTGTTTTTTATTGTCTTTGCGAAATTTCGGCTGAGTGATTTTAAAATAAATGAAAAAATTGATTAAAACACATATCGTATTGAAATATGTTTTTGGGAAATACGAGTACCTATAGAGTAGAATTGCACAATCGTACAATACTTTAACCCACTAACATTACTTACCACAACTAGCTCCTTTTTAACGCTTTTGTGATGGTCCGAAAAATAGTGTTTTGAAGGTCGTCAGAGGGTTAAAATATTCTAGAAATTTATGCGCCATAAAATTTCACTAGGGGTCTTTTCAGATAATATTTTCATATAGAGAACTTAAAAAACTTTTTGGTTGCTTTTTTTTTCCGACAGGGTAGGAATATGATGTATTGTGGAACGATTTTCAAGTTTGGTTTGGAGACAAACCGGTTTCGACTAATATGTGCCATCTTCAGTGTCTTTTTTCGTTCGAAAACCGAAACCGGTTTGTCTCCAAAGCAAACTTGAGAAGGGATGACGGAAAATCGTTCCACAATACATCAACTTAAAAGATCATATAGAATATACGTTTACGGAGAATAAATTCATATTTCTCAATAGCTCCCGACTTCATAACTCTATATTCATACTTACTATAGAATGAAGATGAACATACTGCGACATATAAATAAAATCCATATATTTAAAACCATTAACATTAGGCTTGGTTAAAAATTCTAAAACGTTTAGAAAATGAAACTCTTTTTCAAGTCTCATCTTTCACAGGTTAGGTTAGATTAGGTTAGGTTAGTTTATTCACATAGACTAAGTAAGTTCGTAGTATTACAAGAAAAGTTCTTGATCATGAACAAACATTCCATTAGTAGCCGGGCGAAACCATATCCTGGAAAACTAAGGACACGGACACGTGCAGAGAACATGCTCTACCGTCTCTTCATGCAATCCGTATCCACTGCACACAATATTAGGGTTCTATGAGGAGTCCGATCGTTCTACGACACTCATCGCTTATTTTCACGCACCCCTAACTAGGGATATAAGCCATTTAGTTAGTTACGGCTCCTACGACTTACACATACTTTTGTGGGGCAAATACGGCAGCTGTCTCTCCAAAGAGAACTATCTTTTGAGGGGGAAAAATAGTCTAATTCCCCTGAGTGGTATCAGAACGTCCATCGAGTGATCTTTTCCGAGACCGGTACCCTTCAGATCATCAGCTTTCTCATTCCCGGCTGTCCCCTTGTGGTCTGGGATTCAGTACAGATGGCTTCATTGTAGTCCGCTATACACTTTGATGAAGTGTTGTCCAATAATATCGATTTTTCAACCGTTTGTAAAAATTAATTCATCCACTTCGCGGGGGATTACACTCTATCAACTTTGCTCCTCCTCTTCGATGAAAAATGTGGTTGTTATTTCATTTTCAAGTTTCACCTTTGTTAGTGAATATAGAAAAGGTTGATATTCGGTCTCGAGAACTAGTTTATTCTCCAGCAAAGTGGAAGCTTCGTTATTCTTTGTATTTTCCCTTCGTTCGTTATACGAAATCCAGCCCACTATCGATGGAAGATGTGGTTGAGAGAGAATGAGGGCGATTTATCTTAACTTCACTTCACTGTTTGTAATGTATTGATTAAGGCATAAATATCCCACATCCATATGTAGGCGATTATAATTAGAGATATTTATTGTTGTTGTTTTTTCTCGAATCTTTTGGCCTAAATACATTTGCTTTTCATACTCCGCTGCTACATTTTTTTTCTTTTCCTCCATTTTGTACCGATTATTCATGGTTTCCCTTGTTCTTTCACTTCAGCATTGACTTACAGATAAGCATAGAGAGGAGGCAGTTAGTAGCTGTAAGTAAGCTTTTAGTGAAAAAAAAAACAACAAAAAAAGTCAAAAAAATCTGCCCAAAAATCAACGCCCATGAAAAAACGCAAACAATGGCGAGGCTATTTGTCGATTTTTTGGATTTATTTTTTTGTGTTTTTTTTTCTTTCGCTTCTATTGCTTGTTTTTGCTGCACTGGGAAGAAGTCATATTCATGTTGTTATTCTATTGCGTACAGAGCGCTTCTCTGCAGGCTGATGAAAATGTTGACTTAAGCTCAAACGGGGCTAGTTATACGAAGATGGAGGGACGAAGGAAACAAGAAAAGAGTCGACTTCCAGCTGTGTTGCAAACAAATACGGAGTAGTGAGTAGTGAAGTACCTACACTACACTATTAAAGCATTTAAGGCAATTGCTTTTGTTGCTGCTTATTTTTCGGACTTTATTCCTGTAATTCTTTCTCGATTTTAATGGGAAAAAAATTGCAGAAAAATGATAATAAATCAGCTGTGTGCTGCTGCGCTTATGGTTTGCGGGCATACATACATACATAGTGAGGAGGCATTTACAAACAAAGTTAACTGCTGTTATTACATACATACATACTTTTATGTACTACATACTCGCTCATATCCAGCAAGCTTAGAGCTAACGCCCAGTCCAACACTTCTTTTCAACAAATGAAAATGCTTAAACGCTAGCATTTGTTGTTGTTGTAAAAATGCATGCACATTAGGGTGTTTCTTAAAATAATACGAACTTTTTTTTCAGTCTCACCCTCTAAAAACAGTCAAAGATACCACATATGAATTTTGGTCCCGATCGTAGCTGGATAAAAAATGTAGCACAATGGTCAAAGTTTAGAATACCAGATGTAGGCTCAAAAAATTTATATATTTTTTTTTATATCTAAAGCATAGTACTGAGTTCGAGTTTCACGTGAAACTGCTGTGAAAATCCATACAAAAAAATGCTTGTGAAACATGTGTGAAATTTCACAGATATTTCACGACAAAGTTGTACTGAGTTCCTGCCGTGAAAATTTTGCGCAACATGCTAACAACATCAGGAGGCAACATTTTTTCACGCCAAATTAAATATACAATGCCATTTATTTTCGAGTGAAATTGGAATTTATATTTTGTATAAAAATTTTTTATTGGCCAGAATTTGAAAGTTGGTTCTGAGGCGATGCTCCAAATTTTTTCTTTTTACATTTGCTCAGTTTTCGTTTTGGCATTTATTATCATTTGACAAAAAATATTTCTTGAAACATTTCACGGCAAAATAAATGCATGTTGCTGGCGAAATTTCACGGCGGTGAACTCAGTACTAGGCTTAATATCAAAAATCGATACTGATGTACTAAATGATACCAATTATAAATTTTCGTCTCGATCAGAGACGGTTAAGTGGTGTCGCAGAGGGCTCAAAGTTCAGATAGCCATATGGGATCTCTGTGTGACACCCCTTAACCGTCTCTGATCGAGACCAAAATTTACATGTGATATCTTCGACTATATTAGCATCGACTTAGGGCGTGATTTTGAAGAAATATGATATAAAATTTCTCTCCATACATTTTGGAGACCACCCTAATGGTCATCCAGCTATACAAATATCTTTTATGTTCACAGCCTTTGATATTTAGGCTATTGTGTGTATATATTTTTTTTTTTTCTTTATTTAGTAATAATTCTTTTCTTATTTCTTATTTCTTTCTTCTTTCTTCTTTTTTTCTATTTTTTCTTTTTGTATTTGCTTTCCTTGCTTTTTATACCTTTCATGAGAATGAAATGGTATTATAACTTAGTGCCAAAAAATTTTTGTCGAAAGTACCAGAAGGAAGCGTGGGGGACCCACCAAAATATATACCGATATGATCAGAATCACGAGCTGAGTCGATTAAGCCATGTCCGTCTGTCCGTCCGTCCGTCTGTGTGAACGGTTCAGTTTTTGAGATATCTGAATGAAATTCGGAATACAGGTATGTTGTTATATGCAGCTGATCATTTGTCGGAACCGGCCGAATCGGACACTATAACATATAGAAAACAACCGATTATTCAGATATACATGAAATTTTTGGATGTAATTTGTCCATAACTTCCCCATTTAAACAGCTAAGGACATGAAACTTTGAAGTAGACTAACCCATTTTGGCCCAAACAAGGTTACCGAAAATTGTCAAGATCGGACCACTATAACATATAGTTCCACAACATCCGATTATTCAGATATACACATTTTGGTGTATAACTCCTCCATTTTAACAGCTAACGGCCTGAAATTTTGAAGTGTTTGTACCCATATGGACCCAAACGGGGTTACCGAAAATTGTCAAGATCGGATCACTATAACATATAGCTCCCATACAACCGATTGTTCAGATATAGACATTTTGTTGTATAACTCCTCCATTTTAACAACTAACGGCGTGAAATTTTAAAGTATTAGTACCCATATGGGCCCAAACGGGATTACCGAAAATTGTTAAGATCGGACCGCTATAAAATATAGCTCCCCTACAACCGATTGTTCAGATATGGACATTTTGGTGTATAACTCCTCCATTTTAACAGCTACCGGCGTGAAATTTTAAAGTATTTGTACCCATATGAACCCAAACAGGGTTACCGAAAATTGTCAAGATCGGACCATTATAACATATAGCTCCCATACAACCGATTGTTCAGATATGGACATTTTGGTGTATAACTCCTCCATTTAAATAGCCCAGGCACCATTTTTTCTAATAAATCCTTCCATAAATAACCCACAGAATTGAAATTATAAATTATACTAAATTAGGCTATGTACATACATAGGTAACTTTTCATTTCCCCACTCATGAAAGGTATGAAGTCTTCGGTACGGCCGAAGACAGCCGCGCTTTTACTTGTTTTGTCTGCAGCTGTGCGCCGCTTTCATGTAAAAACATACATTTTTTTTATAACTTTTTTTCTACACAAGTCTTTATTTCTTTTCTTATATATTTTCTTAATCTTTTTTTCTTGCCTTTGTTTGCTTAAACACACAGCTTTTCTGCTTCTTATTTTGATTCTTTTTCTTCTTCTTATTCTTGCTATCCGCTTTAGGGCATTTATGGTTGTACTAGAAAGCTCATTTATTTATTAATTTGGCATTTTTCGGCTTAAGCAAGCAATAGGCAGCTTCTTGAGTTGGAAGACGTAAATTTTTTCCCCTTATACCTATATAATTCATGCTCTTCTTACATGTATTAAATATAACCCAGAAAGCAATTAAAAGCAGACTAATAGCAATTAGTTATATGCGACTCCATCTAGATCAAGGGTGGCCAAGCAATTCTACACTCAAAAAAAAAAATTTCTCTAGATCAAAGACATAATTTTCCTTATTTTGAACACGCGTCCCAATACAAAATTTTCTTTGTTTTGTGTAAATTTTCTCAAAAATATGGAAAAAACATAAAAAAACATTCAAACAAATTCGTTGCCATGGGGATTTGTATGGGAATTTAATTTCTCAAAATTAAAGAAATCAAGTCTTCAAAACAAGGAAAGTTGGGAATGGAATGGCGCTTAAAGAATTTTTCATTATTTTAATGTATGAATTTTTTCAAAACAAGTATATGAAATCATGGTAACGCATGTAACAACAATATTTTATAAACCTTTTAACATGTTTTAAGGAAAATTTACTCAAAACAAAGAAAGTAGTGTTCAAAATAGGTAAACAATTTCTTTGACCCCTCCATATATTATTTTTCTCTCAGTGTATTATTATTATTATTATTATTATTATTATTATTATTATTATTATTATTATTATTATTATTATTATTATTATTATTATTATTATTATTATTATTATTATTATTATTATTATTATTATTATTATTATTATTATTATTATTATTATTATTATTATTATTATTATTATTATTATTATTATTATTATTATTATTATTATTATTATTATTATTATTATTATTATTATTATTATTATTATTATTATTATTATTATTATTATTATTATTATTATTATTATTATTATTATTATTATTATTATTATTATTATTATTATTATTTTTATTTTTATTATTATTATTATTTTTATTATTATTATTATTATTATTATTATTATTATTATTATTATTTTTTTTTTTTTTGAATTATTTGTTGTCATCAAATTACTTGGTCATCCTTGATCTAGGTCATTTATTTTTAGCTTTATTCTATAACATATAAATGAATTTCAACTCCCAGTTGTGTCCATATTGATTAAGGATTATTTTAGTACCTACTAAGTTCATCTTATAGGCATAAATCGGATTACCAAGGCTCTTTCCATTTTTCTATCAGCATTTGCCCGTCCTGTTCCGTTCACACTGCCCCCTTTTTACAAATTGGCAATTAAAATACTATACGAAAGGCAATTTTGTCATATTTTTTTTTAATATACAAAAATATATTTAATAATTTCAAAATTGATTGGTAAATTATTCCCTTTTTACTTTTCGCACTTGAATTCCAATTGTTTTGTTTACTTTTGTTTAATCTTTTTCTTCACTTTCCATTTACTATAGAGATTTTTCGACAGAGTTGCCATTACAATATGCTCTAATCCACTAAAATTTTGAGGACTAACCCAAGAGATAGTCTGGATTACCTCCAGTTAACTCTCAATCTAACTCTGAATTAGCTAGATAGTCCGGATTATAGCTGCAGTCTGTTAATGCCTTTACTTCCTTCATATTAAGCACTCATTTTGCTCTCATAAACTGTGTGCTATTCAAAAAGGTTTGTTGGGTCATATTATTTCGCATACATACATAGGCATACACAGACATTTCTCAGCTCAATTTCTACCAAACATTCTAATTTCTGAAGTTTATTAGCATAGCAAATTCCCTTTCGTAATACAACATAAAATAAAGCTTAATGACTTTGACTCGACATTATTACATGCAGTCAAGTGTTGTGCGGGGGGTGGGCTAGTGGTTACATTTGTTTAATATCGAGCGCTCATGTTTTTTTGGTTATCGCTGCAAATAGGATTTCCGGCTAAAACTGGATATAACTTACATTCAAACTTTAACTTCCTTAGCGTTTATTTTACCCTTACTTGAATTTGATTAGTACTTAAATACTTAGTAAAGGAACCCTTTATTTCAAAACGATATTTTTAGGCATTATTTTTAGCTTTGTATTTAAAAGGGTGACAGTTTTGTTAGAAGGCAAAGTTAAGGAAAAATTTTGCGGTTAGAGTGAATTCTAAGAAAGGCTCCCGTTGCGCTTATACATACATATTTATATACATAGGTTCTCCAGTGATAATTTTCCAAGCAATTCAGTCTATTTTTTTTTTTTATTTTAAATCCATAACTCACCCTAATTCAACATCTCAACATTGCTTTACTATTAATTCTCGTATATTTCTGCAATTTATTAAAATTAATTTTATATAATTTGTTTAAGCAGAAAGTCTCATTTATTATATACACGATTTTCTGCTACAGATTTAAGCATTTGTTAATTTTTATTTTTTTCTTCACTATTTTGTTGCAGTCTTTGTTGTTGTTGTGGTGTGTTTCGCATGCAAATAACAGCGCTTGTGGCTTTGGCAATGATTGTCCAATGTTTTAATTAAATTCGAAAAACACGAAAAAAAACAACAACAAAAAATTAAACACATCGCTCTAACAAACCACAATGCAGTGCCGAGCTCATCAAGAGACAAACGAGCGGTTTGAAATGTAAATGAACAGAGTGTAAATTGGTTAGAGAATGTCGTCGTTTAAACTTCATAAGCGCCTAACACTGCTATTCCGAGCGTTACCGGAAAATTACTTTACTGGTAATTTATGTTGCTGAAAATTGTTACCGTCTTTTCAATTGGTATTCTGGCACAAATGGTAACGCTGTCAAAGCATTTCCATACGAACGGAATGGAATCGGGCTGAAAATGGTAACAAAATGTTACCACGTATTGAGGTGGTAACTTAATTTTCTGCTGCCAGAATACGAAAAGAGTGTTTAAAGTACCAGATTCTTTATTTAACCAGTAAAGTAAATTATGTTACAACACCGGAATAAGGCCGTAAGTGAGACTTTCATAACCGCCTATGCCAAAATTTAGATTTGCCAAAATTTAACTTCTGGCTCCCAGCTCTTTCGATCCATACCATAAATTTGTGCTATGGGAAGCTCGAGGAGTTCTATGTTTCCTTCTAATGTTCTTTTCAGCTCTCAAGTCGTAGAGTTGGGTTTCAGGAATTCAATTCTAATTTTTGGCGCAAATGTCATTTTATGATATCTATGACTTTATATTAAGAGCTTTGAAATTCTAGTGACAGAAGTTAATTCACGTGTTTTCCTATGGATTTCTCTATGACTTTCTTCTGGCTCACAAAAAAATATAAATACACAGTTTTTTTCCTTTTTTGAGACCACCGTACCTACACAGTAGCCTTGAAATACTTTAAACTGCAACATCAATCGCTGATTGGCATAATGGCAGGAGAGAGATTGTCAGAGGAAAAGAGAATATCTTTGACCCAGAGATCGTTAGAGGCGGGTCAGCAAACCGGGCGATGCCAGCAAGTGGATGTTTGAAAGATAACACTGCTCTACAGCCAAAAAATACTCTGAACGCGACCATCCTTTCTATATGTAAAATCGGTCGCTGATTCCGAAAATCGGGTTCATTTTTAATTCTATGGGAAGGTTTTTGAGATATCGGCAATTTACCGTTATCTGGCCAGTGGGTCCACAGACAAAAAATTTCATTTTGTGATCCAGTGTAATTAACAAGTAGTGTATATATGTACATTTACAATGTAGTATTAACATGAAACCAAATGAAAACAAAATAAATAGCAGCAAAAACAGCAACAACAACAGAAATCAAACATTTAGCACAAAGACCAAGAAAATCTAAAGCGAATGAGCGAGCACAGCATGGGACAGCTGAGATTTAACAAATCAATGGGGAAAATAATAAAATACAAATAAAAACAAAATAACAAAATAAGAAAATAACAAAAGCAACAAAAAAAACATAATATACAACAACTACCAAATGGAAAAAAAATATTAAAACAACTAAAATGAATATCACAACAAAAAATAAAAACCAAATGAAAATATTGAAAAAATATTAAAAAAATTAAAAAAATAAAGAAACCCAACAACAACAAAAATAAAAAAAAAACATAAAAAACCCCGTAAATGCAATAATTAAATCAAGATAACCACAACAACACCAACGCAAGTTCAGAAAAAAAAGAAAATGCAAGCAACAACAATCACACTTGCATAGCAACAAAAACTAGGTACAACATATCAACAACAAAATAAAACGAAAAACAACAACAAAAATTTTAAAGAAAATATACATAAAAATCAACATTAGCAACAAAAACCAACAACAACAAAGATTAATACCAACAAAAGTAATAAGAGCAAACAACAGCAAATATTAGCTACAAAAAACAACAGCAATTACAACAACTTACGCGCAACCGAAACCACAAAAACGTCAAACTAAATTAACAACACTTTATTTCATTTTTAATTTGCTTTGTTGTTGGTTTCACTTTGTTTCATTCACAGCGCCAGTCAACCAAAGTGTTGCCGCACATGACATGCTTACACGAGTAGTAGTTACCCAACAAAAAATCTAAGCCTTATTTAAGAATTAAAACAGCATATTTAAAGGCTACGGAATAAGGCCTGAAACTTATAAGGGTTGCAAATTTGTATGGCGTAATGCTTAAAATAAGGCTGATTTTCCTGTGTTGATGTCATCAGGCCATAAGCAGTACCTACTCTCTCTCTCTGAGACTACACCTTATTCCAAAGGCTTATACGCCATGTGAAATAAGGCCTAGATAAGTATTAGAAAGTTAGGAGCAGACAGAGTGAGTGCATAACAGAAGCAGCGCTGCCAGCGTACTCCTTTTTTAGATCTGATTTGTCAACAATAAGCAAAACTTTTTTGCGGTGTACTTATGCATGCACGTACATGTATTTTTGTATGTACAAATGTATGCATTTAGGTGCGCGTTAAAGGTTGCATGTCTGATATGCGGCACCGCACAGCACCGCATGTTGTCGTCTAATGATGATGCCGCCCACCCGCGCACGAAATGTACTTCATGACCTCTAAATGTCGAGCAGTCGGGTCGGTGCTGGAGAGCTTTTTGAGGGCGCAAAAGGGGTGTGTATGGAAATGAAATTCATATACGAGTATGTGCATTGAAATGCAAACATTAGACTGTACAACGAAATTAGTGAAACTATACTTTGAATGAATTAAATCATACATGGCCAGCCAATGGCTCCAGTGACTCCGTTTGTCTCCCAACAACATCGCTGTGGCTCCGAGTGGCTCCCAACAACAAGCAAATCAATTTCGACAGATTAACGCACATTTCTTTTTTTCACAGAAATCGTCGTTGCGGCGAGCACTCAAACCTAACGGTCCAGCATCGACCGACATTCATTGCGTAGATACAGCTTCGACATTCATTAGGTTCTTTTCTTTACTTTCCAGCAAAACATTAACTAACATTTCTTGCTAATCTCTTTTAACGAAATTTGTGAGAGTAAAGTGACATTTGCTCTTAGTGAGAGATATTAGCAAAATAGATTAGGAAACTTGAATTAGGAAATGTTAGTGACATATCACCGTTTACACTTTGTAACCACCCGAGTGAGACTTTCATAACCGCCCAACTCTCCGACTTCAGAGGTGAAAAGAACATTAGAAGGAAATATAGAGCTTTCCAAAGGCCAAATCTATGGTATAAATCCATGGAGCTGAACACCAGGAGTTAAAGTTTGGAAAATCTCAATATTGGCATAGGCGGTTATGAAAGTTTCACTTAAGCGGTTATGCAGTTTAAACGACGATATGATTGTTTGGCCGATGAAAAAAGATAAAAGACACGCCCGAAAATTTAAGAAAAAATAAAAAATTGAAATCATCATCAGAAAAGAAAAATATGGATTTTAATATATCCCCTTAAGTGTTCTATTGTCTTAGAAAAACAAATTTCGACTGACATACTCGCTCGGAAACGCTTTCAAGCAAGCTTCTGGAAATTCGAAAATTATGACGATAGCTCGGAACTAAAATTTCAATGTACTGAAGTAAACAATTCCTGGTATTTCGATTGGTTAGAAACAAGCCGATGTCGACTGACCTTAAACTTTCTACAGACGGACGGACAGACGGACAGACGGACGGACGGACAGACGGACGGACGGACGGACGGACATGGCTCAATCGATTTCTCTTTTCACCCTGATCATTTTGATATATATAAGTCTATATCTATCTCGATTATTTCACTCTGTTACAATCCACCGTTATGTGATTAAAACTATAATACTCTGTGTACTAGTACAGCTGAGTATAAAAACATGCATCTAATGTATATAAATATAAAATTTGTTGCATATTTCATGGCGTAATTTGTGATTATCATATCCTGTAGCCTTTTGCGTTATTTGTACAAAGATTTTGTCTGAGGGGACCCCAAGTGAAATTTTATGGCGAATAATTTTCTAGAACATTTTAACCCTCTATCTGCATTGTAAATTGATATTTTCTACATGTGCTTCCAAACAAGGGTTAATAACAGTCATTTGCGTGGGCGTTAGAGGGTTAACGTCTTCCACATATAAATTCCTTATTAAATTCTGTAGAAGAAGTCCGAGCTCAAAAACTTTACTTGAGGTCATTTTTATAAGATATTTTCGATAAAGTAATTGCACCTCCAGCTAAATCCATAAAACTTTAACCCCCTCTAAAAAAAAACTCAGACCCTCTGGACTAGTACTCTGTTCGGCAAAGTTGGTCTGGGAGACATCCTCTTTCATAATTAATAGCGTTTGTTCGTGTTGAGAAAACACTGTTGGACAGTGTTATTACTGGAATTAAGAAATTGAGTTTTCCAAAAATGAGACAATTATTTTCTTATTCAAGAACACTAACAAAATCTATAGAAAAAAATTGTTGAAAAAAAATTTTTAAATAAATAAGAACATCTTTTCTGAAATTTACTTTAATGAAGAAAATCTTTTTGCTAATATTAAGAAGAATTTAATAAAATTGTGTTTCGATGAATTGGAACAACAAACTACAGCAAAAAAATTGAAAATAAATAAGAAAATGTTTTCTTGAGCGAAGTAAAATATTTCTTGCTCAATTTGAACGCCAAAGTTCTTTGACCATATCAGCAAACTACACACGGTAGGCAGGAAGCGACGATAGGTTGCATGAAAATGTCGAGAAAAAAGGAAAGTGGGGTTGTGTTATGTGATGTTTATAGATGAAACATCCGTTGAAATTAAAATCCGAGCTGCTCCTTTTTCAAGGATATCCACATTTTTTGTTTTTTTTGAAAGGATCAAATATTGAGGAAATCGAATATTCGCCACCGTCCAAATTTTTCCGATTTCAATACATTATTTGGTCGCTAAGGGATACAAAAAAAGGTATTAAAAAGAAAACAGGACACCTGTAGTGGAAAAATCCAATGTGAACAGGACCTAAAGGATAACCACTAAAATATAAAATAACACAAAAAGTACCCACTTTAATTTGCGTATAACTCCTAAAATGTTAACTCTACGTGAAAATTTCTTATTATATGTTGCATTCAGAATAAATAAAGAAATATTTCTTTAATATACAATTTTGATGTACCTGCAGTGCTTAATGTACTTTTGTGCATCTAAATTGAAAATTTCAAAAAAAGTACGTTTTTTTTATGGTGCTATTTTAAGTTCAAATATTTTTCTAGTTTATGTAAATATTTTAATCTAATGATCCAACTCTCATTCCTACATATCTCTACGTTAATACTAAAAAAGAGTTAGAGCTGAGATACGCGCTAGCTGTGCACGGTGGGCGGGAAGCAACAATAGGTTGCATGGGAATATCGTAAAAACGATGGCCCAACGAATATGTGCCTAGCTGTGTGCTGGTACTAATTTTCGTTTAAAAAAAATGTTGGAGATTTTATTCACGCTTGCTGTGTGTTTATGAAGTATATTAGAATATCATTTTACGTAAGTGTTTAGCCGGCGATCGTTTTTTCGATATTTTCATGCAACCTATTGTTGCTTACCGCCCACCGTGCACAGCTAGCGCGTATTTCAGCTCTAATTCTTTTTAATATTAACGTATAGATATGTAAGAATGAGAATTGGATCATTAGATTAAAATATTTACATAAACTAGAAAAATATTTGAACTTAAAATAGCACCATAAAAAAAACGTTCCTTTTTTGAAATTTTCACTTTAGATGGACCAAAGTGCATTAACCACTGCAGGTACATCAAAATTGTATATCAAAGAAATATTCCTTTATTTATTCTGAATGAAATCTATTATAAGGAATTTTCACGTAGAGTTAACATGTTAGGAGTTATACGCAAATTAAAGTGGGTACTTTTTGTGTTATTTTAAATTTCAGTGGTTATCCTTTAGGTCCTGTTCACATTGGATTTTTCCACTACAGGTGTCCATTTTTCTTTTTAATACCTTTTTTTGTATCCCTTAGCGACCAAATAATGTATTGAAATCGGAAAAATTTGGACGGTGGCGAATTTTCGATTTTCTCAATATTTGATCCTTTCAAAAAAACAAAAAATGTGGATATCCTTGAAAAAGGAGCAGCTCGGATTTTAATTTCAACGGATGTTCCATCTATAAACATCACATAACACAACCCCACTTTCCTTTTTTCTCGACATTTTCATGCAACCTATCGTCGCTTCCTGCCTACCGTGTACAGCAAAAAAAAAAATTGAAAATAAATAAGAAAACGTTTTCTTGAGCGAAGTAAAATATTTCTTGCTCAATTTGAACGCCAAAGTTCTTTGAGCATATCAGCAAACTACAGCAAAAAAAAAAAATTGAAAATAAATAAGAAAACGTTTTATTGAGCGAAGTAAAATATTTCTTACTGAATTTGCATTTCCAAAGTAACATGTACGTTTTTTCATTTGCCATCCGCTTTGCATATTTCTGAATATTTCTGCAATTCTCAGATTGTTAGTGAAGCATTTGGTATAAGGGGTTCACTATTTGCATCTTCATTTATATTAATTGAAATGTTGTCATTTCAGTGAACAAGTCCTAGGAAAATAAGTACTAGTTGACTAATTATGGTTTTCTAATCCCTCATGATTAGTTTTCATTATCCTTATTTTTTACGTTTTTAATATTTATAGAAAATTTTTACTTGATTTAATATTTAATATTTTCTTATTTACTTAAGCTCGTATAAGAAAAGTTTTACTTGCAACAAAAAAATTATTTCGTAATTATTGGTTTCTAAAAACAAGAAAAAAACACTTACCGTAAGTAAATTATTTCTTATTTATTTAAAATCCAATTTTACTTGAAGCAAGAAAATGTTTTCTTATTTATTTAAAATCCAATTTCACTTGAAGCAAGAAAATGTTTACAAGTACTTATTTATTTAAAATCCAATTTTCTTGGATTTTCTTGATATCGTCGCTGCGCCAACAAATTCAGTTATATGTTTTTTTCGATTTTTTTTTTATTACATATTTATTTAGCGCTATCCGCTAGCCACATTTCTGCATTTCCCGTTTTCTGATATCCTTCTTTGATTAGAAGTTATCAAACACAGCTATATGCTCTCAGTAGTAGAAATGCTCTGTAAAATCAGTTATACATCTATTTTCGTATATGTAATTGTTTTTTGATTTCAGGTTATTTTTGTGTAAAAAAATTATTTAAAAAAAGCGTATGTGACCAATTTTCAAAATAGGAGGGGCACTGGTCAATTAAATATTGCATTTCCAAGCTATCGCTAATTGCATCGGACCCTAGCGAAGAAGTGTATACACATCTTTCACGATTTCTTACCGCCACTAGCAAATTTAAACAATTTGTAAAAAGAGCTATGTGCTGTAAAACGGCGCAAATGCTTCATGCGAAGTGGTTGGTCAAAAAAAGTAAAAAAAAATTGCACAAGTCTATTACATATGTGTAGTATCATTAGTTAACAATTCAAACTAGAAAAAATATTCTCTAGGATCACAAGAAAACGGTTTTTTGCTCTGTTGAAAAGTTGCTGAAAAACGTATAGCTCTTTTTGTTGGCGCAGCGACGATATTAAGAAATTATTTTCTAAGTTCAAAATCAAGTCTAATTTTTCTTGTCTCGGCATTGATTCTAGTAAAAAATTCTTTCCGTGCATAGTCTATGTTTTTGTTCGCTAGATGGCGCGAGTCGCTATACTTGGAAAATCTCTATTTATGCTCCGATTCTGTTCGTTTTCGGCACATATGTTTTTTTACGTAATGGGGAACTCGGTTACAAAAATTAATCCTTTAGAGATTTTAGACCATATTTAATGCCGGTATTTCAGTCACTTTCCGACATATAGGACCCAGATGGCACCGAAATATTTTTGAGCAATATTGGTATCAAGAGTTTTCAATCAGAGCTTCAATAGAGAACTCTGGTCGGTGCTCCAGATAGAGGCCAAAACGTGGACCGGAATGGTCTCGAAATATTTTTGAGCAATATGGGTATCAAATTAAAGGAGCCGATCAGGGTTTCTGTCTGTAGTTCATGCTATGTGGACATATCAAACGGTTCCCGATATATTTGAAATAATTCAAATGATATAGACCCGGAAATGTGGACCCGGATGGCCATGGAATGTTGTTGATAGGGAACGGGAGAGAAGGAGATAGTGAAAGTTGTAGAGGAAAGGAAGAGATAGAGGGAGATGGACAGTGGTAGGAATATTGATAGGCAGTCGCATAGTGTGATTTGTCGCAGCGAAGCGGGACGGGTTTTTTTCCAGTAAACAGTAAAATTTAGAAAATGATTTGCGATATCCAATATGAATTTCAAACTGAGAACAAACGTACATATAAGCCGTTTTCGATTCACAATTTCTCTGCTCGCTATAAATTTCTATCTGTAAAAT
The DNA here is from genome assembly GCA_960531455.1 of Urophora cardui. Classification (NCBI taxonomy): domain Eukaryota; kingdom Metazoa; phylum Arthropoda; class Insecta; order Diptera; family Tephritidae; genus Urophora; species Urophora cardui. The sequence goes on along the minus strand of OY482670.1, from coordinate 18,207,297 downwards.
TTATATGTGAATGGTAGCGAGCAGAGGGAAATTTTTATCGACCAGCTAGCGAGTATGGCTACTACTCATTATGGGTTCGAACATTTTTGTTCGACCCGACCTCGCTTGTTCGATGGCGGATCGAAAACGCCAATAATCAACTTTATGCCGTTTTATTTGCTGGAAATAATGTTGCCCTGTTTGATTTTCCTAGCCATTCTATAGGTTTGTGTAATCATTTCACCAAATCTATAACTAAGAAAAAGGACGCCACTATCTAAAAATTCAGCCGTTTTATCTAAATTGCTAGATTGCGAAAGTTGATAATTAGGGTATAGGTTAGGTTAGATTGGAGTAGCTGCCGCCAGTGTGCAGACCCATTGTGATACCACGAGAATACAGATTACCTATTTCGCCTCTTTGAAGCAATTTGAAATGCTAACGAAGTTCACCAGGTCCTTTACATCGACTTCCGGCATCTTACATTGGGCTATCCAGGAAATTCGTCCCAATAAAGCGTCGACTGGTACCGTTAATAGCCGGACAGTGGAAAATGAGATGTTCGATGGTCTAATCTTACTCGTCATTTTTGCAACTTCTGCAGCATCTGCGGTAGGGTGCACCGAGCCGCTCTAGGTACATGTTTCCCGATGAGGCCGTGTCCTGGAGTACCTCTACCAGGTTCGAGACTTGCTCTCTGTTCAGGGTACATATTTGACGAGATCGTTTATGCTCCCATTTTGGCCAGGTTTGCGTTGATATTCGACATACTGGGCTCAATTGTCGTCTATCACTTGCTAAATAGTTTATAGACACGTTCACACTGCAGTTGGTTTTAACTACCGAAAATTCATTTATTGTGTCCGATGCATACTCAATACACTCGAAATAAATAATTTATCTTTCCAGTCTGAAAGTCTGGCTTTAGACAAACAGTTTCTAGCCTTTTCTTGCTTCTCATATACATATATGATAGTTGAAAAAATAAAAATTAATTAATTAGGTACCCCAACTGTTTATGTGACTTCTTCTTCACTCTTTTAATGAAATCTTATACTTTAAATGGCTGGTATTAGCTTACCAAGCAGCTGAAATCTAAGATTTAAACTTTTATGTGATGAAATAAAAAAAACTGTCAGTGGAAAAGTTCAACATTCTTTCACTTCTTCTTGCATTCATTTCAACTCTTCGACTCATTTGAATATATTTATGTATGTCTAATATTTCATGGTTATTAATATACATATGTACATATATTCATACTATTTACATAATTATATTTGTTTAGAGCTTTGAAATATTTACACTCAGAGAAAAAGCAACCTAAATTTAAGTATAGCGGGCTTGAATCAAGCCGAAACCGTTATGAAAGTCTGTTAAGCTTGAAAATGCTAAAACCAAGAATATATTCTCATTTTTAAAACGCTTATATTAAGAATTTTCTGTTTTGAAATAAGCTTATATAAACTCATATTCAGCATTGCCCATGATTGATTTCAGAATGTTCATTCTTATGCGTAGAATTTTCAACTTCGTTTTAAGAATACTTATTCTTGATTTTCCACTTTTTCGAAATTCAAAATTCGAAATTTTTAACCCACCTAACAAAAATAAAACGTAAAAGTCGTTATTTTTGTGTATTGTATTTTATTTTCAGATTTTTTCAGATATTTACATACATACATATATAGTAATATATATAATATATAATTCAGTCATTACATATAAAATTGTATATTATAAACCCAAAAATATTTATATATTCATATATTGTTATACATAACTATAACTACAACTATAACTATTACAGATATTTAATTGTAATAAAAGATTTTAAATCAACAATTCAGCTTCCCAGAGTTATTTCAGAAACGAAATGCGTTGAATATTACGATTGATAAATAATCTTGAGAATCTGAAATAAAAGATAAAAATTAAAAATTATTATAAAAACTTAAATTATAATCGATTGCCGATTATATGTTAACAAGCGCATATTTATGTAGTTATACTAGTCCGAGATCCAACTGTAGAAACACCTATTTTTATATCCATCATAAGAGGATTACTTACATATCTAATAGGATTCCTAAGCTCAATTACATATATTTAGGGGATTCACAACCTGTCATATTACGTCATATCGTCATAAGTCATAATATTTTGTTGTTACATTCTATGCTGTATGTGTACTAAATAAATAGAACTTTGCACGATATGTTTTTGGTTCGTGGTATTTGATCAGCTGTTTTTGTTTACTTCTTCACAGGACTTCGGAAAAGCTTTTTATAACTATTTCCGAACAATATTTTAATATGACATATGACTTTATGACACTTTGTGAATCACCTAATTGTTCTTGCAAATAAATTTTGTTAAATTTCCGTACAAACCACATACAAAACATTCGTATGACGAGCCGTATGAGTAACTTTTTTAGGAAAAAAACAAGTAAGGAAGCCTAAGTTCGAGTGGAATCGAACATTAGATACTCAGCTGTATGCTTTCATTGTTTCTTTGCGTTTGATGGAAACACGGTGCACTTAATATAAAGCGAGTGCTGCATAAAGTGGGCGTAGCCACGCCCATTTTCTAAATTTTTATCAGTCATCCAACTAAGCATATGAATATTTTTCTTTGTGCAAAATTTCATTCCTTTATGACTTCTAGTTACAAAGACTTCACGTTACAAATTCCTAAAGGGTGTTCCAGAAATATCTTTCTTAAAAAGTAGGCGTGGTCATAAACCGATTTCAATAAATTTCTGCGTGGCTATTAACACATGTTATAAAAGTGTATAAACCAAGTTTCGTCATAATATCTCAATTATTTGTCGAGTTATAGGCTAAGAAATCTCGTATATCCCTTTGTGTAAAAAGAGGCGGTGCCACGCCCATTTTCCAAAATTTTTCTTTTTGTTGTTTCCGGTCTATTGTAGAAATCATACCACAGAATTTCAATGAATTATATTTACATTTGACAAAGATATCGCTTAAAATGTTTTTATTAGGCCACTTTATAATACCCATATATAAAAGTGGGCGTGGTCTTCAACCGATTTCGCTAAAATTTTCAACATGTATTACCACAAGTAATAAAAGTGTACACACCAAGTTTAGTCATTATATATAAATCATTTGTCGAGTTATGGGCTCAGAAATCTCGTATATTCCTGTTTATAAAAAGAGGCGGTGCCACACCCATTTGCCAAAATTTTTGTGTTTTTCGTTTTATGTCCGCAGTTGGACTCCTGCTATAAAATTTCAATGATATATCTTTATATTTGACAGAGATATCGCTTAAAATGTTTTTATTAGGTCACTTTATAATATACGTATATAAAAGTGGGCGTGGCCCTCAACCGATTTCGAAAATTTTTCGTCCAAATATTTGACTAAGTAAGTATATCACGCGTACCAAATTTCATCGATATATCTTCAACGGTTTCTGATTTATGACTCATAAAACTTTCAATGTTAGCCCTTTAATAAGTGGGCGTGGCACCGCCCATTTTCCAAAATTTTTATGTTTTTTGTTTTATGTCCACAGTTGGACTCATGCGACAAAATTTCAATGATAGATCTTTATATTTGACAGAGATATGGCTTAAAATGTTTTTATTAGGTCACTTTATAATACAAATATATAAAAGTGGGCGTGGCCGTCAACCGATTTTAACTATTTTCCGTCCAAACGTTTGCCTAAGTAAGTAAATCACGCGTACCAAATTTTGTCTATGTATCTTCAATGGTTTCTGAGTTATGACATATAAAACTTGCAAGGTTTGACCCTTAATAAGTGGGCGTGACACCGCCCATTTTCCAAAATTTCATCAAATTTCTTCCTAGGGGTCTGAGCTCAATACGTGGGTAAAATTTCATCGCTCCAGCTATATTAGTGACTGAGATACCAAATTTCCGATTTTTTCTATAAAGGAAAAGTGGGCGTGGTCATGGTCCGATTTCGCCCATTTTCTATACCAACCGTCCCAGTCTCGATACCAACTTGTATTTCAAATTTCATCAAAATATCTCAATTTTTGCGCGAGTTAGAGTGTTTACAGACGGACGGACAGACGGACGGACATGGCTCAATCGATTTCTCTTTTCACCCTGATCATTTTGATATATATAAGTCTATATCTATCTCGATTATTTCACTCTGTTACAATCCACCGTTATGTGATTAAAACTATAATACTCTGTGTACTAGTACAGCTGAGTATAATAAAAATTACTCGCGAGTAATTGCGCTAAGTCAACCTAGTTGATAAATCACCTAAATTTATATAAAAAATGGGTCTAACCACTCAAATCGATCGGGCACATAACTCGACCGGATAACTCACCCTTTACATATGAGAAAACGGCCCCCAAATTTTTCTCAGGCTTTCGTCGTCCTCCGCTTTGTGAACTATTTGGTCCGAATTTAAGCGCAGCGTTTTTACATACATACTATGTATATAAGTACTCATCGACGAGTTCCATCCTGATTCGTCAATACGTGCATACGCCTGGCACTCGTCCAATGGAACATATGCATTATGCATATATATTTATGATATACTTTTTCCATCTTGCTTTGTAATTTTTTTTTAATAAATAATTTTCCATTTTCACAAAAAAATAACAACATTCGAAAATTACATACATATGTGTATATGTATATGTATTTTTTAAAAACACTGCTTATAATATTTTTAAATTCCATTCTTAAACGAAGATCTTTTCATATTTTTATCCTGTTTCAAGAGTACCGTTCTTGATTCAATATTGTAGAAACTTAAATTTGATTTATTTTCCCTCAATTTCTGTAATTCTTAATTCAAGTACGACACAGCTTGTTTTTAGTATGCAACTTTTCTCTGAGTGTATATATGTATATCTAAGCGTGGGTAGCATTTTTGTACCTTCATACAGCAAATAAATAAGTACGCGATTTATGACATGCGATAAAAACAGTCAAGGAAAAATCAAACTTACATACAATAAACACTTACAATAAGTTTACGCTTTTTATGTTCATTTTTTTTAAATAAATATTTCAAAAATGTATTAAAACATTGAGTTAGGTTATTAGAAACCACACTAACGGCAACAAAAATCACAACAACAATAGCGCTATAACATTAATTAAGTAACTGCTAATCTTTTAGCAGCTTAACTAGTCAATTGTTTTTAGTTAAAACTCAGTCAAAGAGTCAACCAACTAGGCAACTTAGTCAACCGAGTAACAAAACAACAGTTTGTGGTTCTTGGTTGGTTGGCTGGCTGTTTGACTGTTTATTTACTAAATGCTGCTTAGTCGACGCATTGCGCGTCAGTTGATATCTGGTTACAATAACCGCGACTCTGTGAAGACCACCCATGATGCTGTTGATGCCACACAATGGTGTGGCAGGCAAGGCTTAAATTCCTACATATATTTAGATATGTATGTAACTGTATAGCTGTATGCTCTTTTGTTTAGTAAAATTTTCAGTGATTTGCTTTTTTGTTGTTGTTATTATTACTATGCAATAAACTTTAGGCTTGGTTAGCAACTCGAAAATGATTGGAAAATGAATCTCTTTATTTTCAAGTCTGACTTCAGAAAGAAATATTTATTATTCGATGCACAAACTAGTTTATTCTCCAGTAAAACTAAACCTTCATTATTCTATGTGTTTTGCGTTCATTGTGAATTCGAAATTTAGCCCATTCTACAAGTGAAATTTTTATAAGTGAGAACATTTGAAAATCAAGTTTGGTGATAAGTTTGTTCCTAGTTTGATATTTGGAATGCTCAGATTTATGGGGAATCTTCAGCTTTTCTGTATTTGTTCTCAAAATTTATGAAAGAGACTGCTGGATATTTGGTTATAAAGTCTGCAATCTTCTGTGGTTGATGTTGAACGTTAGAACTTATCTTGATGAAAGACCTATCTTGGGCCAAAGAGGAAAAGCTATTAGATATAGACAAAAAACAATTTCTGGAAACCAATATAAAGGTTCTTCGCCGAACTTTAATTTCTTTATTAGTTCATAATATGCTTTCAAACTAATCCGCTTTTAAAATTCATAAAACTAATAAATCATTTTCTTCTTTCTTTGCAGGTATGTCTTAAAACTTTTAAAGATTAAGTGAGCATCAAATTTAACGTGGTTATAATTTCATCTAATCAGAGTGAGCGAATATGTTTACCCTACAATATATACTACTATTACACTGTGACACAAATTAAGGGTTGTTATCTGGGGGCGGAATAAGCGAAGAGCGAAGGACAGTTATCGATATAGTAAAACCCCCAAACCATTTTGCTCCCTGAGGTGCAAAAATATGTTATTGCCGTTTTTAGTTTTCGAAATTTCGCCTGAGTGATTTTTAAATAATAAAAAAAAGTATTAAAATATGTAGATATCGTATCGAAGAGCTCGTTTTAACGCCTTTTTTTTAATAGTCCGAAAAAATAGTATTTTATAGGTCGGTAGAGTGTTAATATGTTATAGAAAATTATTCGGTATAAAATTTCCCTAGGGGTCCCTTCAGACAAAACCTTTGTACAAAGAACCTAAAAGGCCACAGAAAGTAAAAAACATATCGTCGCTCCGGAAGAAGAAAGACGCATACCAGTAATTTTTCGACAAAAAAAGGCGCATTAAAAAATATTTCGACGAACAGAGGCGCATTATAAAATTTTTCGACGAAGAAAGACGCATTAGCATTAATATTGACGAAGAAAAAAAATCGAATACGTCTTTCTTTCCTGAAAAATATTTAAATGCGTCTTTATTCGTTATCAAAAAAATAAAGTCTTTCTTTCGAAAAATATTTTTAATGCGTCTTTCTTTGCAAAAAAAAAAAAGTTTGCGTCTTTCTTCCTCAACAAAAGACTGTGCGTCCTTTTTCTTCTATAGCGACGATATATTCTTCGGAATAAATTCTGGAACATTTTAACCCTCTTAATCGACCTTAAAAATAAATTTTTTTTTAACTTTGAAGTAAACTTTTCACTGCGGAACGATTTTCCGTCATCCCTTGTCAAGTTTGGTTTGGAGACAAACCGGTTTCGGCTAATATGCGCCATCTTCAGTGTCTTCTTTCGTTCCACAATACATCATATTCCTACCCTGTCGGAAAAACAAGCAACCAAAAAGTTATAAACTTTTCACATTTAAAAATTAATTATGAAAATTTGAACTATGTTTTCTACGATATTTATATTGTAAGAAACTTCTTTATGATGCAATCTTAACCGCTACAAAATCCCATTACTCGCCAAAGATTATGGAAGCACTTGTCAGATCATTTTAAAAGCTTCTCAAAACATTTGCTTTAAATCTGTTATGCTTGAAAATAGCAAATTCCAGCAACTGCATTAAATTTTTTTTAAAGACTTTTTTTGCTAAAGATATATTTAACAGTTCTCTATATCATACAGAAAGCTTCCCTCTATAGCTTAACACTGAGTGTCGGCAGCATCCACACATTTTCGTAAAAAAAACAAACAAATCCATTACACCAGCTGCATATTATGCTTCAATTTATTACCTACATTTCGTTAAGTAGTTTTTTTCGACTAATTGCTGCAATAAAACCGCATTTTCACCTGTTGACTAATTGCCTTATTTCAATCAATTAATTTTTTATGACAAAACGTAATTCTTTCTTGCGCCGCTTCGAACATAAAAAGTCGTCACATGCATTTAACTTTATCAAAAAAATCTAATTAAAATTGCATTTCAACTACTGTATGTTAGCTACTTAAAATAAAAGCAAATTAAAACAGAAAAAAAAAGCAAATAAAAATAAAAACAAATAAAAATAAAAACAAGAAAAAATACAAAAAAAAAAGAAAAAAATACAAATAAAAACAAAAACAAATTAAAAATTAAAACAAAAACAAATAAAAATAAAAACAGAAAAGCTGATAATTTATTAGGCACAACTCATTTCATTTCATTTTATTATTATTATTTTCCATATGATAAAAATGCGGCATGACATGACAGGCAAAAAAACACGCGGACATTTACATTTTTGCTTCACTCCTAACTTAACAACTCTTCTGTAGGTTGTGATGTGCTGACTTGATTAATGTTTTGTTGGACAGATTTACGATTATTACGTTTGCTTGTTTGTCTGTTTGTTTTGGCCATTAATGGTAAGTATGTACATTAAAATGACTCAATTAAAGTGAATTGATTGTAAATGTGCGGGACTGCAGGAGGACACACTGTATAAGAGAGTAAAGTACTGTTTGTTTTATGTTTTTGCTTTTATAATCTTGTTCTTTATTGGTTGTATATGTACATATGTAAATGTTTCTAATGTACCAGCTAATTATATATGTACATGTGTATGTAGTAAATGAGTAATAAAAGCCTATATACTTGAATGTTTTTTTTTTTTTTGCTAAAAAAAATGCCTTCAATATTTTCTTGTTTTTTCGGGGCTTTATGACAGAATGAGATGAGTGGTATTAACAATATTGCTAAACAGCCGCACTGTACTGTACCAAAATCCAGTGTTTCCTCAGCCAAAAGGTGTTATTTGAAGTTAATGCTTCCAGCAGGACTTAGATTTTACTAATAGCGCTCATACGATCTATTTCGATGAGATATAAATATGAAACTCACCTGAGGCATTGAGGCCTACGTTCGGTGAAATAAAGTCCTGAATATCAGTCCCCTATACAGTCAGCCTAGAAGAATATTTGGAATGACTGAAGTGAGCTGATGCATCAAAAAGTAAGAGGAAAATATCCTCTATATATCTTAAACCTTCTTTTGTCGTCCAAGCCCTTCAAGACTCTTGAATCAAGAGATACTGGCTTACAGATATATATATATATAGGGAAGTCTAAACGTTCTTCGAAAATATTTTCAAACAGAACTTGGAGTGCACTTGCTTGAAAAGAGTTTGGCTTGAAAGTTTCATAAATTTTTCTCGTCAAAGTAACTTTGTATTTCCTACAGGCCCATAAGCCACTGTACATATATTTGAACTCTTCCTTCTTTTCACTAGCTAAAGTGTGTCAACGATTTTAGTACACAATTATGTAGTTGGCCTGTCGATTACGAGCAAATCACTTAAAGATGCAAACAATAACAAAAGCTTAAGTGCAAACAAACTTGTGAAATTCTACTTAGCACACAAACACGCACACAAATACTTACACATGCTAAGAAAATACCTACACACATTTGGAAATACATATATAAATATTTACGCAAGCTGAGTAAGAAGCATCGCAGTTGACAGATGTGTACAGTTGTGTGCAAGAAAATTGCAAATAAGAATCAATTTCCCTTTTAGTTGAATTTGATCATTACAACTTGCTGCAATTTTTTGTGTACAACTGTACCTTAGGCCGGATCGCAAAAAAAGTGTTCCATGTCTTTTTGGAAAACCTTTCCATAAGAAAACATCTTTTTTTGACGCCGCTAGATGTCGCTAAAACACATTTTTTTATATCTTCGTTATTCATAGCTTGATCTCGAAGTTTAATACACAAATGTTTTTGGCATGAGAGAAAGGTTTTGGCTATATAATTGTACTAACGCTATGTGCGCCATTGGGGTCCCAACCAACCAATACTTGGTTTATATTAGCTTAATGTACCGTATTAAATGCTGACAAAAAAAAAAGTATTCCTTTGCAAAGGAATTATTTCGATCTCTTCAGTAGAACCCAGAATAAAACACATTCAACATTCCGAAGAATATGTATATGTTTTTTGCTCCCTGTGGTCTTTTAGGTTCATCCTATAAAGATTTTTTCTGAGAAGACCTCTACTAGAATTTTATGGCGAATAATTTTCTAGAACATTTTAACCCTCTAGCACCCCCACGAAAGGGTTATTTTCACACCCTTTTTAGAGAGTCAGGAATTAATTGTATTTTTAAGGCCGTTAGAGGTTTAAAATGTTATGGAAAATTATTCGCCACGAAATTTCAGTAGGGGTCGCCTCAGAAAAGATCTTTGTAAAATGAATATAAAGACCACAGGAAGCAAGAAATATATATTTCTCGGAATGTTAAATGTGTTTTGGGGGTGTACGGTGGACTTTTTTTGGGCCATATATAGCGAGACGGCCTAGTGTATACCTATACATACTAGACCTCTGCACAATACCATTTGCCTCTTCTATATTTTCGAATACTCTATGCATTGTACAATTAGTCACAGCACAATTTCAATGCAGATACGAATAAAACCCATACTTTTCATTTGGAATACAAATACTATTTCTATTTGCTCTGTTGGAGCGATTAGTGTACACTATTCGTCACGATAGAATAGAACATAATAATAACCATGTTATGAAGTATTCACAAAACCTTGTTGATTCTTTGGTTTGTTTGTTTATTTAATGTGCATATGGCATTAAGGTGGACTAAAAAATAAAAGCCCAACAAACATATGTTCCATTTTTTAATGATAAGAAATGTTTTTCTTGTTTATTAAGGACTTTGAAAAAAATTATGTATCATCACTGATATAAAAGGAGAAAGAAATTTGGAGGCATTTGCACGACCTCTAAATTTTAATATATTAAGGAAAAATTTTAGGTATAGATTTCCGTATTATATTCCAAATCGGGTTGTTCCGCGAATTTCGGGAGAACTTTATTTCCTTCATAAAACCACCTTAATATGCCCAATAAGTTTCCTAACTAATGCCGAAAAAATCAAAAGAATCGGAGTATTGGTCACCGAGTTATTTTAAAATATATAGAACAGTTGGAAATATGTAGATCGTAAAAAGCTCTGGTTCGAAATTTATTTTAGACATATGGTTTCTTGGGCAAAAAAGCTTGAAATTACCCAAATTTTTATAATTGCGATGTGTCCCTATTAATTTTTTTTTTTTGGCCCCTACCAATCGACCCGCCCTAGTGTGTATGCATATGCACATACACACACTCACACTAGCAGCGTAATTTTGCTGAACGCAACGTCTGGATGTGTGTTTATGAAAATATGTATGTACGTACATATATTTCGATTATATTCGAAGTATTCGCAAGTAGTGTACACTATTTGCAGAACCTTTTTAAGGTCATGTAATTGTCGCTACGAATAAGTAATTGTATTGGTTCTGTTTATGGTTGTGCTCTACTTGCGTTTATTCTAAAACGACAGTAACAAGTAGGTACTGTAATTGGACGGCCGCGAATATTTTGTTGGCCGTTTCGAATCCATTTGTGCAGCCTTCTAATACATACTAGCTTCTGACAGCTGCTAAATTCGCATTGATGAGTTACATATGTATATAGTAAATGTATGGTATACATAGTATTTATAATACATCTATGTTAAGCACTCTCCAACTTTCGCTACTGCCAAAAATCACAATCACAAAAATCAATTCATTGCCAATATTTGCTTAGCACTTTCTCAAGCTGTAACGTGGCGTCATTGTGTCTGTAGCGCTAATGTCAATCTATTTATTTATTCCTTTTATGCGTTTTGTATATGTATAAGCTTATCTATATTGTATGTGTATGCAGCTATAAGACAATATATTTTCACATATTTACTCGCCTTTGTATTGCTAACAATGAATTCGGCATCACTTTACTTTGACAAGTAGCAATTCATTGCAATTATTCTTACTGCAGCAGCAGCAGCTTACTAAAGTGACAGCTAGTTTTTTTTTCTACTTCTTCTTTTTCTTTTTTCTTCTTCTTCTTCTTTTTCTTCTTCTTTTTCTTTTTTCTTCTTCCTCTTCTTCTTTATTGCCTTGTGTGACTTGGCAGCACTGCTGTTACACTCGTTGTTTAGCAAATGGAACTCAGCGAGTCGATTTGTCAGTGATTTAGTATTAATTACACTGCTCTACAGCCAAAAAATACTCTGAACGCGACCATCCTATTTATATGTAAAATCGGTCGCTGATTCCGAAAATCGGGCTCATTTTTAATTCTATGGGAAGGTTTTTGAGATATCGGCAATTTACCGTTATTTGGCCAATGGCTCCACTTAATCCTGTATACCTCTTTAACGCAGTGAGCTATCTTCCTTGGAGTGACACTCTACGAAAGAAAATTAAATTTCCTTTTCATCCCTGCTACAACATTTTTCTGTAACTCTTATAGTTTCTGAAATATTGACGATTCAATTTGAATTTTTTCGATTTTTTACGATTTTTTGAAGAAAAAATTGACTTTGTCAGGCAATATCTTTTAAACCAATGTCTTCACCTTCGGTTTTACTCCTTTACGTGAAGCTCCATTCTATTGGGAAAAAGATAAGCTATCAACGAAGAAAATCCATGGTAAAAAAGAAAAGTTATAGGCGATCAAGTAAATACACCCAAGTCGCGCAATGCCTCTGCACGGGTATATTCTATGCATATTATACCAATACCTACACATCTGCAGTAGCAGCACATTGGCAGCGCAGTAGGTAACAGCGCATTTACGGGTATAACATGCATAGAATATACCCGTGCAGAGGCATTGCGCGACCTGGCTGTATTTACTTGATCGCCTATAACTTTTCCATTTTACCATGGATTTTCTTCGTTGATAGCTTATCTTTTTCCCAATAGAATGGAGCTTCATGTAAAGGAGTAAAACCGAAGGTGAAGACATTTTTTCTTCAAAAAAGCGTAAAAAATCGAAAAAATTCAAATTGAATCGTCAATATTTCAGAAACTATAAGAGTTACAGAAAAATGTTATAGCAGCGATGAAAAGGAAATTTAATTTTCTTTCGTTGAGTGTCACTCCAAGGAAGATAGCTCACTGCGTTAAAAAGGTATACAGGATTAAGTGGAGCCAGTGGCCAAATAACGGTAAATTGCCGATATCTCAAAAACCTTCCCATAGAATTAAAAATGAGCCCGATTTTCGGAATCAGCGACCGATTTTACATATAGATAGGATGGTCACGTCCAAAGTACAGACAAAAAATTTCATTTTGTGATCCAGTGTTATTTATTCCACAGAGCTTTTAGTCTTTTTTGATTTTATTAAATAAATGTTTGCCACTTCAAGTCAAACAGTTTTTATTCATTATTAAACGCAATCGTTGCTATGTAAATTTGTTTTGATAGTGTTTTGGGGACTTGCTTTTCGTAATTCTTTTTGTTGATCCGCAAGCCAATTTTCTTCAGCGTTTTTTTATCCTTGTAGGCTTAACCTGCTTTTCTTGCACCACAGCAAACTCTTTGCTTCTCCACTTATGGTTGACTTTCTTTGCAATTCTCATTCGGTTTGAAATTTATTGGTACTTACCCCCACTTAAACCCTTTCTATACCGCAAACAAATAATAATCACAGTATTCTTTCACTTTATTTCACAATTTTGCAAAAAAGAAAAACACATTTCTTTAGTAAAATTTATCATCAGCACACTTTACTTTTCCAATCGTCATATTCATTATACCATTATAATCTCCTTTCCATCACTCCCGATCCTCGACACGCATCAACACCGCACCACCGCCAACATTAAGTTCATCCTTGAAAAACGTCAGCTGCGCTTTTATCAAGCCACGCGGTAATTGTGAGGGCCACGAATCTGTATCGAATTCCATATTTTTTATATAATATTCACCCTTCGGTATGGGACACAAACCCTCATCTGGTACAAATGGGAAATTCGTATTTTCGCCCTGCACAAATGATGGTTGTAATATTTTCGTATAGAGTTCTTTCAAACCCTCACAAATCGTGGTACGTGGCACACCCATGGGCAAACGTTTAAATTGATTATCACCTTGTGGTGAGGAGAAGAATTCGATTTGAAATTTAAAATGATCGCTAGCCATGTCTACGTCAAATGTCACACTGCCATTGATGTAACGTTCACGTCCAACAACTTTCATATCGCCCAAATGGAATAGCGTTTCACGCATGCCATTGAAAGATTCGAAGGCTTCGTTTTTGACAGTGTAGGATTGTTCGGCCTGAAATGGGCGAGGAGTGGTGAATTAGTTGATTATTGTATTTAGTTTATTTTATGCATTTATTTATTTAAACCTTTAAGTATTTTTTTACCTTTGCAAATCCATTTAAAATGCAGCAAACAAAAATCACAAGCACAAAATATTTCATCCTGTGAGTGAGTGCTAAAAACGTGTAGAGAGTATGTAGTATTTCACTATTATTTCAAATTCTGTAACTGTAACAATGCTTTCAATAGGTTTGCGGAAGCGCATGCTTTATTTATAGGTTTTATAAAAATTCAAATTGGATCATTGATATTGGAAAAACACGAAAATCGCGTTCTTGGTTGAAAAAAGAAATCTAAACCAGATAGGTATGTACATATGTTTCTAGTGAGTAAAGTACAACATCTGGTACACGTTTTCTAATCTGTGATGATACGATTGTAAAAAAAATCACCGGAGCGCGTGTATAAATGGTTCAACGAAAAAGGGTGAGATTGTAGGTATTGAAGTCGAATGACTATAACCATAAAATAGGTACTTAAATTGAAATTTCAAAATCATATGTACTGGCTTACGATAGTCTGTATAAATGAAAGCAGTTAATTCAGATTGAACATAATAGTCCAGAAATCTGTTAGTCATAGTTTGAAAGCACAGCGTCTGTTAAAAGAAATGCAGGTTTCTATGCTTCGATTTCTATAGATATTGCATCGAGAATTAGCTGAAGATTTAGCACAAACGCCGACCCTATGATTTATTCACTTCTTCATAGAACTTGAGTATAAAACATGATAGATTTCGGCAGCGGAACTGAGCTCATAGATGTAAGTAAATATATTAGTGCGAAAAGCAGATAAATCCAGTACCGACTCTAGTATATCACAAGAAAAGGAGTAATACGAGTACATTTCTAATGTTACCCAAACAAGTTCTCTCAGTACCTGAAAAAATTACTTCAGATACATTTTTATACTCAGCTGTACTAGTACACAGAGTATTATAGTTTTGATTTCCTAACGGTGGATTGTAACAGAAAGAAATAATCGAGATAGATATAGACTTATATATATCAAAATGATCAGGGTGAAAAGAGAAATCGATTGAGCCATGATCGTCCGTCCGTCCGTCTGTAAACACTCTAACTCGCGCAAAAATTGAGATATTTTGATGAAGTTTGAAATGCAAGTTGGTATCGAAACTGGGACGGTTGGTATTGAAAATGGGCGAAATCGGACCATGACCACGCCCACTTTTCCTATATAGTAAAAATCCGAAATTTTGTATCTCAGTAACTAATAGAGCTGAAATGATAAAATTTTACCCACGTATTAAGCTCAGGCCCTTATGAAGAAATATGGTGAAATTTTGGAAAATGGGCGTGGCCACGCCCACTTATTAAGCGGCAAACATAGAAAGTTTTATGCGTCATAACTCAGAAAGCGTTGAAGATATATCGATAAAATTTGGTACGCGTGATATACTTACTTAGGCAAATGTTTGGACGAAATATTGCCAAAGTCGGTCGATGACCACGCCCACTTTTATATATGGGTATTATAAAGTGACCTAATAAAAACATTTTAAGCGATATCTCTGTCAAATATAAAGATATATCATTGAAATTTTATGGCAAGAGTCCAACTATGGACATAAAACAAAAAACACAAAAATTTTGCAAAATGGGCGTGGCACCGCCTCCTTTTAGAAGCAGGAATATACGAGATTTGTTGGCCTATAACTCGACAAATAATTTATATATAATTACGAAACCTGGTGTGTACACTTTTATTACTTGTGGTAATACATGTTGAAAATTTTAGCGAAATCGGTTTGACGACCACGCCCACTTTTATACATGGGAACTATAAAGTGGCCTAATAAAAACATTTTAAGCGATATCTTTGTCAAATATAAAGATAATTCATAGAAATTTTGTGGCATGAGTTCCACAATAAATCGGAAACAAATAAATAGAAAAATTTCGGAAAATGGGCGTGGCACCGCCTCTTTTTAGACAAAGGAATCAACGAGATTTCGGAGCCCATAACTCGACAAATAAGTGAGATATTATGACGAAACCTGGTGTGTACACTTTTATTACTTGTGGTAATACATGTTGAAAATTTTAGCGAAATCGGTTTGACGACCACGCCCACTTTTATACATGGGAACTATAAAGTGGCCTAATAAAAACATTTTAAGCGATATCTTTGTCAAATATAAAGATAATTCATAGAAATTTTGTGGCATGAGTTCCACAATAGAACGGAAACAAAAAATAAAAAAATTTTGGAAAATGGGCGTGGCCCTACCTCTTTTTAGATAAAGGATCTACGAGATTTCGGAGCCCATAACTCGACAAATAATTGAGATATTATGATGAAACTTGGTTTATACACTTTCATAACTTGTATTAATAGACACGCAAAAATTAATTGAAATCGATTTATGACCACGCCTACTTTTTAACAAAGATATTTCTGGAAAACCCTTTGGGAATTTTTAACGTGAAATCTTTGTAGCTAGAAGTCGTAAAGGAAAGAAATTTTGCACAAATAATAATATTCATATGCTTAGTTGGATCACTGATAAAAATTTTGAAAATGAGCGTGGCTACGCCTACTTTATGCAGCACTCGCTTTATATAAATCACACCGTATTTCCATCAAACGCAAACAAATAATGAAAGCATACAGCTGAGTATCTAATGTTCGATTCCACTCGAACTTAGGCTTCCTTACTTGTTTTCATATTCCGCTTCACTCAAATGGTTTTAATTGATGACATGCTTAATTAGTTTAAGCTATGCAAAATAAGTGTAAAGATGATAATCAACAGATTTTAGCAAATACCAGCTTTGTAATACCGACAATAAATTTAAATGCATTTTTTAATTGGTAGTCACAGCGCACAGGTATCCATATACGAGGTTTGTTTGATAAGTTCGTGATATTTTGAATAAGAAATATTTTATTTCGCAAAAATTAATTTTATTTTTCAACAAAATCTCCTTCTTGCTTGATACACTTAGTCCAGCATTTTTCCAATTTTTTTTATGCCTTCCAAAAAATTGGATTTTCATGGCTCTCAAAATAGGCATTTTTTGCTGTAATGACCTCTTCATTTTACCCTAATTTCTTACCACCCAACCATTTCTTCAGGTTTGGAAAGAGGAAATAATCTAAGGGAGATAAATTTGGAGAATATGGTGGGGGAGATAGCAATTCGTAACCCAATTTATGAACTTTTACATTGTCATGATGAAACAGAATTTTTTTCTTGCCAAATGCGGTCGATTTTGCTTCAAATCAAGATGGAATCTGCCTAAAAGCTGAATAATTTTCGCCGGTAATTGTTTTACCATTTTCAAGATAATCGGTGTGAGCGGCACCTCGTGCATCCCAAAAAACTGTGGCCATAATCTTATTGGCCGCGAGATCCACTTTGGCCTTCTTTGTTGCACGTTCACCTGAAGAATTCCACCGCTTTGATTGTTTCTTAGTTTCTGGTGTGGTGTGATGGATCTAAGTTTCATTTACGTTAACAAACTTGCGCAAAACTTAGTTCGGATTGTGGGTGGACATCGTCAAACCCTACTTTGAAGTTGCCACACGATCGGGCTTATTATCGAGTGTAAACAATGTACCCACGCGTATAGCTTTTTCATGTCTAAATATTAATGTAAGTTGTGATGTATTCACTCAGTTGAGATGCCTCTGATCTCAGGTATTTCTCGAATTTTCATTCTCCTATCGTCCAATATCATACCATAGATTTTATCGACACTCGGCTGTCGCACATAAGAGGCAAACCGCCTAATCAGACCTAAAGAGTTATAACGAAATTAAATGAGATTTTGAAACAAAGTATAAATATTCAGTATTGGTTCGGTTAAGATCTAAGCAGCGATTCTTTTTCTGAGGAATTCAATGGTAACGCCGAAAGGTGTAGTAGAATAAAAGAAACTTGTATTTGCTTTTCTTCCCAACGGCCAAAAAGCTCTTTTGATGATCACAGCCTATGCACGCATGCATAAGCTTGTTATAGCTTTCACACCGACACTGCAAAGCTCTTCGCACAAACGAAGAAATTTTGTGTGTTCAACAATTTTTAGTCAGCGATCACCTGCTAAGCGAGCAGACTCTGAGCGATTGTAAATTATTGTGTGTTGGAGGTGGTTTCTTTATTTAAATTTTTTTACGACATTTTTATATTAGATATCATGATTTTGTATTTTTTGCACTTTTTTTATTTTAATTTTTTTTTTTGTTTAAAATTTAAATTTTGACCATGATTGAGTTTTTTTTTTTTGGGTGTAGTCAAGAGCTTTTGCCACATGCACAATTTGCGAAGGTCTTAGTATAACAATCCCTTCTTTAAATTAATATAAATCAGATTCTTTTCTGGTGCTCAATCAGAAAGCAAATTAGTTGGGTACATATGAGCTTTCATTCTTCCAAAATGCTACTTCAAAAGGGCCGAAAATTCTACACTTCTAGGAATTAATTTCATGATACGTATGGTTGCATGTCAAATTCCAAACTTTTGTAATTTTTTTTCATACGCTTCAACCATTTAATTTACTTTACCATCAATGATATTTATTTTATGTCACTTCTTCAACATTAATCATCTTTATCATTTAACTTTATAAAAACCCATTCAAACTTTATATTCAATGCGGCGTACATGTACCAAGTACATAATAATATCAGCATATGAATCTCATTATACCCTCATCATATTTAGGCATTTGACTTTAACCAATGTTAGTGATTAACTCCATTAATTTTGACTTGACGCTTTGACATTTGGCACACCAAAATAAAAACATAACAAGCATAGCACAAAAAAGGTAGCTTTAAATAACTTTTAAAGTTAGATGTTGTGCTCTTTAAAAAGTATGCCTTCGCTTTCATTTACAGCTGTCTTCTTTACTCATTTACCTACTATGTATACACATAATGTGCTTAGTTATTCGCTGACGTGTTATTGTTTATATACATAAGTATGCTTGCGCTTGGCGCTTGTCACTTTTGTGCTGTCATATTTGACATTTTGCGCTAATGCGCGCTCGCTCGAGCAGACGCCCCATATCACACAGTGCAAAAAAAGTTCTTTAGCACAATTTCTTCGCTCGCATTTCGCCAACCGACCGCACAGCTTTCAAGTTAAAACCAGGGACCGTAACGGTTATAAGTGATATCCAACAAGTTGATTTTTAACGATTATTTTCTGAGTTTTATTTATTGATCAGAAAATAAAATTTTTTTCTTGAGTTTTATTTTTCGATCAGAAAATAAAAGTTATTTTTTGAGTTTTATTTTTCCCTCAGAAAATAAAAGTTTTTTTCTGAGTTTTATTTTTCGATCAGAATATAAAAGTTATTTTTTGAGTTTTATTTTTCCCTCAGAAATTAAAAGTTATTTTTTGAGTTTTATTTTTCGATCAGAATGTAAAAGTTATTTTTTGAGTTTTATTTTTCCCTCAGAAAATAAAAGTTATTTTTTGAGTTTTATTTTTCGATCAGAAAATAAAAGTTATTTTTTGAGTTTTATTTTTTTGTTCAGATAATAAAAGTTATTTTTTGAGTTTTATTTTTTTGCTCAGATAATAAAAGTTTATTTATAAATTTTACGTATTTATGTGACGCGAGCACATATATACTATTAAAAATGTAATTTTATTTATGTATGTGAGTAGGTACATAAATATGTAGCATTTAGAAACTCTGTAGGACATAAAGTTGTTGTTTGTGAAGCATTTACTTAAATCTAATAACTTTAAACGAGCAATTCTTGAATATATATATACACAGACATATATATATATATATGTACACACACACACACACATATATATATATATATACATATATATATATATATATATATATATATATATATATATATATATATACAAGAATTGCTCGTTTAAAGTTATTAGATTTAAGTAAATGCTTCACATACAACAACTTTATTTCTGTCCTTCTACAGAGTTTCTAAATGATACATATTTATGTACCTAATCACATACATACATAAAATTACATTTTTAATAGTATATATGTGCTCGCGTCACATAAATACGTAAAATTTATAAATAAACTTTCATTATCTGAGCAAAAAAATAAAACTCAAAAAATAACTTTTATTATCTGAGCAAAAAAATAAAACTCAAAAAATAACTTTTATTTTCTGATCGAAAAATAAAACTCAAAAAATAACTTTTATTTTCTGAAGAAAAAATAAAACTCAAAAAATAACTTTTATATTCTGATCGAAAAATAAAACTCAAAAAATAACTTTTATTTTCTGAGGGAAAAATAAAACTCAAAAAATAACTTTTATATTCTGATCGAAAAATAAAACTCAGAAAAAAACTTTTATTTTCTGAGGGAAAAATAAAACTCAAAAAATAACTTTTATTTTCTGAGCGAAATATAAAAATCAAAAAATAACTTTTATTTGCTGAGGGAAAAATAAAACTCAGAAAATAACGATTAAAAATCAATTTTTTTATAAAAATCGAAAAAATAAAAGTTAATGCACCTAGAGGTAGTCTGCGTTACGGTGATTACATCTGTGTATTTCTTTTGCGTTTAGCGTTTCTCCTTCAGTATGATTTTTTTAGTCAAAATTTAAAAAATAAAGATTATTTGCAATCCCTGGTTAAAACAGATAAATGATTTTTTTTTTGCTTTTTTTTCTTTCCATTTGAATTCGCGTCACTCAGCATGTGTATAACCGCTGCCTAAATTGGGTTAGCTGAATGAGCAATGGTTGTTCTGTATGTACGAAAATATGTGAAAGACAGCCACATTTCGCTAAAAACATCTGTCAGTGTGTCAGCGATGAAAAGTCAGCAGCAGCCGCAGCGGCACTGAGTTTCATTTCTAACGCTGACGGCAAACCAGGATAATTTTTTTACAGCTCACCGGCAAGAGGCAGATATAATGAGCATGGTTGGTTGTTACGTATACATAAATATGTATGTTTTATGGGGCGGTGAGGCGCTTAATCGCTTTAGCTTCGAATTAAACCGTTGCAGAATGTTGTTTGATATGTTAATACGAATGCTGGGAATAAGATGTTGTTGATCATTAATCTTAACTAAACAATTTATTCCCACTCCAAACGCACCATTAGCGCTCTACACGCATGCCATCTATAAATAAATAAATGCTTTCGTAGTGTATCCTTTATCAATCAGGATCTCGTGCAAGTAAAATACCATTAATTAAATGAAAAACACGATTCGTTTTATAAACAAAAATAAATTGAATAGAAGAAAGCTGCGATAAGCGGAAAAAAGGATATGAAATTGATTTCGCTTTAAGCGAGTAGAGAAAGTACTGAAATTGTTATAAATTGCTGTTTTATATTAAAAATGTTAAAAAAATAGTGTAGGTACTAAATTCTTAGTACACATTTTTTTTGGTACAAATTTTTAGTACAGAATTTTATTAGTAAACATTTTTTATACAAAAATTTTTTCAGTACTAAATTTCCAGTAAACTTTTTTCGGTGCTAAATTTCTCTAAACAATATTTTTTGTACCAAATTTTTAGTACACACTTTTTTAGTACCCTGAATTTTTTCCACACACATATTTTTAGTACTAAATTTTCAGTGATGAATTTCAATAACATTCATTTTTAGTACATACAAAATTAATTTTTGTAAAATTTTTTAAGTTTTTAGTAACAAATTTTTTGTTAACTATTTTTATACACTTACTTATGTAAACAGTGCAAAAGAGCGCCAAAAATTTTTTTTTAATTTTTCTTAGACTATTTTTAGTAAATTTACTTTAAATTCTGAATTTTTGTACCAAAATATTTAGTACATTTTATACTAATTTTTATTACAAAATTTTCTAGTGATAGATTTTAAATGCAGAATTGTGTAGTAAAAATTTTTTAGTACACTGAGCATACATATTTTCTAGTACTAAATTATCAGTTAACTGATTTTCAGTGCTAAATATTTACAAACAACATTTTTAATACCAAATGTGTGGTACACACTAGTGTCAAAATTTTAGGTAACGAATTTTTCGTAAACAATTTTAGTACACTTTTGGTCTGAATTTTTGCTAAAAAATATTTATACTAGACTATCTCATAAACATATTACTAATTTTTATTAAAAACATTTTCTGCCAATAGGCTTTTAATGCCAAATTTTTATTTCAATATTTCTTTGTACTAAATATTTATTGAAAAGTTTTTTTTGGTATTAACTCTTTAGTACAAAATTTCTTTAGTGCTAAATTTTGTACTATTGTTATATCAAAAAAATTTAGTAGTTACTAAATTTTTATTGAAAAAATTTTTGGTACTAAATTTAAGGTATACAATTTTTAAGAACCTGTTAACTTTTTTTTACAAAAATTCTGTGTACTAAATTTTTAGCAAAAAAAAAAAGATTGTTATATAAAAAATCTTTGAACTAAATTTTAATTCAAGAAAATCTTAGTACTAAATTTTTCGAATTTATATTTAAAAGTGTCAGATGTTATTATTGTGTTCTGTTAACTTTTTACTAAAAGAATTCTTAGTACAAAACTTTTATAAAAAAAATTATTATATAAAAAAATTTTGTACTAAATATTTATTGGAAAAAAAATTGTGTACTAAGTTTTTGGCATACAAAATAAAACTTTAGTACACCATTTTCTAGTACTAATTTTAAAGTGTTAAATTTTTGTTACACAATCTTACTAAATATTTGGTTTATACTTTTTAGTACTACTGAAAGCATATTAAAGTTCAAGAGTGCTTCACGCGAAACTCAATCCATTACTCAACAAACCTACCCTTTAACAGCGCTGTTCGCAAAAAAAGAAATAACGTACAAAAAACATTTTACATTTAAATGATTGAAAAATAAATCCCAGGGAGAATGTTTTTTTTTTATTATCAAAGAAAAAAATTATATAACTAAAGGGAATCTTATGTAAAAATCCTTTTATGGATAAATTAAAAGAAACGAATGTAATGGCAATACAAAAAAAAAAACAAAAAAAAAACAAAAAAAAAACAAAAAAAAGAAAACAAGGAAAGAAAACCTAAAAAAAGCATAACCAAGAGATGAAAGAGTTAAAAAATAAGGATAAATTCAATTTAATAAAAAAAAACTTGTAAAAAAAAGCGAAGCAAATAAAGGATAATACAAAATATGATAAAAGATCAACTGAGGGCCAATGAAAAAAAATGACGCTTCGAGCCAAAAAGTATGCATAACAATACATGGAAAGTTAAGGCAAAAAGACAAGCCAGAAAAAATCAAAGAAAGAAACCATAGAGAAAACAAAATAACCAAAAAAAACGTACCAAAGTCTGGTTAAAATAAATAAACTTCAGATTGCTTGGTATGTATTAATAATAATAATACAATGGCGCTATTATAACTCTGACGAGTTTTATGGCCGAGCTTCTCTCCCAATTCGAGGTGTGCCTACAGTTTTATGCCGGCTCCGAACGGCGAATGCATTTTTTGTGAGAAGCTTTTTTTCATGGCAGAAATACTCTCGGAGGGTATGCCGCCCACTGCCGAGAGGTGACCGCTGCTCTTAAAAAACCCAATAATTGGATTTTTACTAATTAGAAAAATTGTTTTGGTGTTTGGCTCGGACCGTGGTTTGAACCCGAGACCTCTGGCATAGCAGGCGAGCACTCTACCCACTGCACCACAGCGGCCACGGTATGTATTACAATTTGCATAAGTTGAGTAGTAAATACAGACTTTGCTTGTGTTTGCCGAGAAGAAATGTGAGAAAAACCACAGAGCAGCAGTGAAGTAGGTGTTTTGGCGCATGGCTGGCATTGGTTTTGGTTTAGGAGTTTTGTAGCGGTTTTTTAGTAGCCGGTTAAATGCGGCATTCTTGTGGCTAAAGCTTACAACAAGAACAGAACGAAAAAAACCAAATAAAAATAAGAAGAAAACAATAACAACAGAAGGAAGAAAAGACAGGCCAAGGACAGTATCAAAGAAATGAATGACTTAACGAGAAAAATTGAGTGCAAGAAATATATGTATATGTATGTATGAAGATTAAAATACAAAAACAAAGGATATAGATGGCAAAGATTTGAAGGCCAAAGGCAATGAGCATATGCAAATATGTACTATAAAGAAATGTGATACAAAACAAGTTAGAAGGCTGTGTGTTGGATTGACGAAAGCTTAGACGAAAGTGCAGTGAAGGGATAGAAATATTAGAAGAAGAAATAGTAAGAAGAAGCATGTATAAGCAATGCTAAGTGAGTTGAAAACCAAGTGAGTGAATGCTGCGAGAAGCAGCTTATGTACGCTAAGGAATATAAGATTTCCTGAAGGAGCCGCATAGAGTAAGAACAGCGATTTCTACTATTTCACAGAAAAATTTATGTAAATTCAACCATAAAGAAAGTTAAGCTGCACTTTTCGCTCGCGGCAAAATTGAGCGAATTTGTTACTACATTGACATTCATGTGGTAGCCGCGATGGATGAGCTATGAAAGCTTAAAGGTGCCAGAGAATGATTAGACTAAATCTTAGTACTAAATTTTATTACTAATTTTTTTAACTAAAATTTTCTGTAGAATGTTTATAAATTTTCACAATATTTATAAAATTTTTAGTACTTAAAATTTTAGTAACTACACATTTTTTAGTACTAAGATTTAAGTGATTAGTCTTTTGGTTGCAGACTTTTTATGTTAAGTTTTGGCATTCAATTTTAGTATACAATTTTTAGTACTAAATTTTTACAACTAAACATTTTTAGTACATTTTTTTCCACTAAATTCTTTAAGCGAAATTTTAGTACACTTTTTTTAGAAGTAAATTAATAAGGATAAATTCAATTTACATAAATTTTTTTCTACTAAATTTTTAGTATGCTTTTCTTTTCACTAGTTTTTCTATCCGAGATTTTTAAAATTTTTAGTACTAAATTTTAGTACACATCTTCTCAGAGCCAAATTTTTAGTGATAAATATTTTAGTTTGCAGAATTTTTATTGTTTTAGCATTAAATTTTTGGTACTAACTTTTAGTACATTTTGCATCACATTTTTATGCAAAATTTGTAAAATTTTTAATACTTATATTTTCGTATCTATAAATTTTTTAGTGATACATTTTTTAGTTGCAGAATTTTTATGTTGTTTTGGTATTAAATTTTTAGTACTAAGTGTGTAGTACACTTTATTGGTACTAAATTTTTGTATGCCAAATTTTTAACATTTTAATACATAGTTTTTAGTACGAAATTTTTAGGGAGATTTTTTGAATGCAGACTTTTTATCTTGTTTTAGTATTTAATTTTTAGTACTAAATGTTTAGTGCACTTTTCTGCACTATATTCTTTACGCGAATTTTTTTTTTAAATTTGAGTACATAAATTTCTAGTGCACATTTTTTAGTACGAAATTTTTAGTAATATGTTTTTGGTTGCAGAACTGTTATATAAAGTAGTATTATTAAATTTTTAGTACTAAATTTTAGTACACTTTTTATGTAGTATCTACTAAAACATTTCGTTAAATTTTTGTAGGCACTAAGTTTCTGGTACAAAATTTCTAGTACAGATTTTAGTACTAAATTTTTTTATACTTGAAAAATCGAGACTCCTCCCCACAACTTACTATAGAGAATATTAATTCTTCTTGAAAAATATATTTATCCAACCGAGCGCATTTCATTTGCTTTTTTAATCAATATAACTCTTATTGATATAGCAATCGCTGCAATAAGCGACCATCAATCTCTTCCACAAGGTTGCATTTAACAATTTTCTACATTTTCCCCTATTTTGCTTTATTGCTTTCAACTAACTTAAGCGCCTTTATAGTGTCAATACTTATACAAGTGGTGTAATGCCATTTGCATTAACAACTTGCGTATCGTAGACGCCGGTGTGGGTTACCCTTTGAATGAAAGAGCATCAGGCAGGCAGCAGTGTTGCACGTAGAATGGAATTGCAGTTTATTTTAACTCTCTCTTTTTTCGTCCACTTCACTTATGTTGCGGTGAATTACTTCGTTCAATACATAACCAAGTACAACATTTCCCAATTGCAAGCAACGAAAACATTAATCGCTCGATTGCCGGTCGACAAGCAAAAAAAAAAGAGAAAAAGAAAAAAGGTAGTACGTATTAAAAGTGGAGTAAAACTTGCACGCGCAAGAAAAAAGAGCACCCAAAAATGTTTTTCTTGCTTTTGCAGCAGCAGCAGCTCAATTTCATTTCAGCAACGTTAACTATTTGCATAACATTTCCGAACTCACTACTATTTACTACCATTTTTCACACATGGGCGTAGTTAACTAATCCGTGTCACCACTACGCCATTAACTACCACTACCGTCGCGATAGTGGGGCTTGAAAATTTTCCAAACAACTAACGTGAGTGGAAGTTGAAACTTTTTCCACTACCACTAAAAATATTAGTGGTAGTGGATAGGGCTTCAAATCCCAGCTTAGTGGGATTGGGGCTTGAAAAATTTCCACTAATTTTCAATTAGTGACTGAAAACTTGTTCCCACTAAATCACGAAATAGTGGAAAAATCATTGATTCCACTATATGTGTAGAATCACTAAGTTTGTATATCGAAATACATATACATACTTACATACATGTGAATAGTTCATTTTTGCTCTGAGAAGAAATATGTCTCATTTTGCTCGTATATCTATGCATGTACATATGTATGTATGTGGGCATTTCCTGGGCGGTGCGGACGTTACGTTCGCACGATTTTTTGAATTTTTGAGGCAGAAATAACGCGAAATATTGTATCGTTTTATTATAAAGGGAAATATTTAGGACACACCTGATGATAAAACAAGTAAAAGCGCGGCTGTCTTCGGCCGTACCGAAGACTTCATACCTTTCATGAGTGGGGAAATGTAAAGTTACCTATGTATGTACATAGCCGGATTAAGTTTAATTTATAATTTTAATTCTGTGGGTTATTTATGGAAAGAGTTATTAGAAACAAGTAAGGAAGCCTAAGTTCGAGTGCAATCGAACATTAGATACTCAGCTGTATGCTTTCATTGTTTGTTTGCGTTTGTTCGATATAGGGTGTATTTTATATGAAACGAGTGCTGCATAAACAGGGCGCAGCCACGCCCATTTTCAAAATTTATATCAATCATCCAAATAAGCATACAAATATTATTGTTAGTGCAAAATTTCATCCCTCTATGACTTTTAGTTACAAAGACTTCACGTTACAAATTCCAAAAGGGTGTTCCAGAAATATCTTTGTTAAAAAGTAGGCGTGGTCATAAACCGATTTCAATACATTTTTGCGTGTCTATTAACACATGTTATAAAAGTGTATAAACCAAGTTTCGTCATAATATCTCAATTATTTGTCGAGTTAAAGGCTAAGAAATCTCATATATCCCTTTGTCTAAAAAGAGGCGGTGCCACGCCCATTTTCCAAACTTTTTTATTTTTTGTTTCCGGTCTATTGTAAAACTCATGTCACAAAATTTCAATGAATTATCTTTATATTTCACATAGATATCGCTTAAAATGGTTTTATTAGGTCACTTTATAATACACATATATAAAAGTGGGCGCGGTCGTCAACCGATTTTGGTAATTTTTCGTCCACACATTTGGCTAAGTAAATATATCACGCGTACCAGATTTCATCGATATATCTTTAACGGTTTCTGAGTTATGGCTTATTAAACTTTCAATATTCGCTCCTTAATAAGTGGGCGTGGCACCGCCCATTTTCCAAAATTTTTGTAGTTTTTGTTTTATGTCCATAGTTGGACTCCTGCCACAAAATCTCAGTGATTGATCTTTATATTTGACAGAGATATCGCTTAAAATGTTTTTATTAGGCCCCCTTATATTTACTATATATAAAAGTGGGCGTGGCCGTCAACCGATTTTGATAATTTTTCGCCAAAACATTTGACTAAGTAATTATATTACGCGTACCGAATTTCATCGATATATCTTCAACGGTTTCTGAGTTATGACTCATAAAACTTTCAATGTCTGCCCCTTAATAAGTGGGCGTGGCACCGCCCATATTCCAAAATTTTTGTGTTTTTTGTTTTATGTCCATAGTTGGACTCATGCGACAAAATTTCAATGATAGATCTTTATATTTGACAGAGATATCGCTTAAAATGGTTTTATTAGGTCACTTTATAATACACATATATAAAAGTGGGCGTGGCCGTAAACCGATTTTGATAATTTTTCGTCAAAACATTTGTCTATGTAAGCAAATTACGCGTACCAAATTTCATCGATATATCTTCAACGGTTTCTGAGTTATGACATATAAAACTTTCAATGTTTGACCCTTAATAAGTGGGCGTGGCACCGCCCATTTTCCAAAACTTCATCAAATTTCTTCATAGGGGCCCGAGCTCAATACGTGGGTAAAATTTTAAAACTCTAGCTATATTAGTGGCTGAGATACCAAATTTCCGATTTTTTCTATATAGGAAAAGTGGGCGTGGTCATGGTCCGATTTCGCCCATTTTCAATACCAACCGTCCCAGTCTCGATACCAACTTGCGTTCCAAATTTCATCAAAATATCTCAATTTTTGCGCGAGTTAGAGTGTTTACAGACGGACGGACGGACGGACGGACGGACAGACGGACGGACGGACGGACGGACGGACGGACGGACGGACGGACGGACATGGCTCAATCGATTTCTCTTTTCACCCTGATCATTTTGATATATATAAGTCTATATCTATCTCGATTATTTCATTCTGTTACAATCCACCGTTATGTGATTAAAACTATAATACTCTGTGTACTAGTACAGCTGAGTATAAAAATGGTGTCTTGGCTATTTAAACGGAGGAGTTATACACCAAAATGTCCATATCTGAACAATCGGTTGTATGGGAGCTATATGTTGTAATGGTCCGATCTTGACAATTTTCGGTAACCCCGTTTGGGCCCATATGGGTACAAATACTTAAAAATTTCACGCCGTTAGCTGTCAAAATGGAGGAGTTATACACCAAAATGTCCATATCTGAACAATCGGTTGTAGGGGAGCTATAGGTTATAGTGGTCCGATCTTAACAATTTTCGGTAATCCCATTTGGGCCCATATGGGTACAAATACTTCAAAATTTCACGCCGTTAGATGTTAAAATGGAGGAGTTATACACCAAAATGTCCATATCTGAACAACCGGTTGTAGGGGAGCTATATGTTATAGTGGTCCGATCTTGACAATTTTCGCTAACCCTGTTTGGGCCCATATGGGTACAAATACTTCAAAATTTCACGCCGTTAACTGTTAAAATGGAGGAGTTCTACACCAAAATGTGTATATCTGAACAATCGGTTGTAGGGGAGGTATAGGTTATAGTGGTCCGATCTTAACAATTTTCGGCAATCCCGTTTGGGTCCATATGGGTACAAATACTTCACAATTGCAGGCTGCTAAGTTTTTTGTGAAAAGTGACAGCCAAAATACAGATTCAGAAAAATCCCCAGAACCAACTGATACATTTTTGGAGTTCGACGATGCAAATAGTAAGACTATTTCCTTAAATTGAAATATATTTTAACCTTTTTTTACAGTAGCAGCCCCTGAAATTATTGAACAGGATGAGGTCCGAAGGCAGCTTGATACGTATTTGCTTGATCCAAATAAGTCACTCAAGAGTCTAGAGAGCTATGGTGTTGTGCGGAATATGTTCCTTAAATTTAACACCCCGATTCCATCCTCTGCTCCTGTAGAACGACTTTTTTCTTTTGCAGGGATTGTAAACGCTCCACGCAGAAAAAGTTTGCTTGGATCTAATTTCGAAAAGCTTGTTTTAATGAAAGCGAACAACATATGAAAGCTTTATACTATGTATATATGTATATGTTTATGTATTTGGTGCACGATAAACACACATACATATGTATGTATATTTGGCGTTTATGTGCATGACTGCAGAAATCGTGTATATGTGTGCATGTATGTATGTAATGATGTATATTTTGAAATATACCCTGCAGCGAAAACGTGAACTGGTATGCATGTAAACTAGTTGATCAACTTGTAGGAGACGGAAAAAAACATACCAGTTTGCATTCTATTAGTTGTTCAGCTGGTATGCAAAAGACAAATTCGATGTGTTTCCTGCGTTCGTCGATTTCACTACGGCTTTACATATTTCTACAATTCTCAAACGATTAGTGAAGCACTTGGTATAAAGAGTTTATTATGTTCATCTTCACTTATATTAAATGAGATGTTGCCCTTTGTCTGAATAAGTCCTAGGAAAATACTAGTTGACTACTTATGTTTTCCGATCCCTCAGGTTTTTTCATTTTTATTTATTTATTTTACTTATTAAATATTTTTTTACATTTAAAAAAAAAAAAAAAATTAAATTAAAAAAAGGGTCAGAATTTTTCAAATCAGCACAAAAAAATTTTTTTTCTTTGATTTTTATGATTCGCGTCTTAATCGATAGCTCTCCGTGTCAAGAATTAGTTCCCGAAATATTTTTGCAAAATGAACATTTTTGCAATAGTTATTCGCCAAGAAAGTTTTACATTAACTTCTTTAAAAAAAAATTATTGTTAATCGACGGTACAATTAAATTTAACGCGAACTACGTCAAATGGTAGGTAATTATGTATATTTTAAAATAGTTTTTGAAAAAAATTAAAAAAAAAATTTAATGTATCCTTTTTAAGGATAATTGTTGTTATCAATGTTCTCCGCCTAGGAAAAATTCGGAAAAAATATTGTAGATGTAATGATGCATCGTAAGCTGAATTCCGAAGAAAAAAAGATGGGGACTCTTACCGTTTAAATGCAAAATGCGATTGAACGATTCCCCTCTTCAGCTTAGTAACATTACACTACTCTAAAATTATTAATTTGAAATAATTCAAAGAGATTCAGGTATAGGGGAGTTGGTCCGGTCTTCCTGATCTCAAAAATTGTTTTCTTTATATTTTGTATGGTTAGTTTTCGAGATAACGGTAAAAAAAAACTTTAGTCACCTGACTCCGACGAGATTCGAACTAGCGACCTGCTGGATTCGAAGCCAGACGCCTTACCAGTGCGCTATCGCACCACTTGTGCTGAGCATGTCAAAAGCTGCACTTCAACTGTAAATGTGAACTAACCTTTTTTTTGGTATGTGTTCGACTGGTATTTTAACTGGTATGAGCTTATGCAGAGGAAGACAATTGCCATTTCGTAGGACAATGGGAAATTTACAGTCGGGCAAGTAGTTGACTGGTTACGGTATACTGGTATAATTCTAGTATGCAACTAGTTATTTTCGCTGCAGGATAGTAACCGTAGGTATATGAACGTATGAGGAAATTTAATTGTAAGCGTCTATGAACGTATGACTAAATAAATGTGTACATATGTAAAAATATCTATTTACATTCCCGGAAAATATTTTATTGAAGATAACAGTTTTATTAGTTACTAGCAGACATGCATATGTTAGTATGGTTTAGTGGAAATAATTTAATTCCACTCAATTTGATTTCAACTACCACTCATTTCCAGAAGATTGAGTTAAAAAAATTTCCACTACCACGAAATGGCTTTTTAGTGAGTTGAAAAATTTTCCATTACCACTAATCGCTTTTAGTGGTAGTGGAAAAAAAATTAATCCCACTACACGTAGTGGTAGTTGAAAATTTTTAAAATCCACTAATGGCATATTAGTGGTACTTGACAGTTAGTTAACTACGCCCATGTATGCCATTTTTTCTCTCCTTTTTGTCCGCTTCGAGCGCACTCTACCAATTTGCGCGTACATAAAGCAGAGAAAAAAAAAACGCGGCGCAAAACTTTTTAAGGAGTTTCGGTTTTGCATTGCATTTCATTTCTTCTTATGCATGTATAATGTCATTTAAGTTTTTTCCGTTTTCTTGTGGCTTTCATACAAATTGAAAATTTCCATGCTTTCAAATGTCGGCTGCAGCAGCGTAAAAAAACCAAAAAAGGAAAACGTAAATAAAGTTAGTCTAAGAAAATCCATTAAAATGGGAGCAGCACAGATATTCACACACACAAAAAAAAGGCACAAAAAAGGGCGGCCCAAAGAAAAAATTAATGGAGTAAACCGCGTGCGGTTCCTACTTGATTATTCTTCCTCTTCTTAATCTGGCGTTTTGTTAAAATTCTGCTTCTTTCTTCCTGCAGTACTTCGCTTCTCATACTTTCTTCGACTCCTCTTCTTTTTCTACTCCTTTTTCTTCTCTTTTTCCTATTATTACTATTCCTGTCAAGCCTCACAACCTTATAATTAAATTTAATTATAAGTTACTGGCTTGGCTTGGTGTGCTCGGTACCTTGTTGTTATTGTTGTTGTTACTATGTTCGTGGCGTTGTTGTGGGCGCGTGAATGCGTTCAATTTGTTTTTGCTGTTTTGCATTACATATTTTGTATGCAGTTTTGCTGCTTTTTTCATGCAACTCTTTTAATGGAGATCGCGTAGTTTTCGCTGAAGTTTCTTGCATATTATTGGAGGCATTTCAAATGAAGTAGATCCACTGAAATATCTTCAATTGAAATGCTTATTATGGCAGCTTATTTGTAATAGATTGTGATTACAGCATTAAGCGCTTCTAAGTACGCATTTCAAGTGCGATTGACAAGTGATATTATAAATATTTTTAGTTCTACTTTAATTTTAGTACTAAAAATTTGTTACAAGAATTTAGTACCTACTGAATTTTTATAGAGAAAAAAATTTGTGCACTAGCATATCTTAGACTAAAAACTTAGTACTAAACGTTTAGTAATAAAACTTTCTGTACTAAAAATATTTTACAATATTTTTTAGTAATAAAAATTTGCTGAAAAAATATTTAGAAAGAAAAATTTTTACCATAAATTTAGTACTAAAAGTACGGTAATAAGAATTTTTGTAATAAAAATTTGTTACTGAAATTATTTAGTACTAAACAGGTAGTGCAACAATTAATAAAAAAGAATGTATTATTGTAAATTTAGTACAAACTTTTTTGTTAAAGCTAAATATCTTTTAAATTTTTTTTATTACTAAAACCACGGTAGGTACTGTGTTTTATAGAAACAAAAATTTAGTTCAAGCCTTTTTTGTAATAAAACTTTAGTATTAAAATTTTTAAAACTTTTTGTACTAAAAGTTCGGTACCTAGTAAAATTTTTTAACGATGATTTTTTTGTTAAAATAGTAATTTAGTACTAAAAAACTATCTACTAATCTTTTTTAGTACTGAATTTTAATAGATAAAAAAAATTTGGCAATATCGTTTTTTGCACTAAGAATTTAGTAATAAAATTTTGTGTTAAAAATTTGGTACTAAGATTTTTAGTACTGAAAACGCATTATTTTTATAAAAAAAAGGATTTTGTACTAAAAATATATGATTGTAAATTTATTTGAAAATTTTAATACTAAAACTTTAGTACTTAATTTTTTTAGGAACAAAAATTTGGCACATTTTTTTATACTAAAATTTTAGTACTAAAACTTTTTGTACTAAAATATTTTAATATTAAAACTTATCTACTGCAACGGTTTTTTATTAAAAAAAGAAATTTGTACTAAAATTTTATAATTGCAAATTTATTACAAACTATCTGTTCTAAAGTTTAGTAGATAATAAAGTAAATTTAGAACTAAATACAATTTTTTATATATTTTTTCAGTATTCCTATCATCGCTAATCTTCAAATCGTTTTTCATTTAATTAAATATTTTAGTACTAAAAGTTTTGTACTAAATTTTTTAGTGCTAAAACTCATTTAACCCTTTTTACTGTAATTTCTTCAGTTTGTTTGCTTAAATTAACGAGTTTTTAGTACATTTTTAATACAAATACAATTTTTTATATATTTTTTCCGTTTAGGAATTCTATTTGGCATTCCATTGCAATTACACTCCTTAGAAAGTGCCAATCTCATTAGAAAGCTTACCCATCTCTCATTCATAATAACTTTTCGTTTGCTCTAATGATACATTTGCAATGTGCCAAATAAAACAAAAAAACCCAACATCACCACTACCAATAAACATTTCAATCATTAGTGCGCCAAAATCCTCGCTGAATGTAAACACATTGTAAGGCATTAGCTGTTTGCATTTCCAGCTGCTGCTGCTGCTGCTTTGTTGCACGTTAATCACGCGCATTCATTCATTCATTTGGGCAGAGTCAAACAAATTTGAGTAAGCTTAGGCGTCACTCTCTGTCCAGCAACTTGTCGATTAGTTTGCCGGAGGGTTATTTGTGTGTGGCATGACCCCAATCAATTAAATTTTTGCATGGCCGTGTGCGTGTATAGCACAAATCCTGCAGAAAACGGAACTAGGCCATACATGCATGTACAAACCAGCCGCTTGTGGCAATCAACTAGCCCAAACCTGCCACATTTCATATAAAAATATTGGTCCAATTAACATTGCAATGTCCTAGCACTGGACCACTTGGTCCATCGCACGATCGCATCAAACTAGTTTAAAAACTAACTTGCCGCAGCTACTTTGCAAACTACCTACAAGAGGTTACTTTTTAAACTAGCTACGGCGGGTTAGTTTTTAAACTACTCTAAGGAGTTAGTCCATAAACCAGATACGGAAAACTGCTTTTAAAACTACCCCGAAGGATTACTTTATGGAGCACCTACGCCAAATTACTTTCGAAAGTACTTACGGCAGAATAAAGCCGGAATTACAAGAAACACATTTTTGCTCGTGCACACATCAGAAAAACATACAATTTACATAAATATATGCTAAATATTTCTGTAATTTCTTCTAGTGAATTACACTGTAGGTAAATTTTTAACTTTTGAAATATCACAGAGAAACGCCGAAACACGTAAACTTAATTTTTGGCTGTAGAATACGTTAGCTCTTGTTTTCGAGAAATTTAGGAAAGAAATTTCAGAGCCCCGAAGGTAATTTTTTTCCCGTCTATAAACTTTACTTAGGTTTTGAACCCTTTCCCCGCGTAAAGATTTTGACAGTTGTTCTTACTTAATTGGGGCATTTTAAATTCAATGCCATAATTAGTTTTCCCAAACTGGCTCCGGTTTATGAGATAACGGTATTAAAAATTACCATCAATTTGGACTTTTTTGTTCATAACTAAGTCAGTTTATGAGTTAAATTTCCCAAACTTCACACATGACCATATTTTAGCATTACCTTAATTTTTTCTGAAAATAATTGAAATCGGGTGACTATAACATCTAGCTGCCATACAACCGATTGTTCAGATGTGGACATTTTAGGGTATAGCTTCGCTATTTAAACAGCTAAGAACATGCAACTTTGGAGAATTTCTACCTGTATTGACATTAATCTATTTCCTGAAAATTGGCGAGATC
The DNA here is from genome assembly GCA_960531455.1 of Urophora cardui. Lineage (NCBI taxonomy): Eukaryota > Metazoa > Arthropoda > Insecta > Diptera > Tephritidae > Urophora > Urophora cardui. The sequence continues at coordinate 18,172,089 of OY482670.1, read as the reverse complement.
GGGTCACTATAACATATAGCTCCCATACAACTGATTGTTCAGATATATGGTTTTGCACTTTTATTTCCTTATAACTCCGAAAATAGTCATTCTGCGTGAAAAAGCAACATAAACACTTTCATTCAAAATGAATAGGTGAAAAATTTTCTCATATACGATTTCCACGTATCAGCATTAGTTATTGCACTTTTGTGCAACTAAAGTTGAAATTTCACCATAGGCATTTTTTCAAGCCCAATCAGGGCCGTGCGCAGGAATTAGCCTTGGGGGGGGTTTTTTAATTTTGGTTTGCATTCGCATACATTTTTCGCTAAGATAAACACATTTGCTGAAACAGATATCCAGACCCATACACCATAAATTTAAATGTTCTCTAACTTTTCTGAAACTCATTATGATTCATCAAAACCTAGTTAACCAGGTCCTGAATAGTACACGGAAAGAATTTTTTACTAGAATCAATGCCGAGACAAGAAAAATTAGACTTGATTTTGAACTTAGAAAATAATTTCTTAATATCAAGAAAATCCAAGAAAATTAGATTTTAAATAAATAAGTAAACATTTTCTTGCTTCAAGTGAAATTGGATTTTAAATAAATAAGAAAACATTTTCTTGCTTCAAGTAAAATTGGATTTTAAATAAATAAGAAATAATTTACTTAGGGTAAGTGTTTTTTTCTTGTTTTTTGAAATAAATTAAGAAATTATTTTTTTGTTGCAAGTAAAACTTTTCTTATACGAGCTTAAGTAAGTAATGCGAGAGACACACATCGTAGTATAGTAATATTTCGATCTATACCACATATGTATGTGTCACCCTCATATTGTAGTTTAATTGAAAATTTTCATAGCATAGCCAAATCATAATATTGATATTCTAATATTCATACCACATGTGTGTCTGAGGCATAAGAAAATATTAAATTAAGCAAATATTTTCTAAAAATATTAAAAACGTAAAAAATAAGGAAAATGAAAACTAATCATGAGGGATTAGAAAACCATAATTAGTCAACTAGTATTTTCCTAGGACTTGTTTATTGAAATGACAACATTTTATTTAATATAAATGAAGATGCAAATAGTGAACTCCTTATACTAAATGCTTCACTAACAATCTGAGAATTGCAAAAATATTCAGAAATATGCAAAGCGGATGGCAAATTAAAAAAAATACATGTAACTTTGGAAATGCAAATTCAGCAAGAAAAATTTTACTTCGCTCAAGAAAACGGTTTCTTATTCATTTTACATTTTTTTTTCGCTGTATTTTGTTGTTCCAATTCGTCGAAACACAATTTTCTTAAATTCTTCTTGATATTAGCAAAAAGATTTTCTTCATTTAAGTAAATTAAAGAAAAGATGTTCTTATTTATTTAAACATTTTTTTCAACATTTTTTTTCTATAGATTTTGTTAGTGTTCTTGAATAAGAAAATAATTGTCTCATTTTTGGAAAACTCAATTTCTTATTTCCAGTAATAATTAAATCAATTTTTCTTATTTCCCTAAAAATTTTCTAAATTGAGTTCAAGAAAGCATTTTTCTTGATTCAAGTATACAAATTTCTTTCCGTGTACTGTTTACAGTACTTGTTAATTGAAACTGCTCACTGTTTTCACAAAATGAACATTTTTTGTTATCAGTACAATTTTTTTAAAAATGCCAAACGAACATATGCTACACAACTTTGTAATTTCGGAAAGCTCCAAGTGCAATTCAAAGTGCCGAACTTATGTATTGGCCAACCTTATTTTTTGCAATTTTTACCAATTCTTCTTCCGTAAAATTATTGTAACTAATATTGTCAAAAATTATGAGTCAAAATTCAATGCAAAATTTATAAACTGTATTTTGAAAATTTTTGCAAAATCATTGCAACTTAGATTTGGTCATGGGGGGGTTTTAACCCCCAAAACCCCCCGTACGCACGGCCCTGAGCCCAATAACTCATATATCGTATTGAATGAATTAGATGATCTTTATGTCGTCTTACAGAGAATTAAAAGAACTATTACACAGTTTTCAAATGAAGAAAATATATGCATGTTTGAGGATTTTATACGCATTTGAATAATTTTTTTGTTAATTTTTCATAAAATTTTTCTCCAAATAATGCCTAAAAGTATGCTTCAATTGTTTTCAAACAATAGTTTTGTAGGAAAATTTTATTATAAATGCATATATGCAGCGGCTACGATCGTTCAAACTGATCTTCAAACACGAATCTACATACTTATACGTGAACTGGTCCAATGATTGGCTACATGTGACAAGTTTGTAGCTAGTTGACTGTGGCACAAATGTACCAAGTGGTCCAACAATTTTTGCAGGGAAGCAGCTCACATACACATGCTTGTGTGGTATTAAAATTATAATGCTTGCCCCCATAAAGCTTTCAACGCATTCCTGCGTATATGTATCTACATAAGTACATACTTTGTGGCATTGTAGCCCACTTTAATTTCGCAAATTTTTCTTTAGCTCTCTTCTTGTTGTTGTTGTTGTTGCTGTAAAATGTTTATGTTGCAGGTATGTACTTATTTTGTTGTTGTTGCTGCTGCATGTTACAAGCGTGTTTATACGCGCGCTTTGCTTGGTAATTGTTGTACTTACAGATTTCGTGTTTATTGCTACCGATGTTGCTGTTTCAGTTGTACTCGTTGTTGTTTTCATTTTTCGCAAACAAATGCCTCACAATTACACACTTTAGCTTTGGCATGCAATCATTTGGGTCTGTACCGCCCCCCTTTGCCTGCGCTAACAAAAATATTTAGCTGCTCATTCATTCATATGTGCACTTGGATTGTAAGTCCACATGCGTGCCTCCAGTGCTTCCAAATTTGCGCGTTTGTACGCTCTTCTACTACTTTTTTCTTATTTGTATACCCAGTTGTGCTAGCCAGGATGATATGTACTTTTTTCCATATCTGTAATACGTTCTCCTCTATGTGACAAACATTGTCCTTTCAACAAAATTTTTTAGTACTAAACTTTTAGTACAATTTTTTTTGCATATCTTTAGTTTTTCTATATCAATTTCGGACACTTTTATCTACAAACTTTTCCGACGTCAAAATTTTTAGTATCTACTAATTTTTTATGAAAAATTTTTAATATAAATTTTTAGTGCTAAAGTGTTTAGCAGAAGTTTACTATCGAAAAACCTTTTTCGCTATCACAGATTTTTAACAATAAATTTTTAGTAGGTGACTACTAAATTTTTGGTACTATTTTTTTTATTAAATTTTTAGTACTAGGTAGCTTCTTTTCCTGAATTTTTGAAAACTATATTTTAACAAAAAAATTTATAAGAGAACTTCTTTCGGTACTACAGATATTTAGTACTAAATTTTTAGAACTCTATACATAGTTTGTGCTAATATTTTAATACTTGATTTTGTTTAAAACATTACAAGCCGCGAAATTTTTTTGTATCAAAAATATTTAGTACTAATACTTTGGTATCAAATTTTAAGTTCAAAATTTTTAGTACTCTAGCAGAATTTTATTAGCGAAAAATGTTTTTCGACATCATATTTTTGATACTAAATTTTTAGTAAAAATTTTTGATGCGGATTTTTTTTTTTTTAATTTTTAGCACACATTATTTAGAGAGAAACAGTTTTCGGTATTTCAGCTTTTTAGTACTAGATTTTTACAACTAAATTCTTTTTACTGAATTAAAAAAAAATTATTCTTAGCACGAATGTACTCGAGAAAAGCTTTATTCAACATTACAGATTTTTAGTACTAAATATTTAGTGCTATATGTGTACTTTGTTCTAATTTTTAGCACTTAAATTTCAGCAAAATATTAGTAGCGACGAACGTTTTTTGGTATAAAATATTTTTAGTACTAAATACCTATTTTGTACTAAATTTTTAATTTTTTTATTGAGCACAAAATTTCAAGTACTTAGTTTTAAGCGCTAAATTTTTTGTACTACTTTTTTAGTACAAAATTGTATGTACAAAATTTTTACTTTATTACACATTTTTTGCAATAGAATTATTTGTTCTAAAAATAAATTTTCGCACTACTCTACTTCCATTCATATCTTCTTTCGTCTGCCTCTTCGCATCTATAGCACTAAAACTCACTACTGGTTATATAATCTACTGTTCCATTCTTACTCACACCTCTTTCCTTCATCCCCTTCCATTTGCTTTCGAATTGAATTCATGCGGCCAAAAAGCGTTTATTTATTTCATTTCCTCAGCCCCCCTCAGCGCTGCCCTGTCTAAACCTAGTATCCCCAAAATGTTGCATGCAATTTTCGGCACGAATGATGTGGTGTGCATGTTGCAAACAAATTACGGTCTCATATGTGCCACACACACATATATATATACCTCTCTATGCGAATGCCCATATGTTTGCATGTTTGTTTGCTCTGCAGCGCACGTGTGTAAGCCATTTAAGTGCATATAAAAATGTATGTGTTGCAAGTATTGTTGGTACGAGGAGCCTTGCAACCAAATCAGGTGGGAATTGCCAAATCGTGAGTAAAACTTTCGCAACAAAATCCCCGTGTACATAAGAATGTCTGCGCGTGTGTGTTCATGCTATTTGCAGCATTTAAATGCCCAACAGCATTATTAATGCTGTTGCAATTGTGGCAAACACACAATAAATGTGAGTGAGCAGCGCAAGCTTTTGCCGAGAGCATTATTTTGTGTGCAATGCGGCAGCCAAAGAAACAAAAACAAAATAGATCAGCCAACCAAAAATAAAACAGTTGGCAGCTCATCGCTCGTAAGTTTGTTGCGGCTTGCGCTGACCGAGCAGCGAGTAATCGCTTTGGCTGTCTGTCTGTCTGGCTGGCTGTATCTAGCGCTCGTACATACATCAGCCACGAGAAAAGAAAGAAGAGTGTTTGGCTAAGGCTGACTGACTGTAAAGACAATTAAAATTAATTTGCGTTGCGGTCAAGTAAACACGAGCGAAGCAAATATGCCCCAATTTTGTATGGAAAATTTACTATAAAAAAGGTATAAAGGATTTTTTTTTTGGGGTACAAAAAGAAATAAGAATTTTGTAAGCCTGCCAACAGCATTTCGTCTCACCTGATGTCCTGTAAAAAATGTCCAATGCCCCTATACGACACTCGATTCATTTATTGCTGCCAACTAAAAATTTTTCTACCAGCCCCCAGGCGCCTCGTGCAACAAGCTCCAAAAGGCGTAAGAAAAAGTAAGCGTACAAAAAAATTAAATTTCCAAACAAGCAAAAAATTAAGTTCATTCAATTTCCTTTTTGCCACCCACATGTGCTTTGCCGACGACGTCTTCACGCAATTTCGTTGCCAACAGCCAAGGAGGGAAGCACAAGGAAGTGCAAAAAAGTGGCGCGCCTTCGTCGCCGTAGTCTGCGCCTCTTTGGTGCTGCGCCATATTTTTGCCTGTGAACTTGGCTGTCACTAACTTTTATATAAATTTTCCTTTCATTCCCTTACATTTTTGTTTTATTTCCCTTTTTATCATTGCCATCTACATAAATGTGTTTGATAAAATTTAATGTGCACTCATGTGGGCATATAAATTTTGCAAATTAAGGAGTTTGTTTTTTAAGTATGCAGAGAAATTTATATGAATAAGTGTGCTGATAAGCGTGGAAATGTATATATAAATATGTATGTGTGCATTTATCTATGTGTGTTTAAAATAAATTTTATTTATTTTTGGTAAGTAATACGTTTAGTCCTGACAGCTGTTGTTGTCTGCGTTGGCATTCGTTTAATGTAAAGTCATTAGTGAGTAATGTGCGGTGTCTCTTTCCTGCCTTAAGGGTTTCCACGCTTAAAGCTTTAAAAAAAAGTGTCGAAAACCTTTAAAGAAGCTTTTGGATAAAAAAAAATTTAGTACTAAAATTTTGTACTAAAAATCCAGTACTAAAAATTGAATTAAATTAGTACACATACTAGAAAAAAAATTGCGCTAAACATTTTATTAGTAAGGATATTGTACTAAAGACATAGTAGTAAAAAATTACTAATTTTTAGTGCCTACTACTAAGAATCGTGTGCTACCAAATTAGCTGGAAAAAAAGTATTGCTCAAAAAATTTTATTAAAAAATTGGAACTGAAAATTAGTAGTAAAATTTTTGTGCTACGAATTTAACTTGAAAATTTTAATGCTACAATTTTTTTGTTAAATAGTAGTACCTACTAAAAATATTGCAATGCACAAATTAGAGATAAAAATTAGTAAGTACTAAAAATTTTCTACTAAAAATTTGGAACTAAAAATTTGGAACTAAAAATTTGGAAATAAAAATTAGCACTAAAACTTTTGTGCTAGGAATTTAACTTGAAAAAGATTTAGTGCTAAAAATTTTGTACTAAAACATTAGTACTAAAAATTAAGTAATAAAAAAATTAGTATGCTAGAAACTGAATAGTACTAAAGATTTTGTAGTAAAGATTTTGTAGTAAAGATTTTGTACTAAAGAACTAAAAATTAAGGGCTAAACGTTAGTCCTAAGAATTATGTGGTACGCATTTAGCTTGAAAAAATTTAGTCTTGAAAGTTTTTGACTAAAACTACTAAATAATTTCTTATGCTAGGAATTAAATAAAAGCTATTGGTGTTAAAAATTTTAGTACAAAATATTTTGTATTAAACATATTACTAAAAAATTAAGAAACGTGTGTGCTAATTTTGCTAGAAAATGCTTATTGCTAAAATTTTTTTTAAAGCTTAGTACAAAAAATAATATACCAAAAATTATAACTAAGAAATAAGTACTAAAAATTTTGTGCTACTAATTTAGCTCGAAAAAGTTTTGTACTAAAAATTAATTAAAAAAGAGCGTTTTCTTGTGCTAAACATTTTAGTAGTAAAAATTTTGTACTAAAGACATAGTATGTACTAAAAAATTACTAATTTTAAGTGCTAAAAATTGCGTGCTACTAATATAGTTTGAATAAATTTATTGCTAAAAATTTTTAATAAAATTTTAGTAAAAAAAATACTGTACTAAAAAATTAGACGTAAAAATTACTAATAGATAAAAATTGGGCGCTTCTAATTTAGTTTGAAAAAATTTAGTGCTCAAAATTTTGTACTAAAATTTGAGTACAACAAATATTGTGGTAAAAAATTAGAGCTGAAAAATTAGTAAAACACAAAACTAATTTTGTGCTACTAATTAAGCTCGAAAAAATTAAGTACTAAACATTTTGTATTAAAAATTTTGTACTAAAAAATTAATAACAAAAATTTGGTACGCTTTTTTTAATAAATATAAAAAATTTTGTTTTTTTCTCATTGATTCTTTGCTTCCTTTCATTTTTGTGCCCCTTTCTTGTTTTTCTTTTTGTTCCCTTACCACAATCAACAACATTCTCGCACTACTACGATTTCACTTCAGCAAACATTTTCCATCTAATTTAACGTTAAACTTCACAGTTGACATTTATAAATCAACGCCTGTGTGCAAGTAAATCCGATACGTCTGACGTGCCCATGCAGCGGAATGCTTCCTATGTGTATGCGAGTAAATGGAAGAATGTCATAACCAGTTACAAAAAAAAAAAAAAAATAATAACATAATAAATAACATTTAATATAATACCTCCGCTTGATATAGTACAACAACAACAAAATAAAAATGAGCTACATTTGTTTTTTCTTTTTCTTTTTGCCTTTTGCGCTCTCTAAGCCCAACCTGCCCCGTTGCGCCACCTGCGACTTCGTGACATATCGGATTGCACTCCTCAAAAACCATGCCAGTTTGTGCTGTTGTTACTATTGTTGTTTTCGTAAACTTGACTGCGCTGCTGTGACAAGAGTGCCAAAGTGTTCGACATTCGAAAGCCGCTTAAGTAACTGCTGCAACAACGAACAAATCGGAATCAATTCACCACAAGATTGCTACTTATTTCAACGTGTACTTATGTACATACAGACATAAATATATATTTTCCAATACCTTTTTTTATAATTTTTATTTATTGCCGTTTAGAGAGACAAAGTTATATTTTTTTCCTTCTTTGATTGTAATTATTATTCTGGTTTGTATTTGGATTGTTTGTCGGCGGTGGCGGTGGTGCTGGCGGTACCGGCTGTGTCGGTGACTTATGTCATAACATGTCTACTTGAACTCGCATGACACATGATACACTTGGGAATTTTTCATACGGTTGCTTTTATTTTGCTTCTTCTTCTTCTTTACTATTTGATATCAGTACCGTTATTTCTGCATGAGTTGTGTATACGGTAGTGAGTATGTAGTAAAGGCTTCCTGATGATGACATGAGCTTACGTGTATTAAAGGGAGAAGGAATGTGCGTAGGTGGTTGTGCTGTGGGAATACGCTTTAATGGTAGTAGTAGTAGCTTTTATTTGTGTAGATATAGAATAAGAAAAAAGTATAAAAAATAAATTTTAGTACATCTTTAGTACAAGACTATTAGCTCGTTTCTTCAAGAGCGAAATACATAATCATTTTTAGCACTAATATTTTTAGTACACAATTTTTTATTACACATATTTTGTGCTAGAAATTTTTAGCACTAAATTTCTTGCAAGCAATTTTTAATATATACTCAAGTTTGTATTATGCTTTCTTAGTACTAATTTGTTAGTACTTATATTTAGTGACAGATTTTTAGAACTTAATTTTTACAAAAAATTGTAGTACACAATTTTTAGCATAAAATGTTTAATCTTAAAACCAAATTCCTCGGAAATAATTTTTAGTAGTTAAATTTTTCAACACTTTTTTAGTATAAAATTTTAGTGTCAAATAATTTTTGAACAAACTTTCTTGAAAAAATTTTTTAGTACATACCTACACACTTTGTACTAAATTTATTGTACTTAAATTTAATTCTTAACATTTTTAGAACTTAATTTTTATGGAGAACAAATTTCTCCCAAATAATTTTTAGTACAAAATTTTCAGTACACTTTAGTAGAAAATTTGTATGCCAGGCAACTTTTGTAGAACCTTTCAAAAAAATAGTTTTTGTTTTATACTAAGTTTTATAGTAAAGTTGTTTAGTACAAAAATTTTTAGTGCCTACAGCTGATATTTTAAGTATCTACAAAATTTCTTGCAAACAATTTTTAGTACTAAAATTTTTGTATCAAATTTTTTAGCACACTTTTTAGTACAAGATTTTTATTACATAAAATGTGTGCTACACAATTTTAATACAAAGTTTGTTGCACACTTTTTAGTACATAATTGTTTAGTGTACAATTTTCAACACTTAAATGTGTGGTGTTTTAAAAAAGTACTTTTTACAAAAAAATTTTAGTACTAAATATTTAGTACTCATTTTCTGGTACATATTTTTTGCAATAATATTTTTTAGTACATATGAAGTTTTCGTGAGAAGCCTTTTCATTTTAAGAAATAATTTATTACTAAAAATTTAGTACACAAAATTTTTAGTCCTAAATATTTAGTACTAATTTTTTGTACACATTTCTTACCAGAATATTGTTTAGTAAACATGAGGTTTTTGTGAGAAGCATTTTCATTTTAAGAAATAATGTATTACTAAAACTTTAGTACACAAGATTTCTTGAAGCAATTTTTTTTTTTTTTTTTTTTTTTTGACAGCGTACAAGTTAAAAAATTTTTTTTTGGCAAGTCTGGCAGTAACAAATCAAAGCTCCATCATGCTACTACAAACATACATACATACGTACTTCAGCTTCGGCGCAATTTTCCCAAAGCAATCATTTGAACAGTTCGATTAGTTTGTTAACAAACAGCTAAGAAACTCGTTACGAAAGTCAATTTTTTTACGCTAAACAAATAAACTAGAAAAAAAATAACCAAATAAAACAAACCAGAAAAATTAACAAAAAAAAGATATTCTTAGTGAATCGAGCGGAAGGTAAGCAATCAAAAACCACAAAACAAACTTAAACAAAAGTTGAAGAGTTGAAAAGAGTCGAATCGATGAAACGTTGTAAGAAGAAGAATTGATAGAAAGCTAAGAGCGAAAGGAAAGGCATAGACCATGTAATCAAAACACATTTATGACAAGGTTTGAAAGCCAAATGAGTAAATGTAGACAGACAGAAAGAGGCAAATAAAGCGACTTCCCCAAAGAAAATATACTATATTCTAGCGAAGCAATGAATGATGATGAAAGAGGATTTAGACAAGAGAATAAAAAGCTAAGCGGATGAATTGTGCAAGGACTCGTTAGTTTTACTTAGCATAGCCATACATATGTATGAATATGAGAGTGTCCTGAAGTTGATAATATACACATATCAGTGGCAAATAATTGCCAAACAGACAGAACAAATACCCTGCAGTAAATATATTTCACTGCTGAATGATCACTGGTGATTCTTTCTTGAATATTCATCAGACGGGCACAGACTGAGCACATTTTCAATATTTTATAGCTCTTTTCTCTCACAATTTCGAAAAAATAGAACTACACGTGTTGTTTGAATTTTGAGTAAAAAAATTTGATATTTTTTGTGAGTTTGGGCCAGTTTGATATTTTTTATTGAATTAAATTGAGGATGTTAATGGTGGTCAGGAGAAGCGTGGAAAACTTTCAAATAAAAATGAGAAAAATCGCATCACACCTCGAATGGTACCCCTGATGAAGTTATTGGCACAGAAGGAGCATTAGCAAAGCGCGATCCAAATGATCGATCTTTCGCCTCTTTGAAAGGCATTGTCACAGAAATGACTTAACATGCAAGCGAAATCTCTGCCACCATCATTGCAAGGGCGTAATTTGGTCGGTGCTGCTGAATTCGGTCAGGCAAAACAATGGGTCTGTGTGCACCAGTATTACCGCTACCACTCTTGCTAATATCTTCACTACGTTGTCTTCTGCTACCGCCTCCGCATATGCCACCGGTTTCTGGTTATGTTTTATGTAATATAAATGTGTATAAATGTGTATGTATGTATTTACATTTGTAAATTAAGAAAAAAAAAAAATAAAAAGAAGAAAAATAAAAAATTTTTTATTTATTTTATTTTGGTTTGCAAGGATATTTCATCAACCATTCATTAAAGAATCAGCAAGCCCTCTTCCATTAGAAATCATTAAGTAATCATCACACATTCAACAGTGAATATTCCTATTTTCGAAATCTCTCTTTCAATTTCGAATGAGAGCTCTCTCATTTTTTTTTTGTTTACTGCACACCGTTCATCAGTAGTTCATGTAGAAGTCAGCGCTGAACAGTCATGCAGTGCTCCTCAATAAAATCATTGATGAACTCAAATCATTTATATGAAAAATTCAGCAGTCTTTATATGAAACTTGTCATCGATGCCTCCTCACTAAGTGGGGAATTTCATCAGTGATTCATGAGGTTTTCACTTCGGATATTTACTGCGGGGTAAAGGCAAACAACACAAACAAACATTTAAGAGTTTTATACAGTTTACATCTCATACCGGAAACGGAAACATTGCGCGGCTTGCCTGCAGACAAGCCCAATCAACAGCAAGTGAGCAAATAAGCAGCAGCAGCGGCGGTCGCTTTCAAAAGTCAGACAATCAAAATTAAATAGCAGTTTGGACAAAATGAAAAAAAACGACAAAAATAGATATGCTCAAATCAAAGCCAGACAAACCAGACACAGACACAAAGTTCCTGCAATCGAACAAAAGCAAACTGATCATTAAATAGGCGGTGGGGAGAAGCAGGGAAAAGAAGTCCAATGCAGCAACTTTTTCAAAGCAAAATTTCCAATGGCAAAAAGTAGTAGTTCGAGTGTACATACATACATATATGTAAATCGATAAGTGTATGTGTGTGATTTTTGAACGATTTTTTGAACAATAAAAGGATGTCATGTAACTAATAATAAAATTGCTTGTGGCTACACAGGGAGAGCCGCCGACCGATAAATAGAAATTGGAGTTGCATATGTATGTACATAGGTAGGTATAACTTAACCCAGTAATGATTTAAAGTATGGTAGAATACGAGCAGAGGTTACGCCACACTACTATCAATGTAGAACAAATAGTTTAGTACTAAAATTTAGTTTAAATAATTTTTCTATTAAAATTTAGTAGGTACTAAAAATCTTTGCTGCTGGAAAAAATTATTGTATTGTATTGTATACATGTGCTAAAACACTAAGTGTTAATAACTAAATTTTACAAACATAGTAATAAAATTTAGTACCAAAAATTTAGTACTAAAAATCTTTAAAACCAAACAAAAAATGTGTGCTAAAAAAGTTAGTCCGATCAATTTAGTACTAGTGTAATAAAATTTAGTACTAAATGTGTAGTAAAAATAAATTTAGTACTAAAATTTTGTTTAAATAATGTTTTACTTAAACTTAGTAGGCTAAAAAAAAATTATAGTCCGAAATGGATCCATAACTTCTACCAAAAAAAAAAAATTTTTCAATTTTTCTTAATTATAAACTGGCCAATAGCTCATAAAAAATTCACATAAAATAATTATTAGAATTAAAACGGCCATGTAAAAGCAAACGTTATAGTTGGCATATTTATGTCAAAAAACTCAGTTCTAATAATTTAGTACAAAAAAAAAATAATAAATATTTAGCGTCAAAAAAATTAAGTACTCACAATCTTTAATAACAAAACAAATTGTGCCAAAAAAGTCAGTACGACAAATTTAGTACTAAATCTTAGGTAAAAGAAGTTTAGTAATAAAATTTTATTCAAATAATTTTTTACTAGAATTTTGTAGGTTCTACAAATCTTCGGCGCTAAAAAAATTATCGTTGGTATATTTATGCTAAAAAAATTAGTATATATTAATAATTTAGTACAAAAAAAAATTAAAATGAAAAGTTTATTAAAAATGAATTTAGATACTAAAATTTAGTAGGCACTAAACTTAATGATGTTAAAAAAATTTATGTTGGTATGTTTGTGTTAAAATTTCAGTTCTAATAATTTAGTACACAAAAATAGTAAATAAAGTAAAAAATCTTCTATAACAAACAATAAAATGTGTGCTAAAAATTCAAAACGAAAAATTTGGTAAAAAAAAATTAGTACTAAAAGTGTGATAAAAGGAAATTTTGTACTAAAAAATTTTAGCAAAAAAATTTCAGACTAAGTAACTTTGCTGATGACACCTGAATAAAAACTAGTATTTTTGCATATTAGAAGCTTCCTCAGCTACTCATAGCGGTATTTACTGTATAAAATGTGCCTCGCAGTCACCCTGTTCAAACTTTTTCTCACGAGCCAAGCTTCAAGCCATCAATTCAGTTGCAAGTGATCCTAAAACGGTCAATACGCACATGGAGCTCAACAACAGGGATTTCTTGAATAGGCTGAATTCCGTATAGCTTTTCTCTTCCGGAAAAGTTTCAAAAGCTTGACCTTAAGTTTTGAATATTTTGAGTTCCCAATTAGATGTATGGTACTTGACAATGGCTGTTAACTACTTAAGCTCTCTCTATACCTCTTACACTGGGTGCTTTAAGTGACCCACAGCAGACAGGAAAACTAGGTACCTACTGCCTTTTATCTGCCTACATTCGGCACAAGTATTAAAAAAGACATCCCTTTGAAATTCACAAAAGTGCGAATGGCTATCGCTTTAGCAACGAGCACAGGGTGCGAGTTTTCGCCGATGTTTGGTTTCCTGCGGCGCACCAAAAAGGCAATCAAACTTTATTTGTGGTTGGCGGCAATAGAAAAATGCAAACAAGAAGAAAACTTCAAAATTGTATAAATGAAAAAAACTAGAAATTGCAAAAATGCCACTAACATTGTGAATAGTACTCGTAGTGCGTGTGATTGCAAAGGGAGCAATTTCAAAAAATTTGAAAATTTTTATTACACCCATATGACCATAGCTAGGTTATTTATACACACTAGACCTTCAATAACACAAACATAACTGAAGTGAGTTGTGCTGCAGAGCACAAAAACAAAATTGCGTGTGTCATAAAAACACAGAAGAGTATTGGCATTTCACTTTCAATTTCAATTTTAATTGAAAAATTGGTTTTTTACAACTGCTGAGGGTGTGTGTCCTTCATGGCATTTATTGGCTATGCTCATATTGGAGATTGAAAAAAAATTTAAGTAAGACAAATTCTGAGGTGAGAAAAGAAATTAAAAAAGCCGAAGGTAGTTAGAGGGTGTGAACTAATGCATTTTCTTTGTACTAAAAGAAAGCAGAGCGAAAGTGCAATTAATTACTTCTTGCGTTAAAAGCATTTTATAGGAGCGGAAAAATTATTGTTGCACTTTTTAGAAAATTTATTATTGCTTTTTAGCGTTAAATCAGAATTTTCTATTGCATAAAATTATTGCCTACAACAAGTTCAATTTACTGCAAGTTCGCGCTATGTACATACATACTTAATAATATAATGCAATGGCGCTATTATAACTCTGACGAGTTTTATGGCCGAACTTCTCTCCCAATTCGAGGTGTGCTCCTTTTTGTTTTTCCTACTAATTGGGTGGACCTACAGTTTTATGCCGGCTCCGAACGGCGAATGCATTTTTTGTGAGAAGCTTTTTCATGGCAGAAATACACTCGGAGGGTATGCCGCCCACTGCCGAGAGGTGACCGCTGCTCTTAAAAAAACCCAATAATTGGATTTTTTCCTAATTAGAAAAATTTTCTTGGTGTTTAGCTCGGACTGAGGTTTGAACCCGAGACCTCTGGCATAGCAGGCGAGCACTCTACCCACTGCACCACAGCGGTGCATACTTAGTGTGCATAATTGCGCTCATCAAGGCGTCTTAACACTTGAAATTGATGACTTACATAGGCGCCATGAGCAAAAATAGAAAAATAGGCAACGCTGTTAACATCTAAAGTAAAAGTAGTAAAATAACAGTTTCAAAAAAAACAACAACAAAAAAATTAAATGTGTCAAAAATTACATAAAAATCACCTAAAATTTGTCATAAAAAAAGAGAGGCCAATGTCGAAAGCGGCAACGTTGCAAAAAAAAGATAAAAACGAAAAAAAAGAAAAAAAAAACACCAAAAAAATCGTAAAAATGACAAAAAAGTCATAAAAATATAAAAAATCCATAAAAAATAGAGAATATTTGGCACGAAATTGCGCAAAAATAGAAAAATAATTGTCATACGAAAACAAATAAAAAGGCACGTGCTGCGCATAGCCAAATAACGGCAAGTGACGTCTGCGAGAGCGAGAGAGAGAGAGAGAGAGAGAGAGAGCGAGTGGCGAGCTAGCAGTACCTACAAGTGGCGAGCTTACGGTACAAGCCGCTAGCTAACGGTATGCAAGACTGCTGAAGTGTGAGCATTTTTTTTGATGCATGCGAATCGATTGAAACTATTTGTTTTTTATGGTAAGCAATAAATTGCTTGCTAAATGGTCTATAAAATGGTAATAACATGAATGAATGTGATGGAATTGAATTTCAATGCAAACGTGTGAGATGAAATATCTACTAGTGAGTGAATTAGATGGGAAAGGAAGTGAAAAGATAGAAGAAAGAAATAATAATAATGCAAAAGAATTAATAAGAAAACATCACTTTTGCCATTAGGTAAAGACAATACATCATAAAGGTGTTCTTTAATGAATGAAGTGCGGAAATTGTAGTATTAAATTGAGCTCGAAAAGCGCTTTTCTCAAGTGCTTCTCATGTTATGTTGATATCGTCCAATATTCGGAAGCACTGAAAGCCTTTACCCCGTCGTGTGGAAACGCATACTGCATTAAACCTCCTCCTATTGTCAGTATCGAGTATCGAACCCCCCGGTACTAATGTCAAGCTGCTGGTTTTGAGCACTAGGTTTTATTAATATAGTTAAAAAAGGACAAAAAAAATTAGTACTAAAATCTTTAACATCAAAAAAAAAAATTGTGCTAAAAATTAATATGAAAAATTTAGCAAAATAATTTAGTACTAAAAGTTAAAAGTAGTAAAAATATATTTAGTACTAAAATTTAGCTCAAATAATTTCTTTACTAAATTTTAGTAGGTGCTTAGAATCATTGATGCTGAAAAAACAATTTCGTTGGTATCTATATTTGTACTAAAATCTGATTGCTAATAATTTATTAAAAAAACTAGTAATAAAAATTTATTACCAAAAATTTAGTATCAAAAAGTTAGTACTAAAATCATTAAATCCAAACAAAGAAAATCTTTACGAAAAAATTTATTTAATAAAAATTAGTGTCAAAAGAAATAAATTTAGTACTAAAATTTATTTTAAATAGTTTTTGTACTAAAATTTAGTAACTAGGTGCTAAAAATGTTTGATGCTGGAAAAAATTACAGACCTGTACTAAAAAAACTCAGCATTAACAATTTAGTGCAAAAAAACAGTATCAAAAATTTAGTACAAAAATTTAATAGGTACTAAACACATTTTAACACCAACAAAAAATTGTGCTAAAAAACCAATACGAGAAATTTAGTAAAAATAATTTAGTAGCAAAAAAAATTTCGACATAAGCAGTACCTCTGCTAGTGTTGCTCGTACAACGATTGTAATCGATGCTAACTTATATTGACATATTTATGCACTTAAATATTTAATATGCTCTTCTATGTATATGCTTGCTGTTGGTGACAGGCATTTTTTGTATGTTATGCAAGGGAAGATTGTTTAAGAGATCAATTTGACATTTGAGGTTTCAAATAAAGTCAATCATTGATGTGTATGAGATAATATACTCTGCAGTAAAAATCCGAAATGAATCCTTTATGAATCACTGATGAAATTCACATATGACTGAGGAGGCTGAGGTGAATACTTTCATATAAAGACTGATGAATTTTTCATATAAATGATTTGCTTTCCTCAGAAAAAAAAAAAATAAAATGTGTACTCAGTTATGACGACAGTGATGAATATTCAACAAAGAATCATCAATAATCATTTAGCAGTGAAACAAATTTACTGCAGGGTATATGCACTGCATGTGAAAGAAATGTCAAACTTATGAATTTTTCAGATGATAAAGTAAAGAAAAATATTTTGATGAGCTGAAGTAAAATTTGACAAGTGACATCTTAAAATTACTTTTCCAACTTTTGTATTTATAGAGCTTTATTTGAGGTTAATGTGTATTAAACATTTCATAGCAGTTGCTGTCTGGAGTTTAACTGTATCCATTCATATGCATACATTGTGTAGGTACCATAAAAATATAGCTTTTTTAATCCACCAAAGATGTGCTATAATAACTGCAGAATTTCACTAAAAAAAGGTTCTGCACAAAACTTTGTGTAAATACTTTTTTGCCTTTATAAACTCTTAAGCCCAACACACCATATTTAGTTCCAAATTAAACTGTAACTGCACGCATGCAATGCTTTTGGCTTGCTTTATCAAAGGGCATGTCGTTGCAAAAAAAAATTAAAAAAAAAAAAAATAAATAAATAACAAAAAAAAACCAATCCTCAAAGTCAAGCAAAAAAAGCAATCCCCACCGTCAAACAGCCAGCAAGTCTATAGAGCGCCATAAATCAGCGCCATGGCGCTAATAATGCACGCAGTATAACCGCCGCTGGCGACACGGCACACACAAACACACTTTTTCATTTAGCTTGCTTTTTTTATATCACGCAGTCAAATATTGCCAGTGCGACAGTGGCTTAGCTTAGCTAATATTGGCACCCCAACACACGTGTCACAGCTGTGACAAAATTAAAGCAAGAGCTAGGGGGCCTACTATGTATAGTATGTACGCAAAGAAAGGGCGGCTAGAGTGTGAACTCAATGAAAGGGCTAGCGTGCAAACACGTAAAGCTTGTTTGAATTTGAAAAGTTTTCAGCGACAAGCGTATAAAAGTCACGCTAATGAAGAATGAAGCTGAGGCAAGCGAGTTGGTGCTGCTGCTTGCGGTTGTGGCTTGCCATTAATTTCTGCTTTTTGCATTAGACTCACATGCCATGACACTAAAAATGCGCTATAAACAGAAGACAAATGATATGTGCGCTTTTCATAGAACTTATACTTCTTTTTGCTGTTTTTTTTTTTTTTCAAACAAAAACTTTTTCACTTCCTTTCTTTTTTCGCATTTATGTGCCTTATGTGCTGTAATGCACATTTTGTTGTGCAATTGTGGGTACTTCTTTTTTTTTTTTCTTTAAAATTTCTCACACCTTTTTTTATTGATTTTATTCGTGTTTAATTTCGCATTTTCTTTTGTCGCGCAGTACAAATTTCTATGAAATTAAATTTATTTTATGTTACTTTCGTGTACTTATACACATATTCTGTATAAAAGTGCACTTTTATGACGCTCCTTGCAATTTTTTGGGGTCCAACCCTATTTTTGGTGCGCGCATCACGTCTTTATACCAATTCCCTTCACGGCGTGCAACAGCAATGCTGCCTCTTAAAGCAGCCAACGTCAAGTTCACACCGTTGAAGGGATCATTAATATTGTAGCAACATGAAAGAGCAAAGGGGGAAAAAAGCAAAAAAAAGAAAAAAAGCAAAAAAAAGAAAAAAGGAAAAAAGGAAAAGAGGAGAAAAAGTCACATTTGAAAGAAAATAAATGCAAATAAAAAAGGTAGAAGCATACAAAGAAGGATCAAAAAAGGAAGAAAAAAGAATAAGAAAGAAAACGCTGCAGCGTGGATGTGCTGGAATTCTTTTTATGCGCGTTGCTTTGTTATTGCTGCATGACGTTTCTTCGTGCGCTCACGGTGTCGCCAGTATTGCCGCTGCATTGCGTGCAACTGTAAAAGTGCAATGCCATCCTCGACGCTCCATCCACTGCTGTATTGAAGTTATGCATACACAGTTATGTATGTGCCACCGCACAAATAGTTAGAGAAGAGAAAGAAAAAGAAAAAAGCAGGAGCATAGAAAATTCTATGACATGCGTGCGTGTGTTGCCGCTAGACGCTTAAATGCGCTATTTTTGTCGCATTTTGAGAAGCATTAAGTGCGTTACTGTTGGCACATTATGAGGCGGCGAGGCAAAACAAAAAATCATGCACATTAATGTGTTACACAAACCACAACCAACACGCGCGGCTTACGCGGAAGCTTGTGAAAAAAGCGACTAAAACTCCAAAATTGATTGCTGGAGTTCTCACGAAGGCCTCTTGGAAGCACTTTGCTCCCGCTAGAGAAGTTATTAAATCCATGTAGTGCTTACAAAAGCAGCTGAGACTTTAAATCAAACAGAGTTGCTTTACTGTAAGCGTTTAATTCGTGCCCTCTCGTGGACCTGTAACAAAGCTATCAAAACTCAATGCATATAATGCACATTAGACCTCTAACGACGTCTATTTTTCCAGACTCTCTAAAAGAGGGGTTAAAATAACCTTTTCGTGTTGGAGTTATAGGGCTAAGATGTTCTAGAAAATTATTCGCCATAAAATTTCACTAGGAGTCTGCTCAGAAAAAATATTTGTAAAATGAACCTGGTTTCTGATTTTGCGCATCGCTAGATGTCGCCCAAAAATACCTTTTTTCAGACTATCTAAAATGGGGGTCAAAATAACCTCTTTTTTGTGGAGTTAGAGGGCTAAAATATACAAGAAAATTACTCGCAATAAAATTTCACTAGGGGTGCTCTAAGAAAAAATCTTTGTAAAATGAACCTAAAAGACCATAAGATGCAAGCAACATACATATATTGCTAGGAATGTTAAATGTGTTTTATTTCATGTTATACTGAAGCTATCGGAATACTCCTTTTACAAGAGATTAATGGTTTTTGACGACGATTAACATGCAGGCATAAAAAAGTTACATTAAGTTGATATAAAATTACGTACTGGGTGGTAGTGATCCCAATGACACACTTAGGGTTAATATAGTAGAAATCTTGCTCTCACGCCAAAGACACTGCTCGATTAAACTGAGAGATCGCACTATAATTACCACAGGTATGAAAAAAATGTGTCTTTGACCACTAAAGAAAAAAATAGAGTTGCCACCTTCTTAAAAATTTCGATTAGTTAAATTAAAAAATATTAAGATATTAGAGCACATCGTGTATTTTTTCGAAAAAACGTGGGAACTCGAATTGCAAACCAAATTTGAAATTTTTTCCGGAATAAAATTTGTAAAAATCAATTAAATATTACAATATGGATAACAAATTGAGGGTGTTCAAGTGAGCTAATCGCGGTAAGTATTTTTTGGGGGTTGCCACCTTCTTAAAGATTTCGGTGAGGTAAATTAATAAAATAAATAGGTATAATATAACATATTGTCTACTTTTGGAAAACATTTAGAAATTCTCATTGCAAAAAAAAAAAAAAATTGTTTTGAGAGTTGCCACCTGTTTAATTTTTTTAACACGATAAAATTTGTAAAAGCTAATTAAATATTAAAATACGGGCAACAAATTGAGGGTGTTCAAGTGAGCTAACCGCTGGAAATATTCCTTTCGAGGGTTGCCACCTTTTTAAAAATTTCGCTTAGGTAAACTATTAAAATTGATACAGTATAATATAGTATAGTCTACTTTTGGAAAATATGTAGAAACTCTCATTGCAAAAAAAATTTGTTTTGAGGTTTGCCATCTGTTTAAAATTTTTTAGCTCAATAAAATTGTAAAAAATTATTTAAATATAGGTATTAAATCGAAAAAAATTAAAATTTTTAAAGGGGCGCATAGTGGACTTTTTTTGTTCCCTAAAAGGCGAGACGGCCTAATGCACATATCGTCGGTTTTCTGCCAGAAACACGAATGTGAAATTTTTTCTAAGTACGATGTCTGCTCTTTATCGGGTATATATTGATGTAATAACAACTAATATTGGTATAATTTCTTGTGTAAACATACATACATAATATGTACTTGTACACTCAAAAAAAAAATTTCTCTCGATCAAAGACATAATTTTCCTTATTTTGAACACGCGTCCCAATACAAAATTTTCTTTGTTTTGTGTAAATTTTCTCAAAAATGTGGAAAAAACATAAAAAAATATTCAAACAAATTCGTTGCCATGGGGATTTGTATGGGAATTTAATTTCTCAAAATTAAAGAAATCAAGTCTTCAAAACAAGGAAAGTTGGGAATTGAATGGCGCTTAAAGAATTTTTCATTATTTTAATGTATGAATTTTTTCAAAACAAGTATATGAAACCATGGTAACGCATGTAACAACAATATTTTATAAACCTTTTAACATGTTTTAAGGAAAATTTACTCAAAACAAAGAAAGTAGTGTTCAAAATAGGTAAACAATTTCTTTGACCCCTCCATATATTTTTTTTCTCTCAGTATATGTACATAAGCATATATACAAATACTAATTGTTATTATATCAATATATACCCGATAAAGAGCAGACATCGCACTTAGAAAATATTTCACATTCGTGTTTCTGGCAGGAGACCGACGATATGTACATACATATGTATGTAAGCATGCTAGACTGTGTATGTTGCCCTTTTTGTTGTTGCTGCTGCACATGTTGTAGATATCATGCCACATTGTCATATGCACATAAATATGTATTAGACACACCTTAGGCGGCGTCGTCGTCGTCGTCGCAGTGCATCAAGCGCGCACTTTAAAGGAAAGCCCTTTTGCCAGCAGCAGCAACTGCTGCACAATAAGTGACGCTCCCAGTCAAAGACACAGACTATAAACACATGTGTTTTGCACACACAGGAATACATACACATGCGTTGTATACACACATGAACACACATGCGTTTTATACACGCGAGCAAACAGCGCTCTATTGGGCTCCTCAGTGCAAGCAAGTAGTACCCCCTTTTCGCTTCCTTTCTTTCCTTTTTGGCGCTATTAACGCTGCTTTCATTGAATTTCACATTCTATCAACTACTTTGGCATGCCACAATATTTACTTACATGCATTTATGTTTCATGAGTTTTCATCACTAGATACTGCGGCTGTCGCTGCCTTTGCCGCATTTTGTGGCATTACAACGCAATGCCACACTTCCTCGTGTGTTGACAATGTTGCAACTTCTAAGTAATACACAATCAATTTTGCGTGTGCTTTATCGTGTATGTATGTATGTAAGCATATAAAGCGCCCGTGTTGGCGTGCACTTATTTAATATTATGATGCTTTGTTGGCGTTTGTTGCGGTTGTTTGTTGTTGTTTATTGTTGCTGGAAGGTAGTTAGTTGGTGTTGTTGTTAATTTGTGGTAAGAAACATTATTGTTTGGTATTTTATAAAAACTTTCATGTGCATATGTATGTACCTACAAAGAAGTGATGTTTATAATTTGGAAAGTACTCGTGCTGTTATGTCTAGATGTATACACGAATGACTAAGGTTAAATGCTTGAGAGAATATACCCCCATGCTCAAAATATTCGCTTAAGAGTAAAAATCATCAAGGTTAGACCATAATCTATATACTTTCTGCCAATCTTTCGTAAATTTGTATTCCAAAACGGATTGCTTTTCCGGCTTGTTCCTATACTACTTAGAAAATCTTTAAAAAAATGTTAGGGTTACCACCTTCTTGCAAAATTTTAATTATATAGTTAAATTAATAAAATTAAAATATTATAGCACAACGTGTATTTTTTCGAAAATATTTAGAAATTCCTATTTCAAAAAAAAAAAAAATTCTATTGAGGCTTGCCACCTTATTGAGTATCAAATTAAAGACGTTTAAGAGAACTAGTCGCTTGAAATATTTTTTTGAGGGTTGCCACCTTATTAGAAAAATTCAATTCGGTAAATTGATAAAATAAATATATTACCTTTAGCATATCGTCTATTTTCCGAAAATATGTAGAAATTCTCATTGCAAAAAAATTTTGTGTTGACACCTGTTTGAAATTGTTTAACACAATAAAATTTTTAGAAATCAATTAAATATTACAATATTGCTATCAAATTGAGGGTGTTGAAGGAAGCTTGTAAGTGCTGAAAATAAATTATTTGAGAGTTGCCACCTTTTTACAAAATTTCCATGAGGTAAATAACTTCAAATATTTTCTTGAGAGTTGCCACCTTCTTAAAAAATTTCGATAAGGTATATTAATAAAATTAAATTATTATAGCATATCGTCTGTTTTTCGAAAATATGTAGAAATTCTCACTGCAAAGAAATTTTGTGTTGCCATCTGTTTGAAATTTTTACCACAATAAAATTTTTAGAAGTTAATTAAATATTACAATATGGGTATCAAATTGAAGGAGTTCAAGAGAGCTAATCACCGAAAATATTTTATTGAGGGATGCCACCTTCTTAAAAAAAATCGATAAGGTATATTAATAAAATTAAATTATTATAGCATATCGTCTATTTTCGGAAAATATGTAGACATTCCTATTGCAAACAAAAAATTTGTTTTGAGTGTTGCCACCCGTTTGAAATTTTTAGCCCAGTAAAATTAATTAAATACATATTACAATATGGATATCAAATTGAAGGCCGCCAAGGGAGATAATCGCTGAAAATATATGTATGTCTGAGGGTTGCCACCTGTTTTTAAAAAAATTAGTCAACTTAATAAAATTAATATATTATAGCATATTGTCTATTTTTCGAAAATGTGTACAACAACAAATTTGTAACCAACAAAATTTTTTTGGGCAATAAAATTTTTAGAAATTAATTAAATATTGCAATATGGTTACCAAATGAATGTAGTTCAAGAAAGCTTATGGTTTAAAATGTTTTTTTAAGGGTGCCTCTTTTTATAGATTTTGAAACTAAGCTTATTTGGTCATTAATTTTGTGGAAATAAAAATATAGTGGCCATACAACCGATGTTCCAAAAAAAAATATGTGTGCGCTAACTCTTCGGCATAATCGTAGCCAGGAGATACCTTAACTTGTTGTAAATTTAGTATGCGCTGTTTATGTGTATCTATACTTGCCCAAGTGTCTCAGTCTAAGTTTATACTCGTATTTGTATCTTCAATGAACTGTAAACATGCTGCAAGCATTCTTCCAATACACGCCAAACTCTCTACGCCGCACAGTGGTTCGGCTCCATACATTTTGCGGAAAAAAATAGAAGGAGTGGTCCTAGGCCATTGAAAGTTTGCACAGAGGTTATATGTGAGCTAATTCAGAAATTTTCAAAAAATGGTTGAAATCGGTCAACCCCTAGGGGTACCTCCCTTGGACCTATAAAAAAATGATTTAAATATAAATTTTAGTTTCAGCTAAAAAAAAATTAAGATATCTTCACGAAACTTGGTACATGAGTTACCCTCATTAAAGGCATTGACAGCACCAAAAATTGTTGAAATCGGCCACTCCCTAGGGGTACCTCCCCTGGATCTATAGTAAAAAATTTTAAAGAAAAATTTTAATTTCAGCTCAAAAAATTAAGATATCTTCACGAAACTTGGCGCATAAGTTACTGTCATGAAAGATATCGACAATACAAAATATAGGCGTGATTGGCAAACAACCACGCCCACTTTTCCTACACCTTTTATTCAAAAACAAATGAAGATATACATTTTCAGTAACTGAAAAGATCCCTTGTAAAAATTTGATGTACTTAATGATTATATTTATAATACATATAATCGAAAATATATCTATGTATGTATATATGGAAAGAAAAAAAAAACAAATATAAGAAAAATGTTTAATGATTTAGCATATTCTTGACAACAGGATCCAATTCCACACACTTTTTTTTGGGTTGTCGTCTTATGGACTTTATATAATGATCAGAACTTGCCAGCAATCGATTAATAACATCTGTATTGGTAGAAATTCTCACTTTTCCTAGAAAAAATAAGCCTAGAAATCATAAGCCCCACTTACTAGTAGGGGTTAACTCAGAACATGATAAGGAGTTCAACTTTTCTGCTGAAAAAGTATCAATAAGTCGTCTTGTTGTGTCATCAAATAAACTTTGCAAATTAACAGCAGCATTTGTTTCTGTTACCACAATTTCGTCGGGATACAATTTTTTTCATCTAATACCTTAAAATAAGCTGGTAAAACGTTAAAACAAATGTGTTTGTTGCTATTGTTGTTTGCAAACCGCAATGTTATGACGAATGTGTTTATCGTTATTTTTGTTTGCATTACCATTGATTCTAACAAATTAGGTGTATAATCGACCAATCTCCATTCTTATCTAATCCTCTCTGTGCCTTCATATTCGTAAACAAAAAAAGATGTAAACGTTAATATATACGCATGAGCCTAAAAGCATGCTACATTTTGTCAATTTTAACAAAATTTGTTGGGACTTTCGACATTTAAATCAAGTTTACATCGATTGGGGAAAATATGGGAAAAAATTTTTAACAGAAATCGATAGAAGACATTCCAAACATTCATTTTATTACAGTTAGCGAGTGTAGCACGCTGTAGCACACAAACTTTTTCTCCATCGAAGTTGGAAAAGGTAGCATTTATGAAGTACCATTTTTGCTGGCCTATATTTTTTTTAATATTTATTTATTTATTTATTTATTTATTCAAACTATTTGTACATATAAGCTTTTAGGGCTTTTATAGTACATCTGATAGGTGGTAACAAATTCTGGTATTTAACATTAATTTCTTAAAAACTAGATACATTTAATATAAATTACGTATATAAATCAAAGAGTAAATATACAAAGATAGGAACTTTAGATAAATAAATACATTGGGTAGATAGAGGATAAAAGAATAGAGAAGAAAAAAAAAAAAAAAAAAACATCAAGAAGAGAGAGGAGTTAAATTGCAATAAGTTATTTAATTTAATTAATTGACTTGAAATAATTGTGAATCACCTTTCTGTAGTTGCTCCTACTGAGAGTCACCTTAATGGACTCAGGAATAGAATTCCAAAGTCTCACAGCATTAATGAAAAACAGCCTTGACGAAGACAGGTACACATATTTGGGAATAATCAGATTTTGATGTCTATTTGATCTGGTAAACATAAGTTTTTCATACAGATAATTGGGACATTTATATACAATAAGTTTGTGCAGGAATATACAATTTCTTGCCACAAGGTAATCTAATATGCTACATCCAAGAATTTCAGTTTTCCACGGTGAAATGTGGTCATATCTTTTGAGTCCATAAACATAACGCGTTATATTGTTGAATGCAACTTCAATTTTGTGCGACGAAACAGAGTCAAGCTTGCTGTAAACAAGTTCACAATAAGTGATATGTGGCAAAATAAGTTGAACAGCAAGCTTCTTTCTTATATTTAGAGGCGTATACGAGGCAGACATTTTTAACCTGCGCAATACAACATACACACTACTTATAACTTTATTAATATGGTCTGTACAAGTTAACCCAGAATTCACAACAAAGCCTAAATTTTTTATTTTGGAGCTAAACATTAAAATACTGTTACCAATGGTAAGCTTAGGAATATCTTCAACATATATTTCACTGTTACTAATGGGCAAAACATAAGACTTGGCAGCATTTATACAAAGACAATTATCACGGGCCCATTGTGAGATTGCAGACAAGTCACTGTTAATTTTACAACACAAATCCTCAATTAAGCCAATACGACTTGACATATACAACTGAATGTCGTCAGCATAGGCATGGACATTCACATACTGGCATACAGAGAATACATCATTCACAAAAAGACTAAATAAGAGCGGACCAAGAACAGAACCTTGCGGCACACCAGAGACAACATTTTTAAACACAGAAGATGCAGCCGTGCAAGTAACCTTCTGGGTCCTTCCTTCGAGGTAGCTGGCCATTAGTTTAACAGAACAATTTGAAAATCCAAAAAAATGTTTAAGCTTTTTACATAGCAAATCATGATTTACCAAGTCAAATGCTTTGGAGAAATCCAGCAGGCAAAGAAGTGTTAGATTACCATTGTCAAATTGTATCCTAATATCATCAGTTATTTTTAGCATAGCCGTTGAACAGCTGTGCTTAGGTCTAAACCCAGATTGTAATGGAGACAATAGATTGTTTTTATGGACAAACAATGAAATCTGATCTGCCATAAGAGACTCGCAAACTTTAGAAAAGGCTGGCAGTATACTTATCGGTCTGTAATCACTTGGGTTGGTTGGAATATTCTTTTTGGCGATTGGAACAATGACAGCAGTTTTCCACACTGACGGGAAACATGCGGTAGTAAAGCAGTGGTTAATAATATGCGTCAAAGTTCCCAATATATAAGGCAGCACAAGCTTTGCAAACCTCAAAGATATACCATCTGCACCAATAGCATTAGACTTGATTCTCATGAAAGACTTAAGCACTTCAGCTTCTGCTACCGCTTCAAATTGAAATACAGTCTCAGGAGAAAGTTTATCAACAACATTTTTGTCGGGAGGGATGAAGCTGTGTTTGATGGCACTGAAATACTCATTAAGGGCATTCGGATCAATTTTGCATTCAGGCTTAACTTCTCCATGTATATTAAGCCTTTTGAGATTACGCCAAATGTCTCTTGTGGGCAAAGTGGGACTCAGCTTGGAGTTACAATAATTACGTTTCGCAGTCCTAATAATGGCAGTTGCTTTATTTCGGGCAATTTTATACTGCGACCAGGCGAAGTCAGTGCATGTCCTTCTCCATTTAGCAAGCAACCTGTTGCGATTTTTAATCGCCAAGCTTACTCTTCTATTGTACCACGGACAAGAGCTATTTATGGCCCGAACCGTACGCTCAGGAACATGATGATCAAATATTTTGGTCAGGGTTTTATTTAAAAAGTTGAGCTTTTCATCCACAGTCTCAATGAACCAACAGTAATCCCAGTTAACAAATGACAGATCAGCATACAAATTATCAACATTTATGGACTTAAAGTCACGATACGTAAAAGTAACACTATCAACAGGACAGTTAAACGACACATCGAGTGTACAAAATAAAAGATCATGATCAGAGACGAAAAACATTTGATTATACTTCAGTATATGGTCCTGGCTGGATGTAATAACAAGGTCTAAAAGGCTAGGATTCGAGTTGTTAGCATATCTCGTTGGTATTAATTTGTTTACAATGGAGAGGCCTGCAGCAGATACGTGGTCAAGTAGCTTAGTGGCATATGAGTCATTTAAAAGAAGATTTACATTAAAATCACCACATATAATATAACGCTCATACTCAATCAAATACATGGATAACTTTACAAAAAACGAATCTAACATGCAACACCTATTAGGGTTATATACACAGGATACTAGAATTTTAGTAACATTGTCAGAGATTTCGGCTATAATGAATTCCGTATCACAGTTATCTGATAAAACTAGAGGCTTAATTTTAAGGGCAGATCTGCAATAAAGTGCTACACCACCTCCCTTTTTAGTAGTTCGATCGTGACGAATAATACTGTAATTGGGTATTCCATAATGGCTATCTACAATTATAGGGTTAAACCAGGTTTCTGAGATACATATGACATCAACTGCTGATCCCTCAAATATGTGCTTAACGTAGTCAAATTTATCGCCATTAAGACTACGTGCATTAAAATGAACTATGTTGAAGCCACATGACTGCTTGCATAAAATATCTAACAAGGTCTTATGATTATTATTAATGCCGGAGACAGATTTCCTAGAGGGATTTAAATCATACATATGTATATACGTAGACAGAGCGGAGCATCAAATACAAGAAAGGCAAGACACAACAAAACCCAACAAAAACAAAAGTTATTGCAATAAAATAAGTCATATAGAGGCATAAGCATAAGAACAAACTCATAATTAAAAGGGGAAATTAGAGAGAGCAAGAAAGAGAAAGAGGAGGAAAAGAATATACATGTAACAAGCTTAAAATCTAAAATGACATACATAAAAACTAACATAATAAGTAATTGTATTTGTAAAACATACATGTAATTTAAGATATTGATCTGCTGGTGCCAATAAGAGCATCAACCTCGGCTCTGCTGCATATTAATCTTTGCTCGTCACCCTTTTTTAGTCGCACAAAGACTTTTCCACGGACGGAGAACACCGATGCTAATCTCTTTTTCCGCCTAAGCTCAGATGCATATGTAATCAACTCTCGCTGAGTTTTTGCCAGACTCTCATGCAAATGAATTTTCCCATACCCTGGCAATTGAATGTCAGAAAGCAAAAGCGATCTCTTTTTCGATTTACAAAATGAGGAAACAGTTCGTAAGAGAAGATTTCGATCATTTGCAGAGACCAACTTCACAACAATAGTTGCATTGCTCTTTTTCACATTGTTGCTGGTACGTACCCGAAAGATGTCACGTAGTGGAGGGGGTTTGTGATGAATTGCACTGCACAATTTAGCAAATATTTCAGGCAAACATTCACCATCTGCATGAGGGATCCCGTTGATAATTGCATCAGATGCCACAGCACTGCTTTCAAGAGTAGTGAGCTGAGCTTTGGTTGCGTACAATTCGCTGCGAAGAGTGAGAACATCAGCGCACGCATTCTCAACGGCGCTCACTCTTTTGTCAACGGCGCTTACTCTTTTTTCAATTTCAGCTACGACCAACTTCATATTTGCAGTCTCTGCAGCTAGCTCACCAATCTTCTGCATCATTCTCTCTTCACTTGCTTTCGCTACTGCAGTCAACGGTTTTATAATTTCATCTATCTGCTTATCCATTTTCTTCTCCATCAGTTCTCTCAACTCTTCCAATTTCTTTTCCATCCTATCGAAAATTACTGTTGCTGGAGTGAGGGGAGTCTGCGGGGAAGAAGATGCAACTCCTCTAGGTGGATTTTTCCTTGTTGTTGTTGACATGCTAATATATGTATGTATATAAGTATGTGGAGAAAACGCTTAAGATAGGCAGGTGTTTCAGTCAGGTTGTTAACGCAGCAATGGGGAGATGTACACACGCTTATGCGCACAAATTTTATATTTTTTTATTTGAAAAATTACGGAAAACAACCGAGGAAACACGCAAATATTACTAGCACCACAAAAACACGTCTTACTCTACTGACATATTAAACTCTGATATTTGGCCGATTGTACTGATTTTTTCTTTAATTAGTCAAGGAAGTGCTATATTTTCTTTTAAACTCACAACAGGGACAAATTCGAAACAGTTAAGGACTTCGTCTATTTGGGAACCAGCATTAACACCAAAAATAATGTCAGTACTGAAATCCAACGAAGAAACACTCTTGCCAATAAATGCTACTTTGGACTAAGTTCGACGAACCAAAATCACACTCTACAAGAAACTCATCGTTCCAGTCCTCATGTATGGCGCAGAAGCATGGACTATATCAAAAGCAGATGAGATGGTGCTTGGAGTATTCGAGAGGAAAGTTCTTCGGAGGATTTATGGACCTTTGCGCGTTAGCGAGGGCGAGTATCGACGGAGATTTAACGACGATCTGTACGAGCTGTACGCAGACATCGACATTGTTCAGCGAATAAAGATCCAGCGACTGCGCTGGGCAGGTCATGCCGTGAGAATTGACGAAGGTGCTCCAGCCAAGAAAGTATTTTTATCGAAACCCGCTGAACGCAGAAGAAAAGGAGGCCTCCACTGCGTTGGGAAGATCAGGTGGACAGTGATGCTGACTCCCTAGGTATTCCCAAGTGGCGCCATGCTGCGCGAAACAGAAATAGCTGGCGCGCTTTATTGAACTCGGCCAGAATCGTCTAGACGGTTACGTGCCAATTAAGTAAGTAAGTAACAGGGACAATAGAGATATAAGTTATAAGGAAAATTTATAGCTAAAGTTAGCAAAAATTTCAAGCAGTTTTTG
The DNA here is from genome assembly GCA_960531455.1 of Urophora cardui. Lineage (NCBI taxonomy): Eukaryota > Metazoa > Arthropoda > Insecta > Diptera > Tephritidae > Urophora > Urophora cardui. The sequence continues at coordinate 18,141,538 of OY482670.1, read as the reverse complement.
TTGAATAAAATTTTTCTGACTTCTGATACCATTATTTTGTAAAAAAAATCAACTTTTTGCAAAGTAGTCATGAATTGTTCATATTTGGACATTTTTTCACAAGACCACATCATTAGAATATGAAAATTAGGTATTGAAAAAAATTAATTTTTTCCGCGGCTGAACCACTGTGCGCCGCCAGACGGTTAATTTAAGCCGATTTCACAAGTTGATAGTAGAAATATTGCGAAGCTGTCTGATTGCTGCTTTTGCAATGTATTTACCTACACACAAAGATACAAATATACATACGTATATATATATAGACGGAGACAATAAAAAATGTATAAAAACATGTGTATAAATTCTAGTTTGTCAATGCTATAAAAATGTGCGCTATTGCAATCGTGTTAAATGCTTTCACGAAAAATATGAGTTCACAGCAAAGAAGCAGCAAAGAAAAAGAAGCAAGCAAAAGGAAGAAGTCAAAAAGGCACATAGAAGTAAAGGCACTATGTGTTGCAGGAAATGTTTTTAATTTCTTAACCGTAAGGTGTGTGTGCCACTGCATTTTATGATCAAAACTAATATGTATGTCTTTGCCGCCTCCCGCGCCACGCTGCTTATTATATGTACCGTATCACGTACGCACCGTTATATTTCAAGCCATATTTCACACATGTACCTAAGTAAATTCAGGTTTGTAGGTATGTGTGTATGTTACGAGTGGGTGTAGCCGTCTTTGTCGTCCTAGTTGCTGTTGAAAACTTCATGCACAATAATAAATCAATTAAAAGAAACTTTGTGTGCATTTTGATGCCAACAGAAGAAGAAGAATAAGGTGTTGCGAGTAAGTACTAATTTTGCTGTAAAAGCGAGTACGTGGCAAATGCCAAGTAATTGTAAGTATTTATGAAAAAAAAAAAATACACACACAAATAAAATGCCATAAGTTGCGCTGAACTATGCAATATGAGAAGCAAAAGTGCAACTTTGTTATAAATTAGTAATTTCTATTAAAAGTTAGTCCCTCAGCATTGATTGATATTCACAAATTAGTATGTTTGGTAATTATAAGTCACAACACTTTTTAATATAGCTCACACAATTTATTATAATTAAGTTGCAACTTTTAATCTTTAGTCTAAGTCATTAGCTGTTAGTATCCAATCATGAATTTATACTCTTAAATTAATTTTTCAAATTATCAATCACATTTCCTCACTCAGTTCACGCAGTTTATTGTAACTAAGTACCACTTACAACTTTTTAGTCGACAATCGCTAGTTGTTAGACGAAGTTATTAGCTGTTAGTCCGCAATCATGAATTTTATATTTATAAATTTATCTATTAATTCACGCAGTTTATTACGACTAAGTGTCTGTTACAAATTTTTAGTCTTTAATCGTTAGTCGAAGTCATTAGTTTTTAGCCCAATCATCAATTCAATTAATTTTTCATATTTTCTCACTTATCTCGCGCAATTTATTGTAATTAATTGCCAGTTAAAATTTTTTAGTCGTTAGCCTAGGTCGAAGTTGTTAGTCGCCAATCAAGAATTTATATTCATAAATTAATTTTTCAAATTCATTATTTTTTATTGTTCAATCATCAATTTGTATTCATAAATTAATTTTTAAAAAATTATAGGTAAGTCACATTTTATTCACTAATGATCTACTTAGCCATGAATTACTAACTTTTTCCACTAATTGGTCTTTAAATAATCTTTATTCATAAGTTTCTATTGCTCATTTGTAAGTTTTTTGTAACAGGCTTTTAGTCTTTAATCGCCTATTAAAAATTTGTATTTTGGCAGTCTTGATCTTGTGCAAGTAACAACTTTTAAGTCGTTAGTCAAAGTCATTATCTGTTAGTGCCCAATCATGAATTTATATTCATAAATTAAATTTTCAAAATTATAAGTCACATTTTATTCACCAGTGAGCTACTTAGTCATGCATCAATAAATTTTCAAATAATTAATCTTTATTTAAAAGTCTTCGTTGCTCATTTATGAGTCATATATAACATATTTTTAGTTTTTAGTTATAAATATATAATTATCAGTTGGCAGTCTTCATTTTGTAGTCACTAGGGATGGCAAAAAAAAATGAAATAACCGATTAACCGCATTTTAGGTTAATCGAAAGCGTTCGATTATTAATCGCGAATAATTGGGATATACTCACAAAACCGTAGGTAGCCGAATTCGGACTCGGATGAAAAGGCGGAAATTCTCAACTTCGATTATTTTCGACTTGAGAGGAAAAAGGTTAATCGAAAAAATAATCAAAAGGAAAACACCGATACATTTTAACCGTTAAGCGAAAGAAATTAACCGATTATAATCGTTTTTCCGGTTATTGTTGCTATCCCTAGTAGTCACTAAACTTTTATCGAAAATAATTTTCCATTGATTAATATTCGTAAATAATCTTTAATCACAATTTAATATGTGAAAACCGTTATTTTATTTATTTATAAGTAAACTTTTTCGTATTAGTCATTGACTAATTGTATTATAGTCGTATTAATCATTGATTATTTGTATTTTTAGTCGTTAGCGTTATTTCTGAATGTCTGTTTTAAAGTCAGCCCTTAGGCATTGCCTACGCATTTTCCATATTAGTTAGTCATCATTTGTCAGTGATCAAACGTGAATTAGTAAATATTTTCTAATTATATTTCACCTGTTTTTACTAAAAACTCATGCAATCGCTAATCAATTAAACTTTAATTGATTTTTTTTAATCGGCATACTAAAAGTTACTTTAACTGGTTATTAATTTGCATGTTAGTCATTAGCTGAAGACCGCGTTTTCCTCCGCAGTCGCATAATCAATTGATTTTAGATTAATATTTAGCGATAGTCATAGGTATTAATTTTAATGATAAGTGCGTAGTCACTTATATTTATTCATAAAGAATACCCATTCATTAAAAATTTATATTAGTAAAACATTAACGATTAATTATAAGTCAGTAGTCATTGACTACTTACGCGTTTTAGTCGTTAATCACCATCCCCATTTAGTTATTGGTCATTAGCTGAGTATTTTCTATATTCAGTTGTTGATGGACCGAAAATGATTTTTGTGATTGCTCTGCGAAATTATTATTCTACATCTATTTAAAGCTCATCAAAAATTATATAGCTTCCGAGAATATTAAGTAAACGCTCACTCATCATAACAATCACCAACCTCCCTCCCCCCTTTATTACACTTGCTCCTCTAACACCTTCACAACATAGTATAACATCTTCGTTTCAACACTGAAAACGTCACGCAGTTGACACGAATCGCAGCGAACATGTGTCATGTTCTACTTAAAAAAAAGTAAAGTGTATGTCGGCTCACTGCTTCTCTGCATCTCTTCAAACGCTCATGTATCTACCTACTACTCGTGATGCACTTCCACCTTCCCTTCATCACTGCAATCTACTCCACATCTTCTATCATTCTTAAAAGTTACACTATTATTTACCATACATTTTATTAAGCGTGTATCGCGTGTGCTTTCTCATGCAAGTGCGTTGCAGTGCAGCGTTGCATGTGCTCTGTCTAGTCAGCTGTCATTTTAGCGCCGCTTTGCAACAACAACAACAACTTACTGTGCGCTTACATCATGAGCGTTGCTGTTGTTATGTGCACTCGTATATTATAAACGGAGCATTTACCTTGATGCCAAAGTAGCTGACAGTACTAAAAAGACTCAATGACAGTTAAAAGCTTGTGCGTGATGGTGTGTGTGTTCAATGTGGTTAAGAGTTGCGGCTGTCAGTGGGGTAAATATTAAGTACGTACATATCTAGTGCATGTAATAAGTAAAGTAACGCAGAAAAGTTTACTTTCCTTACAGCGGCGGAAAAAGGTAAGCGACTTGATTGTTTATTGACTTTTAGCTAAAAAAAAAGAAAAAATTAGCAAAAGTCAGCTCAAGTGTTTTCAATCGTATAAATGCCCTGCAAAAACATTCATAAGCCTAAGCGGAAGCCTCAGCTGTCAAAATGCAATACGTTGGCAGCGCTACTTGCTGTTATGCGCTCATTCGTTCAGCTCCAAACGATTTAATACTTAATTTTCTGTTATGCGCTTATATCTCAAATAGAGAGAGAGAGGTAATTAAGTTTAATGCGCAAACACGACCAAAAGCGGAATACATTTTCTATTATTAAGGAATCCGCAACGCTTAAAAGCCCGTCTCCACCTAACTTGATTCGCCAGCGAAACATCTAGGGAAACATCTCGCTAAATAACCCATCCCCAAGTGGCTGATCATTATTCAGTTTAACATTTGTTTTTCTTGTTCTTCTTAAATGTTTGTATGTTTGCTTATTTTTGCGTTTTTGTTTTGGTCTGTGTGGGATTTCGTTAGATTTTCGATACAAAATTAGAGAAGGCATCGATATCATCGCGTTTGGCAGGAGGATTGAGAACGAAACAAGTGTTTCAATCTTCACTCGCTCTCAGAAATTTGTATGCAAATTAGAGAGTTTCGGCACTCGGTATATAGTGGCCACATAAGGAATTATCCAAGCTTTATACCTATGGCGGATAAGCCTTTAAAATAAGGTTTCTTCCCAGAGAGAGAGAGAGAGAAAGGGAGAGAGTTGTCATTATTGCCTGATGACATCTACAGAAGAAATTCAGCCTTATTATAAACCTTTGCCCATACAACTTTTTGTCGCTTAGAATTTGCATTCATTATTTCGCAAACCTTTGAATCTTCAGGAATAAATCTTAAATAAGGCTTAGACGTAATACTAATCTAAAGCATAATGCTTATAAGTCCCAGGTGATAAATAAATTAAAACACAAAGTAACGAGAAACTCATAACGAGTAATTCACTTTAAATTTGAATTTCTTTTCTTTGTATTGCTGAACGAATTTGTCAAGTTTGTTTTTGGTTATAAACCAGTTTCGGCGATATGCCGTCTTCTGTATCTGTTTTCATTCGCCTTTTTCGTTACAAAGCATTTATTCTTTGCTTAAACTCCACTCATCTGTTTCTATATAAAATATTTTTATTTTCACTCTACCACTTTGCCCACCTCAACCATCAACGAATAGCACGCTTTAAATTGTAATGATTTCATTTCATTTATATCGCTCTGCTAACTCACTCTTCAAAAGCGCAGCGAGTGTTTACAGCAACGAGCAGCGCCTTGACGTCACGCGCAGCACCCATCATTAAAAATCAATGCGTTTGCTTAAACCACTTCCTTACAACATAAACCGTTCAAGCACTAACTACTTTCTGCTTTCCCCTTTCTTTACCTTTCTGTCACTCACGGCGCATACCAACTAGCTCGCTTACTCACTCCATACATTCAGCTTCAGCGCACAATGCCAGTTAATTCATGTCACTCGTTCGATTCGATCTCGTGCGCCCGATAAAAGCCAATTTGCTGCGCGGCGACCGCGGCATGTTGTTTCATGCTTTAAGCAAGAACTTAGCAAACATTTTGCTTCCCTTCCAACTCCCCTCTCTGCTCGTTAGCGTCTTGATTGCTGCTGCTGTCTGCCGTCTTTCGATTGCAGCTTAATCTTTTCTACAACTTTACTTTTGCAGTTATAATTTCTATTTTATTCTTTTTGTTTTTTTCATTTTTTCTTTTTTTTTTTTAGTTTCAACTTCCTTCTAACTTTGACGTGGAAAATCGCGATAAGGATTACAAACTGAAATTGAGCTGCATACACAGTTAATTCGCTTTCTTCGAACCGGCGAGTTTTATTGCTGTTAAGCACTTACTCCTTTCTTTCTCTTTGCGTTTTGTTCACCACACGCACTCACCACACACTCCTACATTCATTCATTCCCATTCACATTCAATCGCATCGCATCCATTCGATCCATTTGCGTTGAAGTGTTGCTCAAAGCAGAAATCAAATTATGAAATTCACGACCATGTCCAACAACAGAGATTAACCAAAGAGATTAAGTTGAAGATAATGAAATTGCTTACATGGGATTGTTTAGTGAAGCGTTCAAGTGGCTGTGGTGGATATACATATGTACTTACGTACATACGAACATGAGCATGAGTGGGAGTCAGTGTGGGGCGAGTGGCTCACCGCGTTGTGTGTTGTTGTTGTGCACTCGCTGTGCATTGTGGGGCGCGCATTTAGTCGTAAACTTATTAATATTGGCAGCGCGGAAAAGACAATTTAATTCCAATGACATTGTCATTGACTAACCAAGCGCTAATGGCAAAATGACAGCGATGAGGCAAAAGCTGGTTTATTTTTAGGTTAGTGCTTATTTTGAGGTTATGGCGAAAGTACGTTTGTTTATTGGAATTGCCAATGTGTGTTTTGAGGTGTGCTTAAAATTTAAGTGAGTAAATTAAAAGTGTTTAGTACTTACCTACACTTATAAATGATGTTATTTGTGAGCTATTTATATTTTAAGAGACATCGTTTAAAGTTTTTAAAGTATTAAATTACATATTTCCATACCTGGGTAATACTGAGTAGTAATTGGACTATTACGTACTTAAATACTTTATATTTTGATCTTGAAGTAATGAGTCCGTACCAAGTACTTTCAGAATATTCAAGTACTAGTACAAGTACAAGTACTTTCAGAATATTCAAGTACTAGTACAAGTACAAGTACAAAGAATTGAAAAAGAATTGAATTTTTAGCAAATACTTCAAAAGAATTGAAAAAGAATTGAATTTTTAGCAAATACTTCAAAGTAATTGAAAAAGAATTGAATTTTTAGCAAATGAATGTATGTACAAATGAATGTACATTCTAGTACTTGAATATTCTGAAAGTACTTGTACTTGTACTAGTACAATTCTTTTAAAATGTACTTGTCACAAGTCGTACTGGTACTTGATATTACCCAGGTCTGCATATTTCATATTACTAATTATTCGTAACTCTTTTTCATTTCAGTTTTTTCCGCTTGCAAGTCGCATTGATTTGAAGTAATTGGGATTTACTAAGGATAAGTAAGGATACTCAATCTGTGCTCTACATTGGAATCGGGTAAGTATTTTTGCTTATTTATATAGTTTTGGTCATAGAATAGGTTTAAGGTTCAGGGACGTAACGGTTATAAGAGAAATGGGGTAAAAGTCATATTTAACCATTATCATGAGAAAAAAATTTTTTGGTCCTTAGTAACCATTATAAAAACCACAAAATCTTTTTGGCCCTGAATAACCGTTATGGCAACCAAAAAAGTGTTTTGGGCTTGAATAACCGTTATTCAGATTTTTATTTTTATTTTGGTCAGCTATAAAAATCAAGCCTTTTATTTGTCAATATTTCTGGACGATATTGGTATCAAATAAAAGGTGTTGAGCAGGAATTGTAGCTCTCATTACCTATTTTAATTTGATACCAATATTGCTTAAACATTCCAGGGAATCCGGGTCCACTTTTTCACCCATAACTGGGTACTCGACCTACGAATCTTAACAAATACACCTCTGTGTAAAAGCCCCAAAAAAGTGGCCCCAATTTTTTTTTAGCTAAAACACATTTTTATATATGCAATTTAAAATATTCTCTACACTAACGCAGCGTTAATATGATCGTTCGTTGAGCAGACGGAATAACCCGAGAAAGGCAAGGAATTAAAAAAAAAAAACTTTTATAGCGTCCGTTGAGCCGTAGGAAAGTGCAAGAACCGTATGAATTTTACCAAAAAAGAGCGAATATGAGTGCAAAGAATGTAAATTGTGGTAAAATTCCTACGTTTCTTGCACTTTTCTACGGATCAACGATCGCTATATGTGTTTGTGGGTGTCTGGGCTGCTCCGTGCGTTTTCATTATCTTAACGCACAGCCCAAATTTCAAAGTATTCAAGGGTAGTGTTGGCAAACAAATTAAATAAAGAACCTTTCGAAACGGAGAGTTGCCAATGCAAAGTAAAATAGTAACAAAGAGGTTTTTTTTTTTTTATTTAATTTAACGAGCACAGGCCCAGGTTGTATTTTATTTTTTATTTTTTAGAAACTAGAAAAAAACTTTTTAAGCATGGATGTAACTACAGCTGTTTCACCTTAGATCCCTCTAAGACTCATCAGGTTACTTTTGCTTCTGCCAAGACTCGAACTTGCGCACCTTGCAGTACAATAACTACAGTTCTAACCGCTGAGCTATTGCCTGCCTTCGACATCTGATAGAAAATTTGTTGCTAGTTTCTTTCCTACTATAATTCGTTTCTAACTTATGCACATACATATGTACATATTTACATATTATTGTATGTAGTTACATCCATGCTTAAAAAGTTTTTTTCTAGTTTCTAAAAAATAAAAAATAAAATACACCCTGGGCCTGTGCTCGTTAAATTAAATAAATTAAAATAAAAAATTAAGTTCATTTGAACATCCCTACACTTTATTCGCTACTTATGTTTAATCATACAATAATATGTAAATATGTACATATGTATGTGCATAAGTTAGAAACGAATTATAGTAGGAAAGAAACTAGCAACAAATTTTCTATCAGATGTCGAAGGCAGGCAATAGCTCAGCGGTTAGAACTGTAGTTATTGTACTGCAAGGTGCGCAAGTTCGAGTCTTGGCAGAAGCAAAAGTAACCTGATGAGTCTTAGAGGGATCTAAGGTGAAACAGCCTGTAACACAAGCACTACAATCCCAACAAGTGTACAAGAAAATTTCACAAGTGTAGATTTTCCGTAACATAAAGTGGATTGTAGTAACTGGCTTACTATTTGTAATTATTGGAATTTTTAAACAATTGTAGCTACGTTTCATAACATAACGTGCACACTTTTACAAGTAAGTGACGGAATTATCAACAATTGTGTAAAAATTTCTACCTATGTTAAAGGTAGCCTTGGTTCATTTCAGTGGCATATTTCAGAAAGAAAACATCGCTTTGTTGTCGATATGTGCTCAAGCGATTCCGAAAATGAGAGCGAAAATGCTCATGCAAGGTATCGGTACCGCGAAAAAATCAACTTTTACATGCTGAAAGACGGAGAATTTATGGAAAGGTTCAAACTTAGCCGAGAAGATTGTCAAGCTCTTCTTGAAGGTGTAGGCCAACCAATCGCTAACGCTACGACTAGATGGTATGGCTTGTCACCATTACAGAAACTTCTAATTTTTCTGCATTGGTTCAGAAACGGAGGGCAATACCATGGGGTATCTGACATGCATGGAGTACCAAAAATGGCATTCTGCAGATGTGTTACGATGTTGTTAGTGCAGTGAACGAAATAAAGTTTAGTTTCGATGGCCCGACAATAAAAAGGACATAGTATCACGTTTTCATTACAGGGTTTCCTGGATACTTTGGAAGTTCTTAAGCATAACACGCACACATACTTTCATTTTAATATAATTTGTATGGGGGTCCAGCCAGACCCAAGTGTACCGAACGTGATGTGTTAGTCAGCATATCGGTATAACTAGCTTAGTATATGAGATACCAACATACTTTTTTACAGGTCTGTAGAAAACTAAACTTTAGTAAGCTACCTGAAATTTCAAGCATCTAGCTCAATTTATAGTACCCTTTTTCGTATTTTGAAAATGAAAACGGTCTGGCTGGAACCAAGTGTCAGACGAAGGGTTAAAGTTTTATTACGTAAGTGCGGATTGGCCCGGCAGTCTTCACGATACGCGAGTGCTCTTTTTCGTAGAATGGAAAATAATTGGCGACACCATATTAACGCGGTGATTCTTGGAGATTAAGCGTATCTCTTACGTGATGGTTAATTTCACCAATCTATCACGATCCCACGAACCCAGCGCAAACCGCATTTAATATCTCATAAGCGGACTCGGCTTAGTAAGAAAATGCATTTGGCATACTGAAATTATCTCCATTCATGGATATTTACAAGTGTATAATATTTTAGTTGTAGGAACAATTGTATGAAAAGTTGTTGTGTTACGGGAAATTGGAGAACTTGTAGGTATAAGTGAATTACTACTAACTTGTGGATTTGTTACAATTGTAGGTTTGTGTTATAGGCCCCTGTAGTTACATCCATGCTTAAAAAGTTTTATTCTAGTTTCTAAAAAATAAAAAATAAAAAAAAAAAAAAGAGGTTTTTTGTTCTTATATTTAAGAAAAAACTAAAAATTATTTAATAATTATAGTTTTGAATGTAAAAAGGACCAAAAGTGGCCCGAATTATTAAAAAGGTTCAAATATTTCATATTTTCAAAAAGTTGGGTTCAGGTGGCCTGGCTTTAAAAAAGGTTCAAATTGCCACTTTAGTGGCCCAAACGACAACGCTGCTGACCAAAATAAAAATAAAAATCTGAATAACGGTTATTCAGGCCCAAAAGAGTTTTTTGGTTGCTATAACGGTTATGTGGCCGCTGTGGTGCAGTGGGTAGAGTGCTCGCCTGCTATGCCAGAGGTCTCGGGTTCAAACCACGGTCCGAGCAAAACACCAACAAATTTTTCTAATTAGTAAAAATCCAATTATTGGATTTTCTAATAGCTGCGGTCACCTCTCGGCAGTGGGCGGCATACCCTCCGAGTGTATTTCTGCCATGAAAAAGCTTCTCACAAAAACTGCATTCGCCGTTCGGAGCCGGCATAAAACTGTAGGTCCACCCAATTAGTAGGAAAAACAAAAAGGGGCACACCTCGAACTAGGAGAGAAGCTCGGCCATAAAACTCGTCAGAGTTATAATAGCGCCATTGTATTATCATTATTATAACGGTTATTCAAGCCCAAAACACTTTTTTGGTTGTTATAATGATTATTAGTGACCAAAAAAAAAAATTTCTCATGATAGTGGTTAAAAATTCCCAAAAGAAGATGAAGGTTATTTTTGGGTAAGCTTTTCACCACACTAGAAAAAATAACCGTTATTTTCGGTCCCTGATAAGGTTCTATATATTTTTTTTAGTACCATCCTAATAAATAGTAGCTCAATTACATTTTTCTTAATATTTTCGGAATTTATATCGGATCTTAAAGTTTGATACATTAGCATTTTTGTCCCGAGTAAGCATTCTTTCTTACGGAAGCTTTTATCCAGTTTTACCTGGGTGAAGCTCATTAGATAGATACATTTATTTAAGGTTTGCACAACGACCATTAGGTCTATTATACCCTCCTTCCGATCACATTATCTCATCTAAGTCGGGATCCTCTAAAAACCAAAGGATACTTAGGATAGCATTTGTCTGTAGATACTGAATGTGAGAATTCCAGTCATTGTTCTCAGACTATTCTTGGAGAGGTTCCGAAGCCCCTTGAATCGACTTACGCTATACCCTCTCATTGTTGTTTTTGGTCTGGCGCCAGTAATGTTCCCTTAACTTCTTTTACTCGTTCCTGGGCTCATTTCTGATAGTATGAGCACTCGGTTTAGCCAAAATGGTGTACATTAGTGATGGGCGAGTCCGAGATGTTTAGACAATCGAGAGAATCGCCATCGTTGCAAAATCACAATCGAGTCAAAAGTTGACTCGCTCCTCGACTACACAATCGAGATGTTATTGCGATTGTTCCGAGTCGGCGAGTCGGAGGTTGCTTCGATGACAACTCGACTACACAAGCGAGATGTTTTTGCGATTGTTTCGAGTCGGCGGTCCGGCTGTTGTTTTGATGATATGTTTTAGTTGATAAGAAAGTAGGATTTTTAAAGGAAGTGAGGCAAATACATAAATAAATGAACCAAATTGATAAATATGCTATACATAGACGCTGCATTTTTGTAATCACAACTAAGGAGTGTCGTGCATAATAATAATAATTGATTATTTAAACATTAATAAATTAATAAAATTTCTGAAGTGAGACGCTTACGAAATAAATAAATTTTACGAGCAGCAAAAACGGCAATAGATTTGTACCACTCTGTATGTTTTTATACTCAGCTGTACTAGTACACAGAGTATTATAGTTTTGATTTCCTAACGGTGGATTGTAACAGAATGAAATAATCGAGATAGATATAGACTTATATATATCAAAATGATCAGGGTGAAAAGAGAAATCGATTGAGCCATGTCCGTCCGTCTGTCCGTCTGTGCGCACGATAACTCGCGCAAAAATTGAGATATTTTGATGAAATTTGAAATGTAAGTTGGTATCAAGACAGGAACGGATGGTATTGAAAATGGGCGAAATCGGACCATGACCACGCCCACCTCCCCTATATAGTAAAAATCGCAAATTTTGTATCTCAGTCACTAATAGAGCTAGAGTGATAAAATTTCACACACGTATTGAGCTCAGGCCCTTATGAAGAAATATGATGAAATTTTGGAAAATGGGCGGTGCCACGCCCACTTATTAAGGGGCAAACATTGAAAGATTTATGAGTCATAACTCAGAAACCGTTGAAGATATATTTTTTTTTTTAGCATCCAATATATTTTGCCAACTGTATAAATAAAATACATCTAACAATTTTGTGGTTCGTTAAAAGTAATTAGTAATTAATAATGACTTAATAAACATGGTGGGCATGTATGGATTGCTCTCAGTAGCGCATCCATTTATTGTAGTGCATCAGCAAAGATCTGTAAATGATTTTCTTTTGAGGCGTACGAAATTGGTTGGTCTTGCCGTCAGGGCTAGAACGAGTGGGTTGGGGTGAGCTAATATTCTCATTTTGTATGATGCAGCATACTTTCTGATTTCTTGAGAGATAGTAGGTATCTTTAGGTCACGATGTAGTTGGTCGTTCGTGACGTAGTAGGGCGCATTTACAATCATTCTAATGGTTTTCGATTGGAATCTTTGGAGAATCTCTATATTTGAGTTTGCTGCGGTTCCCCATAGCTGTATGCCATAGGTCCAGATGGGTTTTAAGATAGCTGAGTAGAGCAGGAGTTTGTTGTCGATTGATAGTTGGGAGTTTCGATTCATGAGCCAATAAAGATTTCTCAGTTTTATACCAAGAGCTTTTCGTTTGGTGAATATGTGGGTTCTCCATGTTAGTTTTCTGTCGAGATGCATACCCAGGTACTTTGTTACGTCACTTTGCGGTATATCAATGCCATTGAGTTTTACGGGTGGGCAAGTGTTACGTCTAGTGGTAAACGTCACTTGAACAGATTTTGATTCATTTACTTTATCCGCCAGTCTTTCAGCCAATGGGTAATTTTATTTAAACTTCTTTGAAGCTTGAGTGATGCGACGTTAGGGTTGAGGTCTGAAGCCAGTACAGCAGTGTCATCGGCAAAAGTGCCGATAGTGACTCCTTCTGCTATTGGGAGGTCGTATGTGTAAAGTAGGTACAGTATTGGGCCCATTACACTACCTTGCGGGACGCCTGCTAAGCTCTCGTAAAGGTCAGACTGCTCTGCTCCTTCTTTGACGAAAAAGTAACGATTTTTTAGATAAGATTGTATAAATAGAAAGTAGCTTGTAGGGAGAGTATTTCGTCGCTCCCAACGAAGACTAGCACGGTTCAGTTAGCGTGGAAGACTAGCACGGTTCGTTGTTCGCGTGGAAGACTAACACACTTCGTTGTTCGCGTGGAAGACTAGCATACTTCGTTGTTCGCGTGGAAGACTAGCATGCTTCAGTTCACTGCGTGGAAGACTAGCATACTTCAGTTCTCTGCGTGGAAGACTAGCATGCTTCACTTGTTTGGGTGGAAACTAACATACTTCTGTTTGTTAGAAATAAGCTTAGGGGCTAAGCACATAAGGAGGATGGTCCGAGGAGTGAAAGATATTTGATAAGTAAGTGCAAGAACAATAATTCATACTGCAATAAAACTTTAAACAGGAAGCTTCAGCCAAACTATATGAAAAGTATATGAGTTTCAAATATTCCTAGACTTGTACTAGGCCTACTTTTAAGTATGTGCATAGGTTGTGCAAATAAAAAAAATTCCGAGTTACTCGGAACTCTATATTTATATATCGTCGCTCCCAGCGAAGACTATAACGGTTCTATTTTTTTTAAATCATTTTAGAAATACAAAGATACACACTGTGCACACTTTTTGTGTAGTACCTCAGCACTAGTCATATCTAGATATACATATATAAATATAGAGTTCCGAGTAATAACTAACTCGGTGTTTTATTTGATGCAAAATCCAGGTTTTATTTGCACAACCTATGCACATACTTAAAAGTAGGCCCAGTACAAGTCTAGGAATATTTGAAACTCATATACTTTTCATATAGTTTGGCTGAAGGTTCCTGTTTAAAGTTTTATTGCAGTATGAATTATTGTTCTTGCACTTACTTATCAAATATCTTTCACTCCTCGGACCATCTTCCTCCGGTTTTTAACCCCTAAGCTTATTTCTAACAAACAGAAGTATGTTAGTTTCCACCCAAACAAGTGAAGCATGTTAGTCTTCCACGCAGAGAACTGAAGAATGCTAGTCTTCCACGCAGAGAACTGAAGCATGCTGGTCTTCCACGCGAACAACGAAGTATGCTAGTTTTCCACGCAGAGAACTGAAGCATGCTAGTCTTCCACGCGAACAACGAAGTATGCTAGTCTTCCACGCGAACAACGAACCGTGCTAGTCTTCGTTGGGAGCGACGAAATAAGCTTTCAAAGTGGCTTAAAGAGGATAGTAGTTAATCTGGGGTTTTTTGGTAATATTAACATTAAACTCTGTACTGACTTGAGTGTGTCGCTTAAGCGGCAGCCACTCCACATCCTCGAACCTAACCTAATCTAAAGTTAACAAGCGGCATAATTTCCTACAAATTTCAACTAACAGAAAGTTATCAACTTTTATTGCATTTCAAAGATTTTAACTCTCCACTGCATTACTTTGTCACACAAAATTGCGCCGCACATTTTAAAGCTTTGCTGCAAAGCACATTTTCTTTTTTAATACGTAAAATTTTGTTGAATAGAAATAGCCAAAATGGCGCCTGCAGCACTACTTACTAAGCAACGGCAGCTGCTGCAGCATTGTAATTTTTTTTTTTTTTGCGTTTGTTTAGGTTGGCAACGCTAAAATATGTACTCACTATTGCAAACATAAATTTACTTTCAGCAATATCAGTGCAGTAGAACATGGAAGCAGTAGCAGCCGAAGCAGCCGAAGCAGCAGTAAAAGCAGCAAAAGCAACAACATTTAGTAACTGGCTACAACCAAAATGTGTTGGCAACGAACACAAAACACTGTTGTTGCTGTAAAGTAAAAACGAGTTATTCGCCAAAAAATATTTGAAATTTAACAACTGGCAGCCTGAAAAAAATGTACTAGAAGCAAAAAGAAAGTGAGAAAAAAACGGCGCTTGGCAAACGTGCTTTTTTGTATAAACGCGCGCAGGATATGCGGCAAAGCAAGTGGCGGCAAATGTACGTTGGTTTTTTTTCCTAATTTTTGTCCAGCAAGTTCATTGGCTGCAGCAAAACATTTCCATTACGTTTGCAATTTAGTTGTTTCACGTTGATTTTTATTTTATTTAATTTAATTTTTTTTGCTTGGGCCACCACTAATGCAATGCCGCAAGTATTTTGGGGATTTTCGTTTTTTTTTTGCTGGAGTATTTTGTTTTTTGTTGCCGTAGGTCAGCGTACTTTTGGCGCGTTGTGTATTAGGAAAATGCATTTAAAGTTTTTTTTTTGTTCTTGCCTTTTTTACTGCCAAATTGCGTTAGGTTAAGGTTATGTTCGGCAGCGAGCGCGTGGAATTCGTTGATTTCGTGTGATAGCACTCGCTATTAAAGTAAGTATATACGTATATATTAGAGCGGGTCCATTTGTATGGGAGTGAAAAAAGTGAAAAATCGCATACGCGGTTAATGTTCTAAGGACTATTCTAAGTAACTTTGCCAAAGAGACCATGGGTCTTAAACCAATTCTTAGTCCGCGGGTTTTAAGCCGAAGTTTTTTTGTCAGGTAAAAAAAAATTTTGCATTTCGTAGGCAGAAAAAAATGATTCGAACTTCTTACCAAGAAGCCAGGATATACTTTTCCGAAGGACTTTGATGTGCTGAATCCGAATCTGAAGTCAAAATGGCCAAATTCGAAATAGTTTTCGAAATATCTTGACCTAAAAATACAAGTGCAAAAAGTGCAATTTTCTTCAAATTTTGGAGTTAGGGCCAGCCGAAAGTTATGATTTCATTTAAAGTCTACGACCATTATCTTAACAAATAGACTTTGCATTTTCAAATGCCGTTGACCTTGCTAACGTGTCTTTTTTGGTCTCCGAGATATCGCTGTTTTAAAATTTGCATACTTTTCAGTGCGTACAATGTATTTTTATACTCAGCTGTACTAGAACACAGAGTATTATAGTTTTGATTTCATAACAGTGGATTGTAACAGAATGAAATAATCGAGATAGATATGGACTTATATATATTAAAATGATCAGGGTGAAAAGAGAAATCGATTGAGCCATGTCCGTCCGTCCGTCCGTCCGTACGCACTCTAACTCGCGCAAAAATTGAGATATTTTGATGAAATTTGAAATGAAAGTTGGTATCGAGACTGGGACGGTTGGTATTGAAAATGGGCGAAATCGGACCATGACCACGCCCACTTTTCCTATATAGAAAAAATCGGAAATTTGGTATCTCAGCCACTAATATAGCTGGAGCGATGAAATTTCACCCACGTATTGAATTCAGGCCCTTATGAAGAAATTTGATGAAATTTTGGAAAATGGGCGGTGCCACGCCCACTTATTAAGGGTCAAACATTGAAAGTTTTATATGTCATAACTCAGAAACCGTTGAAGATATATCGATGAAATTTGGTATGCGTGATTTACTTACTCGGGCAAATGTTTTGACGGAAAATTGTCAAAATCGGTTGACGGCCACGCCCACTTTTATATATGGGTATTATAAAGTGGCCTAATAAAAACATTTTAAGCGATATCTTTGTTAAATATAAAGATAATTCATTGAAATTTTGTGACATGAGTTCCACAATAGACCGGA
The DNA here is from genome assembly GCA_960531455.1 of Urophora cardui. Taxonomy (NCBI): domain Eukaryota; kingdom Metazoa; phylum Arthropoda; class Insecta; order Diptera; family Tephritidae; genus Urophora; species Urophora cardui. Next base: position 18,124,702 of record OY482670.1, on the reverse strand, counting down.
AACAAAAACTAAAAAAAGTTTTGAAAGGAATCTACGAGATTTCGGAGCCCATAACTCGACAAATAATAGAGATATTATGACGAAACTTGGTTTATACACTTTTATAATTTGTGTTAATAGACACGCAAAAATTTATTGAAATCGGTTTATGACCACGCCTACCTTTTAACAAAAATATTTCTGGAACACCGTTTGCGAATTTGTAACGTGACATCTTTGTAACTAGAAGTCATAAATTAATGAAATTTTGCACAAAGAATAATATTCATATGCTTAGTTGGATGATTGATAAAAAGTTTGAAAATGGGCGTGGCTACCCCCACTATATGCGGAACTCGGTTTATATAAAGTACCTACACCGTCTTTCCATCAAACGCAAGCAAACAATGAAAGCATACAGCTGAGTATCTAATGTTCGATTCCACTCGAACTTAGGCTTCCTTACTTGTTTATATACCAAACATCCAACAGCCGCACTATTTCTCCGCATTCAACGGTTGTGTCGTGCTCACCGGCTCCAAAATTTTAGAATACATCCACCAGGTTGCGATAATTCACAGGTTTTCGCTTTTTTTGCATTCACCGGTGCCACCAATTACGATAATTTAATGGTTTTCGATTTTGTTGCATTAATTGATTCCACGAATTATGAGTACTTTCCCCAATTGCGATAATTCACCAGTTTCATCATCTTTGTTGCAATCACCGGTTCCACCAAATATGATCACTTCCACCAATAGAGATAATTCATGAGTTATCGTTTTTTGTTCCATTCACCGGTTCCACCAATAATCAGCACCTCCGCCAATAGCGGTAATACGAGGGTTTCATCGTTTTTGTTGCATTAACCGGTTCCACCATTTAAGAGCACTTGAACCAATTGCCATTTCACCGGTTTCATAATTTTTGTTGCATTCACCGGCCCCACCAAATATGATTACTTCCACCAATAGCGATAATTCACGGGTTCATCGCTTTTGTTGCTTTCGCCGGTTTTACCAATAATAAGCACCTCCACCAATAGCTATAATTCACCGTTTTTGCCGTTTTTTTTTATTTATCGGTTGCACCAATAATAAGCACTTCCACCAATAGCGGTAATTTACCGGTTTTATCGATTTTGTTGAATTCACCGCTTCAACCAATTGCGATAGTTCACCGGTTTCATCGTTTTTTGTTGCAGTCACCAGATCCACCAATTATGGTCAAGAAACAGCAACATGTTCAAAATTATAGCAAAGAAATGCAAGTATTTTAAAGAAAAAATACATTGTGTACGCACTGAAAAGTATGCAAATTTTAAAACAGCGATATCTCGGAGACCAAAAAAGACACGTTAATAAGGTCAACGGCATTTGAAAATGCAAAGCCTATTTGTTAAGATAATGGTCGTAGACTTTAAACGAAATCATAACTTTCGGCTGGCCCTAACTCCAAAATTTGAAGAAAATTGCACTTTTTGCACTTGTAATTTTAGGTCAAGATATCTCGAAAACTATTTCGAGTTTGGCCATTTTGACTTCAGATTCGGATTCAGCACATCAAAGTCCTTCGGAAAAGTATATCCTGGCTTCTTGGTAAGAAGTTCGAATCATTTTTGTCTGCCTACGAAATGCAAAATTTTTTTTTACCTGACAAAGAAACTTCGGCTTAAAACCCGCGGACTAAGAATTGGTTTAAGACCCATGGTCTCTTTGGCAAAGTTGCTTAGAATAGTCTATAGAACATTATTCGCGTATGCGATTTTATCGAAAAATAATCGACCCTAGCTAGTATATATACAACAGGAGTGTTTTTTACCGCAATAAATAGTGATAATTCTTACTAATTAGTCAAAATTCTTATTAATTATTTAGATTTGACAGTTAATTTCTGTTTCTTTACTTTATATCCAGCAAAAGAGAGCGAACTGAAGGAAAATTGAGCGAGTGAATAGTACAGTTTCACTAACTTTTTTTTTTTACTGAACAAATCTCCACTAGCAACTGACTAGCAAGAAGAAGAAGAAGAGTCAAAGCAAATATGTGCATTAGGGTGGTGCAATTTTTGTGATAAAAATAAAATTCTTCCAAAATCTGCGGAACAACTCGCATTTCGTGCGATTGCACTACGATTGCACTTTTCTCTCTCCTTTTAGATGATACATAATTAACAAGACAGATTATTATTGAACAAGAAAGATATTTTTTAGCATTAAAAAAGGAAAACATTTTGTTTTAGGAATAATAGCATAACAATAGGCTTGTGTCGCATTGATTTTTTTGATTTACATTTTTGTACCACCTTAATGTGCATACAAAAAAGCGAGAACAGTGTATCCAAATTATTATTTTTATAGAAAAAAGCTAAAAATTGAAGCAGTAAGCAAATTTATGCCAAAACATAGAAAACCGACAAAATTAGCAATTTCGTGTATCCGTACTTTTTTGCTAACATCCCTCAATGAGAGAAAATGTGATATTGCTCTTCTAAATTTTCTTGCAAGAGATTTGTTGTGAGATGTGTTAGTTAGTCTTTGCTTATAAAGTAAAGAAAGACAACTAATAGTAACAAATTTGTACGAGTTATGAAATTTTACTCGCTACATTTACTCGCTCACTTAAAATTTACTCACTACTGATTTGATTAGAGACTTTTTGACACTATTATTACATCTCTTCACTCATTTCATCAATCTTCTTCTTATTTTTCTATTTCTTTTCTTTTCTTTTCTTTTCTTTTCTTTTCTTTTCTTTTATTTTTTTTCTTCTTCTTCTTCTTATTCCTCTTCTTCTTCTTTTTAATTGGCGCGTAACCCTCTAGAATTTAGAAGATTTTGGCCGAGTCCAATAAAGCGCGCCACTCGTTTCTGCTTCGTGCTACCTGGCGCCACTCAGAAATACCCAGAGAGCACGAGTCACCCTGCAGCTGATATTCTCAACGCAATAGAGGTCTGCCTTTTCTCTGTTGCCTTTAGCGACTTTCGATAGCAAGAATTTCTAAGCCGGAGCACCTTTATCCCCATTCTCATGACATGAATGGATTGTTATTCGCTGAACTATGTCTATGTCTGCGTCATCTGTCAGACAGACCATCATCATTCACTGGCTTTCCTCGCCATTCCATTCACTCCACTGAATTCAGCATTGACGAATTTTCATTCACTGCCATTCATTGCCATTCATAATACATTTTTTTTGCCAATTAAAATGTAAAATAAAATTATTGCCATAAACCAACGACAACAACCGTTCACCTCCTTCCTTGCCTCTTGTACAAAATCGCTTTATATAATAAATTCTCTTTGCCAATTTGAAATTGAAATTGGGTCAATATCGATTACTTTGTCGGTCGATGCGTTAGGTCAAGTGTAGCGCAGGCGAATGGATGATATGGCTTGTGCGGAGTGTGAGGCGGTTTGTGATGTTGTTGAGGCAAGAAGATGTGCTGTAAAATTGAATATAGATTTTTTTGGATTTTTTTTTGCTTTACAGAGTGAGAACGTATTTTGAAAAATTCTTTTATTGAGCATCAAGTCTTAGCACAACCCATAAAAGTAAGACATGCATATCACTAGACGCTTTAAGTGCTCAATTAAAAAGCAGCAAAAAATTCAATTGAAGTGAAAAAATTTCTCTCAAATCTCTTCATTTGCTTTTTAGTACTTTGTGCTAAAACACATTAATTGCATTTTGCTGCCAAGAATTTTATTGTTTCATTGAGCTGTGAACGAGTTTAACCTTATTTCTTCACACATAGTATTAGTAGATATAAAAGGGTGGTACGAAAAGTATGAGATTTTTTTTCAAACTTTTGCAAGTAGTGTATTGAGCTTAGTTTCCAACCGCCAACATGGAAAGCTCTCGTAAAAAACTGCTTTTCCTCTACTGACTTTTATATTGTTGTTGTTAATATTGTAGAGCTCAAAAGAGAGCTGACAAAGTGTTAAATCTCACTCAATGAATTTCCTCCGAGGCTTGTCTGGTTCTAGTGGTTGCATAATTTTTTTGGACTTATTATATGAACTTGACTTCTGAAGTGCTTTTGTAGTATTGTTGTTGTTGTTGTTGCTGTTATAGCGGTACTAAGCCCTGCTTAGCCGACGAGTTTTGTTCACAAGTTGTCACCAATCTCACCCACCCATGGACCCAATCATATTGCAACCTCTTTTGGGCTTGTCCAGAGCGAGAGGAGCTTTAAGTACGTTGGTTTGGATTGGTATGCAAAGAGGTCCCCTGTATCACGCGGCGTCTTTCCGCATGCGGGACATACATTGGGAATGTTGGGATCAATTCTGGGCCTGTAGGATTGAGCCTACTATTGAAACCCGACCTTAATTGCGACAAGGTGACGCAGATTTCCCTAAGCAGCTCCAATTCTTCTACAGCTATTTGTGGTGATTAGTCCTTTGGGCTTACATAAGAGGAACGGGATGAAATGGAGTTGGAGACTGTTCCATTGTTGATCTCCATTAAAGCCTGCCTACGTATGTACATACATATACATACACCGCGGATGAGTCCTGACGTGCCGGAGGGAAGTTCCGGCTCCAGTAGATGGTTTCCCGTATGACCTCTTTGGTGGCATCACAGGAAAAACTGCTTGCTCAGCATGATGTTATGTTTCTCAGCTGGGGTCACCTGTGTCTCGTATTGTAGTTGGTGTTCCGGCGACATCAGGAGACTTCACATAGTGGTTCGCAACGCAAAGTTTTGGCAGGCTCAGAGTTTTTTCCACTGAGTCCAAAAATCCGCGGCAACCATATTGGCGATGCCAGCCGATTGCTGTGTAAGTTGCAATAAGTATTTCTTTGTCTTCCCCCAAGTGCTGCCAGCTAGCGACTTGAGGATATTCTTGCGACTCTAAACTTTATTCGCAATCGCGGTCGTATGCTCGGAGAAGGCAGCAGCAAGGCGGTAGAAGGTAACAACCACAACGGCTGGTTCTATGTACCGGAATTACTAGGGGTTTCCCAACAACAGCCGGTTCTACGTACCGGAATGGCTCGGGGTTTCCCAACAACAGCCGGTTCTACGTACCGGAATGACTCTGACTTTTCCTCACCCCGTTTAGACTAATCTGCAATGTTCAAAATTTGGAGGTGACTTGCTGTCTTGATCCGCCTACTAAATTCTGACTACCATATTGAGCGCGTATAGTTAAGGATCGGCTGGCTGATCAATTGTTTTTATATGTTACAGTTGATGTTTCCCTGCATCACTGATTAATCGAGCTGCCCTCGTTTGCACACGAGTATATCAATGTACAATGTACATATGTATGTGTAAGAAATTATGTATGAGTGCATTCAACTGAATGAATTTCACACTGAAATTGCCAATGCAATTAAGCACAAAAGTATGTTAACTCTTGCAACAAATTAAGCTTTAAGAAGAAGGGCATGTAAGTCAATAAATGTGAGATGGTTGTGAATGAATTTGCTATGGCTTTCTAAGCGATAAATGTACAAAAGAGAAAGCAGAAAAGTCTTGCATTTTTATCTGCAAAATCTTAGCATAACAATATTAGCTAGAAGCAAAAATCTTTGCAGAACTCGATTTAATTATTTTTTTTTTTTCGTAAAAAAACATCCTTGCAAAAATCGAAATCAGTGGCAACATTGCCTTAGCAAGCTTAAACTAAATAGCAGCAGATTAAGCAATCAACCCCAAGTCATTGACCAAAAGCAAAGCCAATAACCTAGATGTAGGTAAATATAGGCAGACAGTGTAGCAAAAAATGCAACAGCAGCAGGAAAACAGAGCACAACCGCGCTTAAGGAAATGCTTTGTTGGCACAGCTCCACCAGCTCCATCACCGCCACCTCCAGTCAAAGCTGATGACAGTGCAGGCATTGCAGCAAACGGAAACACTGTAGCGCAGCGGCTTGATGTATAGTGCAAAAAAAAGGAAATCTATTTTTTTTAAACTTCTTTTTTAAAGCTTTTATTTTTCTTGCTAAATCGTTGCCAACTGTTTTTTTTTTTTTGCTCCTGCTGCACAGCCGCTTATCTAAGCCACGTTGAATGGCCGGCGGCGTTTACTTTTCAAAGTGGTTTTTGCACAGCACAATTTTTTTCACATACTTTGCGGCTGTTTGAAAAAAAAAAAAATACAAAGCATTTTATTGACGGAAAAACTAAACGAAAGGGTGGAAAAATCTGTTAAGAGCAAAAAGTAGGGAGAAAAAAGAGATTTTTTTAACGCCTAAAGCGCATAAACCGCATAGATTTTCTAGAGCTGCCAGCGCGCTTTGGCCACCAACAGGTTGTTTGTGAGTTAATTGAAGTCAATGAATTGTGTAATCGGGGGAGGGGAGCGATTAAATTATTAAAGCAACTTTTTGTAGACAATACAAACTAGTTTGCTGCTAAAGTAATATTTTTTCATGTATGTATATGAATTTTCTCTAGTGCTGCTTGATCCTAATAGGCTTACGTGAGCGTGAAACGGGCGAGTGAAATAATTCGTTGTTTATGTATAACGGCACTCGCTAACGAGTACGTACACTCGCCAACGATTACACTCGTTCGACTGCTTGGAATGTGCAATTGCAATTGTGGTAGTCCGACAAAAATATGCATTTCCCAAGCACTCAGACATATTTGCCCATTGTACTAGTGGTCGGAAACTATCGATAGCACTATCGTCACTATCGATGGTTTCTGAACATCGTTTACACTATCGATGGTTTTCGACTATCGTTTGAACTATCGATAGTTTATTGAAAATTTGAAATGTGACCACTAGGCATCAAACAAACGGTAACTATTCCATGCAGGGTTTGAATTGCTGACTAGCAAGTAGTCAAAGCAACATAAATACGACTATGCGTTCTAGTCGCATGGTCGTTTAAAATGTGATTACCCAAAAACATTAAAATTACACTACAATATGGGTATCAAACGAAAGGGGATGACCCCAGGTTTCATTTGGACTTCGATATATTTCGATAAATTTATCGATAACTGAGTTATCGGTCAAAATGTGATTACCCAAAAACATTAAAATTACACTGCAATATGGGTATCAAACGAAAGGGGATGGCCCCAGGTTTTATTTGGACTACGATATATTTCGATAAATTTATCGATAACTGAGTCAGCTCATAATTGTGGAAAAGCGGATAAATATTGATATGGAATACGAATATAGAATACCGAACACCGCAAAATGGGTATCAAATGAAAGCGCTTGGCTAGGGCTATCATTTGGTCGAGTCTTAATTAATTATGAACTGATCTAAAAAATATCCATCATCCAGAAATTGTTATGGAACATCGAAAAAAATATCAATTACTCATAACAATTATGAGCTGATCTAAAAAATATCCATCATCCAGAAATTGTTATGGAACATCGAAAAAAATATCAATTGCTCATAACAATTATGATCTGATCGAAAAAATATCGATCTTTGAGTAATTGTTATTGATGATGGAAAAATTTTTCCATTGCTCAATAATTGTTATCAAGTGATTTTTATATTTATTTGTTATAATTGTTATGGCCTCTGGTTAATATATTAATTTTTTTGAACAAGAATAAATGGCTAATAAATAAATAAAACAAAACAATGTACTGAAAAAAGTTTTATTGGATCATCTTCTATTACTTTCATGTATTGGTAAGAATAAGACCAGGACAGGTGGGCAAAGTTTTTTCACATTCGGGTGAAATCGGGTGAGATCAATTAAAACAGATGTGTTTGTGGATGTGTTTGCTGCCGGACGGCAAAAGGCGGTTACAGTGTGAGCGTAGCCGTAGACTCTCCCAATTCACCCGAAACTATCGTCAACTATCGATATACTATCGATAGTTTGCAAAAAACTATAGTACACTATCGATGGGGCTGACTATCGATAATTTGCGACCTCTACATTGTACTTAAGGTCTTTAGAAAGAATCAAGATGTAGGGGAAAATGTGCGATAGTGGAATCAGAATTACTCTACAAACTTTCCAGATGCTTTTATAAATCTAAGAAGTTTGTCGAGTGGTAAAGAATGTGCATCCGCTATTTTCAGTACAACTGAAAAAACGCGTAATCTTAGTCTAGTAAAAGCCGGTCAGTTGCAGAGAAAATGCTCTTTGCCTTCGTAGTGCTCCTCCATACCAGATAGGATAGGCACAATGAGCTCTCAATGATGCCTGTCGTAGCCATCTGCTGTCTTGTAATCAACCCCACAAGCGCCCGAAGCTCTCTTCTTCTTCGCTTGAGGAGTTTGAGGATGTTTGCTACCTCCATGTTATGTTTTTTTTTTTTTCAGAAAGTAATTTTTAATTTTACAGGAATCTGTGCAGTTCCAGCATCTCCCCCGAGTTTAACTCATGGAGACCTTGTTGTACTTCACAGTGCCCGCTATACTTGGTTCTATGATTGGTGTTGCACCCATCCGCAATTTACCAATTCATCTGTCGGTTCGTTACCTTGAACACCACAGTGTCCGGGCGCCCACATAAGTTCAAGGTTATTCCAGTTTGCTACGGCGCCAAGCTTCAACTTACATGCGTGTGAAATTTTTGAAGATGTTCGCGCGGCTTCCAGTTCTTTAAGTGCAGCCTGGCTGTCTCTGCAGATACAAATTTGGAGTCCATTCCACCTCTCACCGTTCTGCTGCTTTTAGTTTGGCATAGATCTCCATTTGAACACCCGTCGCCATTGCACCTAAAGCATAACAGCACCTGAAGTCGGTCTCCAGATACCAGCCTGATCCAGTACCATATTCTGTGTATGATCCGTCTGTGTAAACGATTTTCTTCGGTTTTCCCAGTACAGTTTCTGTATGTCTTCATTGATCTCTTGTGTGGAAAAATGACAGTGTGTCGTGTACCAAAACCGTTCGACTGCTTACTTTATATGAAATTTATCTCGCTACATTTTCTCGCTCGTTCATTCACTATTGCCTCGATTCGTTTACTGAGCAGAGCAGCACCTTTGATAGCTGATTTCCAGTATGAACTTTGGATGACTTTTCTGATATAATCATGACTTTTACTTGCCTTTCGTTGGTAATCTACTATATAAATGGCCTCTAGCTTTGAATTTATATAACTTTGAAAGTTAAGTATGTGCGCTGAAAAATAATGTTCCTTTAGTGGCTTGTTACTCAAAGTTAACCCAATTTTCACTGACAAAATTTACATGCAATACTTTCACTTTTTTACTCATCTCCCACACTTTACCTACCCACTAAAATAAAAGCACTTTTATCGACCATTTCTTACACACTAACTGCCATATGTCCAACAATACATACGTTTAAATATGCATTCACCTAAAAGCCGATTAACCTTTTAAGGTGCACGCAAATAAATTGGCAATGGCAAAGCAGCACTCACTAAACAAAGAAAGTATTTAAAATTTCAACGTTATGCAGCAGAAAAATTCGTACATGCATACATATGTACATATATTTAACTATTGCACTTAAATTGCGAATAAAACTTTTGTGATAGTATTTACGCAATACAAACAACAACAACAACAATAGCAGCAATATAAAAAAGATGACAGGTAGATATGTAATACTCGTTCACTTACAATTCTTTAGTTAACACACAAAAGAGCGGCAAAGTTCTTAAAAAGTTATATCAAAAGTCGACAACGAGTAGTAGTAGAAGAAGAGGAAGCAGCAGCGAATCACACTAACAAGCGACACAAAAACGCAAATAAGTAAAATGTACAAACAGAACGACAAATTCTAAAGTTTAGTTTTTAGAATCTAAACGCACAAGGACAAAGGTTATACAGCAGAGCGAATAGTAAATAAACGAACAATAAAAGCAAACAAACATTTTTAAAGAGTAAGTAAAAGTGCTGCAACAAAAAGTGTTGTTGTTGGTGTCAAGCAGCTTGATAAACATAAAAGCAGAAATGCTACGGAGAGAGGGAGAAAGAGAAAGAGAGAGCAGTGTTGCAATTTTTTAGACAGTAAAAAGCAAATTCTTCAAAAAAAAAAAAAAAAACAAAAAAACTAAAAACAGGTGAAAGTTTAGGAATTACTTAGAAGTGAACAAGCAAAAATGGGTTAAGTTTGATTGATGTAGTGAGAAAAGCTTAAAAAAACCGTAAAAGCTGCCATAACTTGTAGATCAGAGTTTGCTGTTTGCCAAATACAAAAATCTAAATTGTCAAAAGTACATAAAATCTACTTAGACTTAATACAGAAAACTTGATTACATTAACTACCTAAAACTTGGTAAGTACAAGAGCTATTGCAAATGGCTAACAGTACGAAATGTCATTGCTTGTTATGTCGAAAAAAGCTTAAGCTAAGCCTTTTATGTGCTTTTGATTTATAAACAGCAATTTGTTTACATAAGCAAATATTGCAATTGTCACTTGTTGCAAGCAAAGTTAAAACGAATTTGTTTGGACTTAAAAAGGTAAATTTTTGAGGGAATGAGTCGTGAGTTAAATTTGAGGTTATGACGAGTCAAGAATTTCGGGAGGGAATTAAGCTTTGAGGAAGAATGTGAGCTTATTTGTTTTAGAGGGTTGTCTTTGTTGGAGAAACAAGAAGATAGAAATGGGAAGGAGGGACTTCTACTTATTACTAACTTGTAGCTGGTAACTAGTAAGAAGAACTAACAACGAGTAAATAGTAACTAGTAAAAAGTAAATAGTAACTAGTAGCTGTTAACTATTAAGTATAAGTAACAATTAAACAGTAACTAGCAACTAGTAACTACTTACTAACTAGTAATTGGTAACTAGTAAAACGTAACTGGTAACAAGTAATTGACGATTATATAGTAGAAACTCTCATAATATGTCGCATGTCCTTCACAACCAATTCTCACTTTTATAAGCTCTTGAAATCAGCAAACCAAATTAAGATTTATTTATTTTTTTTTTTGCTTGTTGAAATTGAAAATTGTTGCAAAAGTTCGTGTTTGCGCCTCAGGTGTGAAAGTGAAAAAGTTTTACTAACCCAGTTTTGGGTGTAAATTTGTCAAAAAAAAAACGCTAAGTCAATAAAGCTTGCGAGGAAAGAAGTTAAGTCACACGAGAGTCACAGGAAACACACAACAAAAATACAAAAAAAATAAAACAAAAAATAAACACAAAAATAAAATAAAAATAAAAATAAAAACAAAAACAAAAAACAAAAAATAAAAATAAAAACTCAAAGTCACTACTAAAAGTGGCAAATATCATTTGGAAAAATTGCGCGCTGCTCCTAACAACTCACGCTCTCTTCTATTTCCACCTGCCAAACGAACGACAAAAGTCATGACGAACAAATTCACAGTCAATTTTGTAGAAGTGAAGTGAGTGTTTTAAATGACGGTGGGTTAGTTCATGGTGTGGGTTGTAGGAGTGTAATGGGTTGTAGGGTTGGAGTGGTAGCTTAGAGTGCTAAGCAAAGTAGTAGTTGAAGCATGTAAATCACACACAAATTTGTTGGCAAACCAAAGCGTTTCACTAGAAATCTTGCGAGTTGCTTTTGCTTGAAAATCGACCGCAAATGGCTGGTTTTGGCATTTTCAGAGATTTTTTTGCTGTGCTGTTCCGTGCAACGCAATGCGCGCTATTAGCGCATAAGGCACAGTGGGCTGCGCGTGTGAGAAAAATTTGTAAGAAAAACCAGAAATCAAAAAAGGAGCTGAAGTGGATACTATTCATGGAAAAGGTATTTTTATAAACTGAGAGAAAAAAAATATATGGAGGGGTCAAACAAATTGTTTACCTATTTAGAACACTACTTTCTTTGTTTTGAGTAAATTTTCCTTAAAACATGTTAAAAGGTTTATAAAATATTGTTGTTACATGCGTTACCATGGTTTCATATACTTCTTTTGAAAAAATTCATACATTAAAATAATGAAAAATTCTTTAAGCGCCATTCCATTCCCAACTTTCCTTGTTTTGAAGACTTGATTTCTTTAATTTTGAGAAATTAAATTCCCATACAAATTCCCATGGCAACGAATTTGTTTGAATGTTTTTTTATGTTTTTTCCACATTTTTGAGAAAATTTACACAAAACAAAGAAAATTTTGAATTGGGACGCGTGTTCAAAATAAGGAAAATTATGTCTTTGATCGAGAGAATTTTTTTTTTTGAGTGTATCAAGGGTTGCCAAGAAGACTTACAACAACAAAAAAAAATTGCAACAACATGCCTTCACTGTGACGTAGCACTCAATTCGTTTGTTGATGGGAGCAAACTGAGCCCAAGTGAAGGCCGTCGGCTGGCCACACTCATTGTAGATAATATACATTACAGCGTGTCGCAAAAAGAAAGTTCGCCATTGCATAGGTAACCATATGATTTTTTCTTGGAAAACATTTTTTTTTGGACGCCGCTAGATGTCACACAAATTAATTTTTCCTCATATCTTCGTTATTTACATTCGAAGCTTAAAATTTAATACAGCAATGTCTTTGTCTTCAGAGACCGCTTTTTACTATATAGTCGTATTAACCCTGTGTGCGCCATTGAGGTCACAACCACACAGTATTTAATTTTTGCCACCTTAATGTACCTTTTTTATAGCTACGTGTTAAACATCGTCAAAAATAATTAATAAATAAGCGAAAGAAGTATTTCGATGGCTTCAGTAAAACCCGATATAAAGTACATTTAACATTTTGAGGAAAATACATCGTCGCTCTAGAAGAGAAAAGACGCAAACTGTTTTGTTGAGGAAGAAAGACGGAAACCTTTTTTTCTTTCAAAGAAAGACACACATATTTTTCGAAAGAAAGACTCTTATTTTTTTTGATAATGAAGAAATACTTTATTTTTTTTTTACTATAAAGAAAGACGCATTTAAATACTTTTCAGGAAATAAAGACGTATTCGATTTTTTATTTTTCTTTGTCAATATTAATGCTAATGCGTCTTTCTTCGCAGTTAATAATGCTAATGCGTCTTTCTTCGTCGAAATATTTTATAATGCGGCTCTGTTGGTCGAAATATTTTTTAATGCGTCTATCTTCGTCAGCATGTTTTGTAAAGCGTCTTTCTTCCCCGACATATTTTTAATGCGCCTTTTTTCGTCGACAAATTACTGACATGCGTCTTTCTTCTTCCGGAGCGACGACATACATGCGTTTTTTGCTTTCTGTGGCGCTTTACATGCTTTTTACAAGAATGTTGTCTGTGGAGACCCCTAGTTAAGTTTCATGGCGAATAACTTTTCGGAACATTTTTTTCCTCTAGCGACCTACAAAATACTATTTTTTTCAAATTTTCTAAAAAAGGGGTCAAAATAACCTACGTGGGGGTGGAGTAGGGATATGTTAGAAAGAGAGAGAGAACTTTTCGCCTGAGTTCAAACCATTTCAGGCAATAATTCACACAGTGTGCTTTTTTACCCATTTTCAACCACTGTGCGACTTTTTTTGTTACAACTGTTTCAGCTGTTAAAAGTAAATTAGAATATTCGTAGAAATGCGCGCTAACAATTGAGTAAAGTGAATTTCATGAATTTCGTGAGTTTTATTGCTTTTCTAGTTTTTTTGTTTTTGTTTTTGTTCTCCACTTTTTACTTGTTGACACTCGCGTGTGTGTTGTTGACAGACGAAATCGCAATGCGACAATTGCAACGCTAAAAAAAATTACAATTTCAAATGCAAAAGTTACATTGTGCTCAGCGCGGAGCAGTGTAAATCAGTGAACAAGGACAGTAAATAAAAGTAAAAAAAAAATGGAAATGAAAATGGCTTTCAAAAGCCAAAAAATATGCATATTAGATAACTTTCAATTTCATTGTGAATTGCGAATTGCATGCGCTTTTGACACACACTCACACACACACACGAGAGCGATAAAGTTTTTTGGAAATTTGATTAAGCGCTTTTGTGGATTTGATGGTGGCGAAGGTGTAGTAAGTACATATATAGCACATACATAGTACATATGTAAGTACGTACACCATATATTTGTATGTCACCTGCATATATTTTGCATGAATTAGAATAACTATGTATTCAACTTTTGCTAGTCACATTTTCTATGCGCACTCGCACATACATATAAAGCTTTGCAATTTTATTTGCATAACAAGAAAAAATTAGAGCTTTGATTTTTTGGCAACTTTTGTTCTGGTGAACCTTTTTGTGCAACAACCTTGACTCTGATTTTTTGCCTTTTCTTTCTTTTTTTTATCTTTTCATTGCCAAAAAAAAACCATTTTAGTAAATTGAATATTCGTGTTTGAATTTTAACAATGTTTGCAATTGCTTCATTGAGATTTACGATGAGCATGCCAAATGCAGCAGTTTGTGAAGGTTATTGAAAATAGTAAAAAATACTATAGAGGTGGCTATTAGTAAAAAGGCATATAGTTTTGCTTACTGGCATGCCTACATAAATGTGCTTAGTATTGTCCTTCTTTAAAAGGTTACTTACTTTAAACGGTTCAGATATTCACATTAAAGCTTTCAAACCAAAAAGCTGGTTGTAAGCTAGCTTTGACAAGCACTACTCTTTTTATATACACATGATCAACTCAAGCATAATTTTTTTTTTTTTTTAGCATCCAATATATGTTGCCAACTGTATAAATAAAATACATGTAACAATTTTTTGGTTCGTTAAAAGTAATTAGTAATTAATAATGACTTAATAAACTTGGTGGGCATGTATGGATTGCTCTCAGTAGTGCATCCATTTATTGTAATACATCAATAAAGATCCGTAAAAGATTTTCTTTTGAGGCGTAAGAAACTAGTTGGTCTTGCCGTCAGGGTTAGAGCGAGGGGGTTGGAGTGAGCTAATATTCTCATTTTGTACGATGCAGCATACTTTCTGATTTCTTGAGAGATAGTAGGTATCTTTAGGTCACGATGTAGTTGGTCGTTCGTGACGTAGTAGGGCGCATTTACAATCATTCTAATGGTTTTCGATTGGAATCTTTGGAGAATCTCTATATTTGAGTTTGCTGCGGTTCCCCATAGCTGTATGCCATAGGTCCAGATGGGTTTTAAGATAGCTGAGTAGAGCAGGAGTTTGTTGTCGATTGATAGTTGGGAGTTTCGATTCATGAGCCAATAAAGATTTCTCAGTTTTATACCAAGAGCTTTTCGTTTGGTGAATATGTGGGTTCTCCATGTTAGTTCTCTGTCGAGATGCATACCCAGGTACTTTGCTACGTCACTTTGCGGTATATCAATGCCATTGAGTTTTACGGGTGGGCAAGTGTTACGTCTAGTGGTAAACGTCACTTGAACAGATTTTGATTCATTTGACTTTATCCGCCAGTCTTTCAGCCAATGGGTAATTTTATTTAAACTTCTTTGAACCTTGAGTGAGGCGACGTTAGGGTTGAGGTCTGAAGCCAGTACAGCAGTGTCATCGGCAAAAGTGCCGATAGTGACTCCTTCTGCTATTGGGAGGTCGTATGTGTAAAGTAGGTACAGTATTGGGCCCATTACACTACCTTGCCGGACGCCTGCTAAGCTCTCGTAAAGCTCAGACTGCTCTTCTACTTCTTTGACGAAAAAGTAACGATTTTTTAGATAAGATTGTATAAATAGAAAGTAGCTTGTAGGGAGAGTATTTTTTACTTTATAGAGGAGGCCGTCGTGCCATACGCGATCAAAAGCTTGGGATATATCTAGAAAGGCAGCTGTACAGTATTTTTTTTGCTCAAAGGCAGAGTAGATTTTCTCGGTAAGTCTATGTACTTGTTCAATTGTTCCATGCCCTCTTCTGAAGCCAAACTGGTGATTAGGTATAATTTTACGCTCTTCTATTTTGGGTAGGACTCTTTTAAGAAAAAGAACTTCCAAGACTTTTGAGACAACAGGCAGCAGGCTAATGGGTCTGTAAGACGCTGCCGAATCGGGGGACTTTCCTGGTTTCAGAATCATTTTCATCTGAGCGACTTTCCATTGAGGGGGTATGAATGCAGTTATTAGTACTGCATTAAAAAGTTGGGTGAGAAATTTTATGCCTTCGTAAGGTAAGTGTTTTAGTACATTGCCATTAATAATATCGTACCCAGGAGCTATCTTTGAGTTGAGTTTCTCTATTACGGTTTTTACCTCCTATATTGCGAATCGTTTTATGGGGAGGTCCATTTGATAGGGATGACTCAGAGTATTTTTCACTTCTGTTGTTGTGCTTAGTGGGGGCTCAATATCATATGGGGTGAATACTGATTTTAGGTGGCGTGCAAAAGTATTTGCTTACTCTGCGTCACTTTTCGCCCATTCGTTGTTTTCCATTCGTATAGGAGAATTTGAGAGAATTGGCCTTTTTAGTTTACTAGCCGCTTTCCAAAGGGAGTAATCAGTTGCAGCTGTTGCATCAATATTACTGAGATATTGTTGAACTTGTCTGTTGTGTTCAATTTTGCGGATATTTTTGAGTTCTTTGGTGAGAGCATTCAATCTTTTCTTGTCGTCGGGGTGACGGGTTTCTTGCCATTTTTTCCTTGCGAGTCGCTTTTCTTTGAGCTTAACCCCTTGTTAACCAAGCCCAGAAAAACATAAAATTTTTTAATAATTAATGTTTTTTTTTAATTCATATTCATGTTTAAATAATCAGAATAAAAAATCATAAAATTCAAGGACCTCTTAGTATAAAAAAAGGACATGGTACTTTGCAGTACCGTCGGGCTTAAATAATAAGTTATTATATATCAATTCCATGATATTTTACGAAACAGTTTTTTTTCTCATTGCAACACAAATATATACCGCAATGTTGGCATTTCGAATGCGGTTTTGACTGAATCTTATTTATGCTGCACAATTCACATCTTCCTCGACTTTCTACAAATGCTGGCCAATGCACTCCCAAATTGCCTAATCGAACATCCTTTATCACGGACTCGCACTTGCCACGGCGTTTTTTGTTTGGGGGTGTGAGGGACTACTCAATCTTCGTTTGTTAGCACCAACATCTTTCAGCGTCATTAAGCCCTGTGCCACGGCCCGTCTATATTCTAGCAAACTAACTTTTTCATGGGTTTGACAATACACGATATAGGAATTATTAAACGTGATTTCGATAAGTCCCCAAAATAACCTATGCCACCATTTTTTCGATCGCCTGTTTATACCGTATGCACTTCTTAGCTGATCTGCATGGTCAACTCCACCCATAAAAGCATTGTAATCTTTAATTGCCATTGGACATGAAACGTGTATTTCTTGCCCCTTTCTATCTCTTCGCTTTACTGTAGTTTGCTCAGTGCCATGAAAATTAGACGCCAGTAATATTGGTTTGTTATCTTTCCATTTAAAAACAATTACACCATTCGTTGTGGTTCTTGAAGCAAATTCGCCCCTTTTCATTTTCTTATCTGCTTTCATATTCGATGGGAGTCCTTTTCGATTTGCTCTGATTGTTCCGCACGCAAACACTTGCTTTGTTTGGAGAAATTCTAGGAGTCTAATAGATGTAAAATAATTATCGAAGTACACATACTTATTCTTTCCCCACTCGTATTCCGTTAAAGACAACACAACTCTTTCCCCTAGACCAAAGCTTTCGTACTTTTCTTCAACAGTTTCGTCTTTTCCTTGGTATATAGAGAATTTTTTAACATATCCATACTGATCCGCCAAACACCATACTTTATAGCCACGTTTGATTGGCTTCATAGGACAATATTGTTTGATTGCACTTCTACCCTTGAAAACAATCATAGATTCGTCAACCGATAGTTCCTTTGTTCCGTGATATACCTGCTGAAATCGTTGGTTCAGATCATCAATCATTGAACGAATTTTGAAAAGTCGATCTTTGTTGTTTTCTGGGATTTTAGAGTTATCATTTACGTGCAAAAATCGTAGTATTGATGCAAATCTGTTTCGGGGCATAGTTTTTGAAACAATAGGTGTTGCCAAAGCTTCACACGTATTCCAATAATGTTGCCAACTTGGAAGTTTATGGTAGCCCATAAATAAGTTTATACCGATAAATGCGTAGAATTCATTTTTGCTAAGATTTAGGGACTTATCTCTCTGCACGGCATATAAATTTGAATGAAAAATTACACCATCAACAATACTTTCCATGAAAGACAAAAAGAATGAGGTGGGAGTGCTTTTGTCATCAAAACAACCACTAACTGCTCCCTCTGGCGAGTTAAATTGTGAAATCTCTGTTTGTTTCTCAATTTTCTTCCATTTCCGCAAAGGTTCTTCGTTTTGGGTATCTTCCATAAATATATTCGCCTCAGCAATTTGTTCTGCATGAACAGCATTCACAATCTCAGTGAAGATTGCATCTTCGCTGTCATTTGAAATTATCACTTCACTTCATCTTCATCATCACTCTCAATATCTGTGTTTTCTTCGTTATCGAGTGGAATTTCTTCCAAAATTGCGGCAATTTCATCTTCTCTCAAAGATCTTCCGTAAGCTGTAGCCATATTCAGCTATGTAAACATATGTAAATGGATATAAGAAATAATGTAGCATATTTGTATAAAAATATATATATTACAAAGCCCAACGGTACTTACAAGTCCCCTATGGAAAATCAGATATCACCGGCAAACAAACGAGTGTTAGAAAACTTTTTTTCCACTTGTTTATGCAGATAACATCAGGCTTTTATATGCTTTTTATTTCGTGGAAAAATATGAAAAACTTCAATAGAAATAGCTAAAATAAATTGTCACTATTCACTCACGACTTTACTGCAGAAACCTCTAACTTTTTATGCGAATCCCAGGCAAAAATAAAATGTATATGAGAAAAAGTACCGTTATTCATGTTTCTCAATCTATAATTTGAAATTTCATTTACTTATTTACTGAAAAAAATCAGCCCGCTACGTATGAGAGAGCAAAAATGAGCATGGTACTAGAAAGTACCGTCGGAATACAAGGGGTTAACTTGTATGTTGTGGGTAACGCTTGTCCTTTTTTGTCTGGTGAGGATGGGAGTTGATTACCACGCAGCTTGTTGGATGCAGCTGTTAAAATGTTCGACTGCTGCCTCTATATATTCCGCAGATTTCAGGGCTAATTTCAAGTCAAGATTAGACGTGATGATGTGTCGGAAGTATTCCCAGTCAGTCTTCCGATTGTAAAGGCTGCATGGTTCCACTGCAGGTGTAAAATTTTTATCAATTGTTACCAGGATTGGAGAGTGGTCGGAAGACAATTCAAAGCACGATTTGCAATTTATATCTGAGGAAGGCACGCCTTTCACCACGCAGAAATCGATTAAGTCGGGTGTTTTATTTTTAACTGTTGGCCAATAAGTGGGAGTTCCAGTAGAGAATGGAGTTAAACTGAGCTTGCTAATAGCATTATATAGTTGTCTTCCTTTAGGGGTAATGAGACGAGAGCCCCAGAATGTGTGTTTGGCATTGTAATCGCCCCCAGCTAGAAATCGATTTCCTAGAGTTTTGAAGAAATTTTCATATTCTGCAGTGCTGATAGAGTGCCTCGGCGGGCTATAGATAGCAGAGAGTGTAAGCTGGCCGCTCGGGTCTTCAATGACAATATTTTTGGCTTGTATAGCATTTGTACGGAATGAATTC
Source organism: Urophora cardui (assembly GCA_960531455.1). NCBI lineage: Eukaryota > Metazoa > Arthropoda > Insecta > Diptera > Tephritidae > Urophora > Urophora cardui. The sequence goes on along the minus strand of OY482670.1, from coordinate 18,105,262 downwards.
GTGCTGTAATGTTTAATACTTTTTCGTATCAAGATACCTGAGCCTCCATGAGCCTCGGGTGTTTTGTGAGGTAAAACTTATAGTTGGGTACTTCAAAGTAGCTTTTGTCAGTAAAGTGGGTCTCAGATATGAGGAGTATATCTATATCATGGGTCTGAAGTAAAGCTTTAACTTCAAGTAAGTGTTTGGATAGGCCATTGGCATTCCAAATAATAATTTTCAACGGCTTGAAGATGCACAGTTTTTAGTCGTGAAGGTGACGAGGAGGCTCATCATTGCAGTCATTTGATGCATGACTTGTTTCAGTAAGTCTATCATTTCTCGCATTTCGTTAGTGTTTTGCGTTGGGGTGTGGCTTTCATTACTGTTTGGAATAGCATTATTAGGGTTCGAGCGGGGTGTTACGCCTTTCTTTGCTGCTTGAGCATATGTGGCTGGGTATGGGCCAATTTGAATTGGGGTTTCAATCTGAATTGGGGTTTGGATTGGCTGTTGTGGTTTCTCTTGGGGCTGTGCAGGAGCTTTTTTCCTCAGAGTTGGGTATTTGGCGCTTTGGAGGTTTTTGTATACCATACAGCCTTTATAATTTGCTGGATGGTTACCTTCACACAGAGCGCATTTGACATCTTCAGATCTTGTCTTTCGCTTGCAATCAGCGGAGAGGTGGTTTCCAGCACATTTTATACATACTGATTTTCGACGGCAGTAGGACTTTGTGTGGCCATATTGCTGACAGTTTGCGCATTGCGGTATTTCACGCTTCGGGTGTGGGGGCTCGAAAGTAATTTTTGAGTACAGGAGACTTTTAATTTGATATATCATCTTGTTGTTGGAGTCGGGTTTGAGTTCAACGATAAACATAGGGAGAGGCTTTTTTGTGACTCTGTGTTTTATGTTCCAAATGTTTGTGACTGAGTGACCGCGATCTTTAAGAGAATCCACAATTTCTTTTGTGTCTACTGAGGAGTGCATGTTTCTGAGAACAACTCTGAAGGTACGTTCTTCTTTTGTTTTATAAGTATAGAACTCAGTGCCCTTCTGTTCCAGTTGTGATACTATGGTTTTGTAAGCATCCAGGGATGATGCTTGTACTTTTACTTGATCTTTGACTGTGAGCTTTAGATCATAGGAGTTTGGAGCAACTTCTTGTAGTAAACTCATTAGGGGGGGGGGAATATTTAGAACTTTGTCTATAAATATTGGCGGCGGTTTGGGTATTTTTTCAGTTGCTTGGTTAGTTTCCTCAACTTCAAGGGAGGCAAATCTGTTTTCATTTTCATTTTCATTTGGTTGGCGGCTTCCAAGCCAGTAATAATTATCAAGTTTAGCCTGTTTTTTAGAGGCAGTATTTTTACTTGGGCTTTCGCGTTGGCGTTTGGGATTGACGATCTTCCATTCGTCGGTTGGGGTAGCAGTTGTCAAGTTTCCTGCAGTTTGGGGTTTCTGGGCTTGTTGTTGTTGGGCATAGAGAATTTCCAGTTGCCTTTGGAGGGTTTCGATCTGCTGTTGTACGTTTGGTACGTTGGTACTAGGCAGGCGGGATGGGGTTAGCTGTTGGGACATTTGTTGGGGTGTACCCAGGGATCTCGGGGTTTGGTGCGGTTGGACTTGCTGCATAATTAAATCAGTGATTATCAGCGCCTATCCATGTGTGGATAAGCTTTTTATAGCTTTCACACCAACAGCATCACATTGACACTAAAAAGCTCTTCGCGCACATGAATAATTTTTGTTCAACGATTTTGAGTTAGCGTTCAGCTGTTGAACTAGCGGGTTGTATTCATAGTGTATGGAGAACTCTGGGATGTGCGTCAAAGAGGTCGAACAGCTGTGCTCAACTTATTTTGAAGCTGTTGTTATGGCCCAATGACGATCGTAGAAGCAATAGAAGTTGCTCTTCTTCTTTCTGTTATGTAGGTTGTTGATTTTCCATCCTTGCACATGTTATTGGTGGAATGGCTGGCGTTACGCCCTCTCCGGGAATTGCGTTTTAGCAACTCGGACTTAACTTCTTTTTGGAATTATGAATTGGTTTTTACAATTCTCAATTCCGGAATTGCGATTCTGTCTTGATTGCTACGACCATGTCATTATGGTCCCTTTTCTTACAACAACCACATCCGGCTGCCATGCTGAACTGCACTTCAAAAATCACCGCTATGCTGGTCTGTCCATCATTTTGACATTTTCCGGTGACATATCGATTTTTTTTTAACGATTTTCGATGTATTTTTGCAATTATTGTTTATTCTTATTTTTTTTTGCTTGAAGTTGTTTTGTGAGGTTAATAATAATTTCCAATTTCAAAATTTTAATTTTCACCATGATCGAATTTTTTTGGGTGTAGATAAGAGCTTTTTGAGCTTTTAACACATGCATAATTTGTGAAAGTGTTAGTGTGATAATCGCTGAATTCGCTCCGACAGCAAAGCTGCCGGAAAAGTTGGGCAACGAAAGATATTGCGAGAGAGCTTAAGTTAGTTTAGACTGGCTGGCCATTAATGATTTCCAACAGACTGGATAAGTTCGTAGTGTTACCAGAAAAGTTCCTGAACAAGAAAACTACTACATTAAAAGCCTGCACTCAAATTGAAGAACAACCCCTCCCTTTGGCTGGCAAATAACTAGAGTTTCTTTACCCCATATTTTGGATTACGATGCGAGATCATTAAATACAACTGTCTCTAGTAGCCGAAACCTTAGCCCGGAAAAAGCAGGACAGGAGCAGAAAACTTGCTCCATAGTCTCCACCTGCAATCCGCATACCTTGCATTCACTAAATATAGGTAGTGAACCTGATGGCGCGCATAGGGTTAATACGATTATATAGTGGAAACACGTCTTGCAAGCCAAAGACAATGTTGTATTAAACTTAGATATCGCACTTGTCTAGCGTTCATTCACAACTGGTTATAAAAGACAAGCTGAAAAATTCTGCGTAACACACTCGTCAGATGTCTATTGTGTCTGTGTCTATGTCTGTCTGCTGTCTTTGCTACTGTTTGCAATTTATTTTTGTGTGTTTCAAGAAAATTTAATTTTTTTTCCACTGCAAACTAACTTTTCATCATTTAATGTTGCGCTGGCTAATGTTGCACTAGTTGCTGTTGTTGTCGTTGGTTTGTTGCTTGTTGTTGTTTCTGCTGTGTTTTTGACATTGTCATTACAGCACATGAACGACTTGAACGAATGTGTCGCTCATTCGCTGACAACAGCAATAATATACTTTTGCAATGTTGCAAGTACAAGTGCAAACTAATTGTGATTGCATGCAGTTGTTGTTGTTCTCGTTGTTTTTTTAGTTTTTCGTCTTCTTCATGTTGCAAGCGTTTGCTTCACTTGTGATGCGTCGCGACGATGTGTCATTTTTTGTTCATTCCTTCGCACCGATTTTATGGCGCATGAAGTTTGTATGTATGCTTAAATATATGTATGCGTGTTTGTATGTGGCAAGTCATAAAAAAAGCAAATTAAATTACAAAAAAATGCTGCATGAAAAATTGGCAATTATCAAGTAAGTGCATACAAGAACATACACAAATATACAAATATAACAAGAACAATCCTGACAAGAGCCAATATGCTCGAATACGGAAGCATTTCACACTTGATGTAGCAGCAGCAGCGCTTGCATGGCATGCGGAATGTTGCATGGAAATTGATGGATATTCTGCCGAAGAAGAAGAAGCAGAAGAAGAAATATGCAAATAATAATGACAATGGTTTATGGACAAGCGGTTTCACACTACCGCTGCACACTGGTCAGCCCCCATACACAAAAGTCAAAAACGTTGGTGCTTGAAAAAGAAACTTCTGTCATGAATTTCCGTGGGAAATATATTGAATTTTATGGAAAACCTCCTTCTATACGCAATAGCCATCATTAAATGTTACTTTGGCTCATTTAAAGTCAACACATTTAAAAAAAATTTTTTCTGGAAAAAGTTTGTGTAAATAAGTGTATTATGATTTTTGCGATATTTCAAGTTTGAGTGCTAAAAAAAATGCGGATAACTATGGAAACGCAAGAAAAACGTATGTTTCATGATTTAGCGAAAGAAAACAGTGAAAACAATTTATTTTTAGCAAAATACAAGATGAAGAAATCTTGGCTTTTCTATGAGCGTAACTTTCAAGCATTAGCATTTTCATTTAAACTTTTAACAATTAAGGACCACTCTGGACCAGGTCTTATAAGCAGATTTGCGTTCTTTCAAGTCTTCTCTTAAGAAGCCTGTTTATACATTTTTCCCTTTTTTTCCCTTTTTCTTAAAATATCATATTAAATGTAACTAGTCTATATAAAATATTGTTACCCTTTTACGATTTTTGTACATATTTACATCGACTGTTTTCGATAAAACTTTATTTTCGATAAAATCTGAGTAATTGAGTTTTGTCCGACTCTCCATAAAAATTTTTTTTTTGATCCCGCGAAATATAGCCGAATAATTTTTTTTTTATTGTAAGTTTGTTATTTGACATCGGATTTTTAAAATCGAAATGTCATTAGTTTAGTCTTTGGAAGCTCTATATTTTCTTCTAATGTCCTTTTGACCTATGAAGTCGTTTTCACATAGTTAAGTCACCTAACCAAGTTTTTCGTCCAAAATATCCTTTTTGTTTCACAAGAAAAAAATCGCCAAAAATAAAATATTTATCGGATCTCTCTGATATTACGCTTAAAGTCTTTGCAATTAAACGGGCAAATTTTTAAAGTAATAAAACTTTCCTGATTTTTACAACTTTATATAAAAACTTAATTTGAAAATAAAATTTTTTTCAAAAATCGCAAAAAATCCACAAAATTTTGACATTGACCAGCTTTCGTTCAGCGAGTTTAGATTAGACCACTACAAGTTGTATGTCGTTTGAAGCGTATTTTAATTGCCTTTCGAACGAGATACTGCTTGCGTTTATCGCATTTGTAACTCCAGAGAAAATAATTTTTGAATGAAGTGATAACAAAAAAACACAAAATTACCGTTATCTCAAAAACCTAACTATACAAAAAATTAAAAAAAAATAGTTCCAAGCTCACCAGGTCAATTCCTATCCTCCCCCACTCCTGGTTTTCTTGTTTTTTTTTTGGCTGTAAACTAGCGTTAGTGGTGGGCGTGGATTACAAAATATATGCTTTTAATTTTTCTGAAAGATGAGTCGTATAGTGGGACACCAATGTCCAAATTTGGTTTCGGTAGGTCCATCCGTTTCCAAGAAATTGAGTTTTGTCCCACTCTCCATACAAATGAGACCAGTGCAAATTTTGTGGATTTTTTGCGATTTTTGAAAAAATTTTGATTTTCAAATTAAGTTTTTATAAAAATTTGTAAAAATGAGGAAAGTTTTATTACTTTAAAAATTTGCCCGTTTAATTGCAAAGACTTTAAGCGTAATATCAGAGAGATCCGATAAATATTTTATTTTTGGCGATTTTTTTCATGTGAAACAAAAAGGATATTTTGGACGAAAAACTTGGTTAGGTGACTTAACTATGTGAAAACGACTTCATAGGTCAAAATGACATTAGAAGAAAATATAGAGCTTCCAAAGACTAAACTAATGACATCAATTTTAAAAATCCGATGTCAAATAACAAAGTTGCAATAAAAAAAATTATTCCGCGATATTTCGCGGGATCAAAAAAAAAATTGTATGGAGAGTGGGACAAAACTCAATTACTCAGATTTTATCGAAAATAAAGTTTTATCGAAAACAGTCGATGTAAATATGTATAAAAATCGTAAAAGGGCAACAATATTTTGTATAGACTAGTTACATTTAATATGATATTTTAAGAAAAAGGGAAAAAAAGGGAAAAATGTATAAACAGGCTTCTTAAGAGAAGACTTGAAAGAACTCAAATCTGCTTATAAGACCTGGTCCAGAGTGGTCCTTAATTGTTAATAGTTTAAATGAAAATGCTAATGCTTGAAAATTACGCTCATAGAAAAGCCAAGATTTCTTCATCTTGTATTTTGCTAAAAATAAATTGTTTTCACTGTTTTCTTTCGCTAAATCATGAAACATACGTTTTTCTTGCGTTTCCATAGTTATCCGCATTTTTTTTAGCACTCAAACTTGAAATATCGCAAAAATCATAATACACTTATTTACACAAACTTTTTCCAGAAAAATTTTTTTTCAAATGTGTTGACTTTAAATGAGCCAAAGTAACACTTAATGGTGGCTATTGCGTATAGAAGGAGGTGTTCCATAAAATTCAATATATTTCCCACGGAAATGCATGACAGAAGTTTCTTTTTCAAGCACCAACGTTTTTGACTTTTGTGTATGGGGGCTGACCAGTGTGCAGTGTGCGCTGTGATATTTTATGTTTTGCTGTGAGGCAAATAAATTTTTGCGAAAGCATAATAAAAATCGATGTAAATTTAAAATATGAAGAAATTTAAGTGTTTGCAACATTAAACAGAATTTAAGTAGGGACTGTAAAAGGCATGATTGGCTGAAATTTTCAATTTAATAGCACAGTTTGTTTTTTAATATTACTAAAAAAAAGCATAAGTAGATTTAATATAAAGCGAAGTAACCCCCCTCTTTATCATATCCTTTGCGATAACTGCCTATAAATAAAAAAAAACGTATTCAAGTAAAAGTTTAAAGAAAGAAATTGAAAAGAAACAACCCTGTGATCTTGAAATCTCTCTTTTTAGGCAACTAAAGCACCAAAAGCGAACGTGTGCCTTTTTTGGTACAAACAACTTACAGTTTGAATGCCTTATTATAATTCAAGGAACTCATACTAATCTTTCGAAGTTACTTTTCCTTGAAAGACTTCAATACATACATGTGCTCCAGCGGTTCGTCCATTGGCCATAAAACTTATACACATAACAATGTCTGCAGTAATGCTTCAACTATTTAGCAATATTTCAAAAATTAATTGGCAAATAATTCGGCAGTAGTTATCCAGTGGTCGTAACATTATTTTTTTTATCGAATACAGTTATGTTCAAACTGTTCTGTATTTTTTTTTTTTTTTTTTTTTTCAAAAATTACTTATGCTTCCAACTAAACGGTGAAATTCTCATAAAAATGTCCTATCAGTAATAACTACAGTGATATTCAAACTATTCCTTTTTTAATTAAAAACTGCAAGCAAATCGACGTTAACATTTCCAAATCGCAGTATTATTCAGTGGTCCTAGAACTGTAAAAAAATTGTGAATGCAGTTATGTTTAAACTGTTATGTTTTTCTTTTATTTTTTATTTCAAAAATATTTTATATTCTCATAAAAATATCCTGTCAGTAATAACTACAGTGATATTCAAACTATTCCTTTTTTTTATTTAAAAACTGCAAGCAAATCGGCATTAACATTTCCAAATCGCAGTATTATCCAGTGGTCCAAAAACTATACAATAATGTGTACAAAATACAGTTATTTTCAAACTGTTATGTATTTTTTTTAAACTATTTATGCTTCTAACTAAACGGCGAAATTCTCATAAAAATTCCCTGTCAATAATAACCACAGTGATATTCAAACTATTCCTTTCTATTTAAAAACTACAAGCAAATCGATATTAACATTTCCAAATCGCAGTATTATTCTGTGGTACTTAAACTGTAAAAAACATTCTGAATGCAGTTACGTTTAAACTGTTATGTTTTTCTTTTATTTGTTACTAGCAAATACCCGTCCCGCTTCGCAGCGACAAACAAAAGCTTTTATGTTATAATGGGTCTCTCCCTTTACCTTTACCTTTACCTTTACCTTTACCTTTACCTTTACCTTTACCTTTACCCTTACCTTTACCTTTACCTTTACCTTTACCTTTACCTTTACCTTTACCTTTACCTTTACCTTTACCTTTACCTTTACCTTTACCTTTACCTTTACCTATACCTTTACCTTTACCTTTACCTTTACCTTTACCTTTACCTTTACCTATACCTTTACCTTTACCTTTACCTTTACCTTTACCTTTACCTTTACCTTTACCTTTACCTTTACCTTTACCTTTACCTTTACCTTTACCTTTACCTTTACCTTTACCTTTACCTTTACCTTTACCTTTACCTTTACCTTTACCTTTACCTTTACCTTTACCTTTACCTTTACCTTTACCTTTACCTTTACCTTTACCTTTACCTTTACCTTTACCTTTACCTTTACCTTTACCTTTACCTTTACCTTTACCTTTACCTTTACCTTTACCTTTACCTTTACCTTTACCTTTACCTTTACCTTTACCTTTACCTTTACCTTTACCTTTGCCTTTACCTTTACCTTTACCTTTACCTTTACCTTTACCTTTACCTTTACCTTTACCTTTACCTTTACCTTTACCTTTACCTTTACCTTTACCTTTACCTTTACCTTTACCTTTACCTTTACCTTTACCTTTACCTTTACCTTTACCTTTACCTTTACCTTTATCGGGACCACCCATCACCATCCGAGCTCACTACTTGAACCAATTCTGGGAAACCGACTCAAAAAATAACAATGAAAATATCTTTATATTGAAGCCCTGCTCGACACCTTTCATTTGATACCAATATCGCCTAGAAGCATTCGAAGGTCATCCGGGTCCACATTTTGACCCATTTTTTGGGACCCGGCCTAGGCATCGCAATGAAAATAACTCTATGTTGAAGGCCTGGTCAGCACCTTTCGTTTGATACCCATATTGCTCAAACACTTCCTGGGTCACTCTGGGTCCACATTTGGGCCTATATTCCGGGAAGTTCCCACTTTTTCGAAATTCTATCTACCCTATTATGTGCGCTAGTACCACGTGAATCTACTGTGAAAATTTCAAAAAGATCGGTTGATTACTTTGGGAGTCCATAAAGGACACACACACACACACACACATTCATTTTTATATAATAGATTTCAAAAATAATTTATATGCTTCTAAATACACAATAGAGTGCTCATAAAACTGTTGGTAATAATTGCAGTGACATTCAAATTTATTTAATTTAAAATTGCAAACAAATAAAATCTACATTCACGTTCGCATTTGGCGGTATTATATTATATATATCGCAAATCGCAGTATTTTCCAGTTGTCCAAAAACTATACAAAAATGTGTACAAAATACAGTTATTTTCAAACTGTTATGTATTTTTTCTTTTTTTTTTAATTTAAAAAATTATTTCTGAAATTCCTGAAATAAAATATGTATATTTTTGCTTCGCAAATTACAGTGGAGTGCTCATAAAATTGTTCTGATAATAATAACTACAGTGATATTCAAACTATTCCAAATATTTTTTTTTTTTTCAAAACTAAAAACAGTTCCACATTTGGGTATACAATGCTCAATGCCAACAACAACTGCATCTATGAATTTCATACCACGTTAATTGCTTGCGTCTAATGCTGCTGTTGTTGTTTTGTCATTTTTGTTTCTCTTAAAACAAGCGACAAGTGCTTGTCGCGCTCATGCAACATTTCATTTGCCACACACATTTGTTTGGCCGCAAACGTACTCACTACTGCTCCGTTTGGTCGACAGGCCGTCGACAAAAATAGCAAGCAATTATATGATGAAGCTGCAGCGCAGCAAAAAAAAGTTTCAAACAACAACTTTTTACCGTTGCAACTCATGCTTTTTGCTCCTGTTCTTGCCTCCTTGCACTTTTTTCTTGTTTTGTTCATCACTTGCAACTTTCGCAAAGCAAACATTCATTTTGTCAGCATCATCATTGTTGCATTAGCACGAGTGCCTAGCAAAGCAACGCAGAGTCTTTGCTTGCTCGCCGCCTTGTTGCACTTACTTACTATACATTTGCTGCAACATGCAACGTTAGGCTGTGGGGCGTCTGTTAGACATACATATGTACATTTCTATATACCTACTTTTTGCTATGAATAGTTTTGATCAAATTATTTGCCCTAAGCTGCCTCGCCAGATCGTTGGCTGTGCATTTTTTGTCTGGCCGTTGGCTGTGAGTGTCTACGTTCAGGTTATTAAAGCGGCTGTTGATGTTGATGCTGATGGTTTTTGGTTTATTTTTTTTTTATTTGTTGTCTATTTTCATTTTCTTATTGTTTTGTCTTCTTTTTAGAGCTAATTTTTTTTTTGTTGCTCCGCTTGCCCTGTTCCCCTTCGCTGTCGGTGTCGGCGGCATGTCTACTTGGGCACATTTTTTAATGTCTGCAAAGTTTCTGCTAATCAGTGCATACATTAGCGAAGAAAATTTATTGTTTTTCTGTTGGTTTCTTTTTTTGTTCCTTGTTTTTTTTGTAATGATTAAGTTGGAAATTTTATTTAAGTTTTCATTGTACATTTTTTTTTCTCGTTGTGAGTTTTTAGTAGAGCATTCTCTCAGCTGAAAATGGAAAATTGTCTTGGTCTCGCCAATTTTTTTTCTAATGCAACTTTTCCATTTACCATTTCCAGCAAAAGTGTTAGATTTTATTAACAATTCGAAAAAGTTTGGAAAAACGCTCGATTTTTGAAGGCTCACCTTTGACAATGAATTTGGAAAAGGTAATCCTTTGGCTTGAGATCTGCATAGGTCTTTCTCTAGCAAAACTCAACCTTGTTAACCGGTGTTTATTACTCTCATTATGAATTCGCAATTAAACTTATTCTCGAAGGATATTGATGGTTTCAAAGGAAGCTAGTAACTGAAGCTGTTATTTTCTACTCAATGATTAATTATAAAATAAAAACACCTTACAGTTTGAATACCTTATCATAATTCTGGGAATTTATAGCATAGAGTAGTTACTTTTCCAGGAAATACTTTCTACGTGCTCTAAGACACGTCGGCTTGCAACTTATTTATGTGCAATATTCCGATACATAAGAACCAAACGACCAGCGTTCCATTCATTCTTCATAAAACTGTACCACATAACAATGACTGGAATAATGGTTCAACAATTTAGTAATAGTTAATAAAAGCCAAGTAATTTGACATTAATGCCTAAAAAATTCAATATTGTTCACATTGGCTCTAAAACTGTACGAAAACTTATACTAAGTACAGTGGTGTTCGAAATTTTCAGTATTATTTTCTCAAATTTTCAAAAAAAAAAAAAAAAAAGAAAAGAATTTATGCTTTACAAATGGCAGTAGTCTGCTAAGTGTTTCTAAAACTGTTAAAAAGTATAGTGAAGTAAAGTATACTTAGTAAGCAAAGTTTCATTCAAACTGTTCTGAAATATTTTTTATACATAATTTGAATTTCAAAAATACTAAGATTTTCTAAATTATTGTTATTTTCTACACAAGAAAGATTAAATAAAAACAAATATGAAAACGTACTATAAAAAACGCAGTAGTCTGTCAAGTGATCATAAAACTGTTCAGATAAATCGTAGCCAACTTGATATTCAAACTGCAAATAAATATTTTTTAGATAAAATTTGAATAATGACTACTAAAATTGATTTGTACCTACTCTGATTTATAACTCTAAATCTGAGTAGATTGTCTGTTCAGCGGTTATGCAACTGATCCGATCATAACAGTAAATACAGTGACATTAGAAGTATTTCTAAATATTTTTTTTTAAGTTGATGATTAAAAACCAATAAATACCGAAAATGAAGTAAATAGTCAATCCAGTGGTTATAAAACTTTTTCGATAATTATAAACGGAAAAAGACACTGAAGATGGCGCATATTAGCCGAAACCGGTTTGTCTCCAAACCAGACTTGACAAGGGTTGACGGAAAATCGTAATCATATTACTACCCTCTCGGAAAAACGAGCAACCACAAAGTATTTAATACAGTGATATTCAAATTAAAACTAAAAAAAGTCAAGATTGAAAACCAATAAAATTGACATTCACGTCACCAAATCGCATTAGTTTATCCAGTGGTCATAAATAATGATCATAATAATAACTACAGTGATATTCAAACTACTGCTAAATATTTTTTTAAAAAGTTTTCTATTAAAAACGAATAAAATTGACACTCACGTATCGAATTCGAATTAGATATTCTATCCAGCTATAAAACTTTTCCGATAATAATAACTACAGGGATGTTCAAAGTATAACTAAATAAAAAAATTTTAAAAAGATTTCAATATTGAAAAAAGATTGCCTATCCAGTGGCTATAAAACTTTTCCGATAATAAGGGATAAATAAATACAGTGATATTCAAAAATATTCTCAAATATATTTTTAAAAGTAAAACTAAACATTTTTCAAAAAGATAGCCTATCCAGTAGCTTTAAAACTTTTTCGAGAATAGTGGATAAGTACAGTGATATTCAAAGTTTTCCCAAATATAATTTTAAAATAAATTTTAAGATTGAAACCAATAAAATATATGTATATTTATTGTAGAAATCACAGTAGGTTGTCATCCAGTGGTAACAAAACTGTTCCGACAACAATAAATACAGTGATATTAAAACTATTCTTAAATACTTATACATACTGCAAATCTCAGTAGTCTATGCATTGGTTATACAATTTTTCCACATAATAACTACAGCGATGTTCACACTATGCTTTAGATCTACTTTTAATGCCATTTAAAAATTAAAAAAAAAAAAATTGATACTCAAGCCACCAAATAGCACTCTCAGTGCTAACTTTTCAAACCGTGTACCACCATCCAGCTTTTCTGGCCTTCCCAATTAAAAATACCAAATTTTATTGCTGCAAAATTTTAGTTTATTGCTGCATCGTATAAAGCCAGTGCCGACAACTTCAAACTATTTATAACTTTCAACACAGACTGTGTGCATGTATTTAAGTGTGTGCTTATGAAATTTTCAAGCACCGAAATTTGAAAATTTTCCGTGTGTGGTGCCTTTGTAGCGGCAGCATAGCTGCCCTGCAAAAAATGCGACTAATCCGGGATACATCCGGGATCACTCGCAAAGGAGCATGCGACTACTCCCTTTTTGTATCTCTTTATATGGAATGAAGTGTTCCTTTTTGTTTGAGCATGTCCTATGGAGAGACTAATTGTACCCTTTTATACCTGAACGTGTACGAAAGTAGAGAACTCCACGTTGATGCCAATTGGATACCAAATGGAAGTTGTACCCTTTTATACTTGAACGTGTACGAATGTAGAGAACTCCACTTTGATGCCAATAGGATATCTGAATTGCAAAAAAAAAATGCAATTACAAAAGCATATTGCAAAATTCGTTTATAACGTTTTGAGTAAAATTGTCAACAATTACTCTACATTTTTACCGTTCCGAGTAGAATTGGGAGTAATTGTAGCCAAGTGTACCCGAAAGAGAGTTGTCCGGGACAAATCTCTTTCGAGACTAATCGCACAATTTTTTGCAGGGTGGCATGCCTGGCAAGTGTGCGTGTATGCGTGTGGGTGGGTGTATGGATGTGTTTGTGTGTACACATTCATTTAAATTTTATGTCATTTGCTTGGCAACATTTTCATTTTATGACAAAGTGAATTTTAAACTGTTCAAGCTTTCAGGATTTTCCAAAAAAAACTTTTGCTATTATTAGTACTTTACGCTATGCGAACAGAGCAGTGCAGAACACAACGCCCACGCGCTTGGGCGACAAGTAAATGAGGCGAATTGACTGCCTGCTCGCCTCCCTGCCTACCTGCCCTTCTCCGGGCCTGCCTGTCATTTTGCTGCTGCTGGTTGCTGGTATGCTTGCCACTTCTTTCACTCAAATTTATTGTATCGCTTTTCTACTTTGTTGCTCTTCAAATTCTTGCTCTTCTTCTTTTCAATTATTAACACGCCAATTTCGTGCAGCTTATTTAAATGTCAATTAATAAAGTCAAAAACAAAATTTACATGCGCGCATTAATTCGATTTTTTGGCGCTCGTCGCTTTGTCGGCATTTAATTAACGCATATTTATCACTTTGCTCTGACTTTTTTTGCTTGAAGATTTTCTTGTTTGCGTAATCAGCGCTCATTTATTAAATTCTTCTTTTTTTTTTCTTTTTTGCTTTTTTCTACTTGTCGCTTTTACAAAAAATTCTTTGCATTTTCGAAATAATTTTTAGTCGTTTTTTGTGTGGCTTCACACGTAAATTTTACTTTTTTAAATTTCATTTCAAAATTTATTGCTTTTCATGTCAACACGGCAGCTGTGCGCGCGGCGACGACAGCTGTCAAATGTTTTTTGTTGTTGTTGTTTTTTGCTATTGTTTTAGCTTTGCGTATACGAGCAGCTCTAATTTTTCATTTTGTTGCGCAAAAATGTGTCAAATGTATATTAAGAAAACACATATTACTTACTTACTAATATGTTGGTATTAAAATATTGGATTAACACTTAATTTTTTATTTGTTTAGAAAAACATTTATTAAATGATCAAAAATGCATGGAATTTTTTCAAATATTTTTTTATGGAGCATTTTACTTAAAAAGCATGATATGCGCCATTTGATGTGTAATCATGTATATGAAGCTTAAGTAATTTATTATGTCCGCTTTTAGACAGACGTATTGTGTGCCGCTAAATGTCATGCAGTGATTTGTTGAAAGGCGATTTTTTAATGCTGTGATGTCATACATAATCAGTCATATGACGTGATTTTATTTGAACTGATGAGCCGACGAGGAGTGAGTAGATGTGATTTTATCATGTGATATGACGATTCAACTGTGATGATAATTGATTAGATGATGATGTGTTATTTTTTTGATTGATTGATTCTTTTTTATACTCAGCTGTACTAGTACACAGAGTATTATAGTTTTAATCACATAACGGTGGATTGTAACAGAATGAAATAATCGAGATAGATATAGACTTATATATATCAAAATGATCAGGGTGAAAAGAGAAATCGATTGAGCCATGTCCGTCCGTCCGTCCGTCCGTCCGTCCGTCCGTCCGTCCGTCCGTCTGTCCGTCCGTCCGTCCGTCCGTCCGTCTGTAAACACTCTAACTCGCGCAAAAATTGAGATATTTTGATGAAATTTGGAACGCAAGTTGGTATCGAGACTGGGACGGTTGGTATTGAAAATGGGCGAAATCGGACCATGACCACGCCCACTTTTCCTATATAGAAAAAATCGGAAATTTGGTATCTCAGCCACTAATATAGCTAGAGTTTTAAAATTTTACCCACGTATTGAGCTCGGGCCCTTATGAAGAAATTTGATGAAGTTTTGGAAAATGGGCGGTGCCACGCCCACTTATTAAGGGTCAAACATTGAAAGTTTTATATGTCATAACTCAGAAACCGTTGAAGATATATCGATGAAATTTGGTACGCGTAATTTGCTTACATAGACAAATGTTTTGACGAAAAATTATCAAAATCGGTTTACGGCCACGCCCACTTTTATATATGTGTATTATAAAGTGACCTAATAAAACCATTTTAAGCGATATCTCTGTCAAATATAAAGATCTATCATTGAAATTTTGTCGCATGAGTCCAACTATGGACATAAAACAAAAAACACAAAAATTTTGGAATATGGGCGGTGCCACGCCCACTTATTAAGGGGCAGACATTGAAAGTTTTATGAGTCATAACTCAGAAACCGTTGAAGATATATCGATGAAATTCGGTACGCGTAATATAATTACTTAGTCAAATGTTTTGGCGAAAAATTATCAAAATCGGTTGACGGCCACGCCCACTTTTATATATAGGAAATATAAGGGGGCCTAATAAAAACATTTTAAGCGATATCTCTGTCAAATATAAAGATCAATCACTGAGATTTTGTGGCAGGAGTCCAACTATGGACATAAAACAAAAACTACAAAAATTTTGGAAAATGGGCGGTGCCACGCCCACTTATTAAGGAGCGAATATTGAAAGTTTAATAAGCCATAACTCAGAAACCGTTAAAGATATATCGATGAAATCTGGTACGCGTGATATATTTACTTAGCCAAATGTGTGGACGAAAAATTACCAAAATCGGTTGACGACCGCGCCCACTTTTATATATGTGTATTATAAAGTGACCTAATAAAACCATTTTAAGCGATATCTATGTGAAATATAAAGATAATTCATTGAAATTTTGTGACATGAGTTTTACAATAGACCGGAAACAAAAAATAAAAAAGTTTGGAAAATGGGCGTGGCACCGCCTCTTTTTAGACAAAGGGATATATGAGATTTCTTAGCCTTTAACTCGACAAATAATTGAGATATTATGACGAAACTTGGTTTATACACTTTTATAACATGTGTTAATAGACACGCAAAAATGTATTGAAATCGGTTTATGACCACGCCTACTTTTTAACAAAGATATTTCTGGAACACCCTTTTGGAATTTGTAACGTGAAGTCTTTGTAACTAAAAGTCATAGAGGGATGAAATTTTGCACTAACAATAATATTTGTATGCTTATTTGGATGATTGATATAAATTTTGAAAATGGGCGTGGCTGCGCCCTGTTTATGCAGCACTCGTTTCATATAAAATACACCCTATATCGAACAAACGCAAACAAACAATGAAAGCATACAGCTGAGTATCTAATGTTCGATTGCACTCGAACTTAGGCTTCCTTACTTGTTTTGAATATTTTCGAGCAGCCCGAAATGTTGTTCAAATGCTCGAACAAATGTTTGTTTGTTTATTACCCGTATGTTTGTACGGGCTTCAAACAAACTGGATCTGTGCGATTTGCTCGATAGCCGGGTATCTAGAGCTCTAGTAAATTCTCATTTACTGTTCTCTTTCCATACTGTTTAATGGGCCAAGATGAGCTTTTGGTGATAATAATAGAAATGAGACGATATTTTTTTTGGCAAAGATGACATAAATTGATATGACGTGATATCATATGACTTGATTTGAACTGATAAGCCGACAAGGATTGAGTGATATGACGTGTTAACTATTGATAAAATGCTGATGAGGTGATATGCTATCATATGATGCGTAATATGCCGGAAAAATGTTCAGTTTGCTGACAATCTATATATATAAAAATGGTGTAAAAAATGTTACTAACCTCATCAGATGAGAACGGCTGGGCAGATTTCTGTAAAATTTTTTGTCAGTTGTTCGTATTCTCGAGGAGATGGTTCGTACGGAAGAAAATTTTGGAAAATCCCTCCGGAAAAGTCCGAAAATTGGAAAAATCGGTGTGTATGTGTGTATGTGTGCATTTGTGGATGTGTGTCCTTTATAAACTCCCAAAGTAACTAACCGTTCCTTTTGAAATTTTCACAGTATATTCATGTGGTGTTAGTGCACATAGTAGGGTATATAGAAAAAGTAGAAGCTTCCCGGAATATAGGCCTAAATGAGGACCCAGATCGATCCAGCAAGTCTTCGAGCAATATTGGTATCAAATGAAAGGTGTTAAACAGGCCTTCAACATGAAGTTATTTTCATTGCGATACCTAGGCCGGGTTCCCAAATATGGGTTAAAACGTGGGACCGAGTGACCCTGGAAAGTTTCTGAGCGAAATTGGTATCAAATGAAAGCTGTTGAGGAGGACTTCAACAAAGAGCTTTTGAAATAATGATGCCAAGGCCGGGTTCCAAGATTTGGGCCAAAGCGTGGACTCGGATAACCCCTGAATGTTTTCGAGCGATATTGGTAGCAAATGAAAAGCGTTGAGCACACTTCCACACACTTCCACTTCCGCTTGCCCTGTTCCCCTTCGCTGTCGGTGTCGGCGGCATGTCTACTTGGGCACATTTTTTAATGTCTGCAAAGTTTCTGCTAATCAGTGCATACATTAGCGAAGAAAATTTATTGTTTTTCTGTTGGTTTCTTTTTTTGTTCCTTGTTTTTTTTGTAATGATTAAGTTGGAAATTTTATTTAAGTTTTCATTGTACATTTTTTTTTCTCGTTGTGAGTTTTTAGTAGAGCATTCTCTCAGCTGAAAATGGAAAATTGTCTTGGTCTCGCCAATTTTTTTTCTAATGCAACTTTTCCATTTACCATTTCCAGCAAAAGTGTTAGATTTTATTAACAATTCGAAAAAGTTTGGAAAAACGCTCGATTTTTGAAGGCTCACCTTTGACAATGAATTTGGAAAAGGTAATCCTTTGGCTTGAGATCTGCATAGGTCTTTCTCTAGCAAAACTCAACCTTGTTAACCGGTGTTTATTACTCTCATTATGAATTCGCAATTAAACTTATTCTCGAAGGATATTGATGGTTTCAAAGGAAGCTAGTAACTGAAGCTGTTATTTTCTACTCAATGATTAATTATAAAATAAAAACACCTTACAGTTTGAATACCTTATCATAATTCTGGGAATTTATAGCATAGAGTAGTTACTTTTCCAGGAAATACTTTCTACGTGCTCTAAGACACGTCGGCTTGCAACTTATTTATGTGCAATATTCCGATACATAAGAACCAAACGACCAGCGTTCCATTCATTCTTCATAAAACTGTACCACATAACAATGACTGGAATAATGGTTCAACAATTTAGTAATAGTTAATAAAAGCCAAGTAATTTGACATTAATGCCTAAAAAATTCAATATTGTTCACATTGGCTCTAAAACTGTACGAAAACTTATACTAAGTACAGTGGTGTTCGAAATTTTCAGTATTATTTTCTCAAATTTTCAAAAAAAAAAAAAAAAAAGAAAAGAATTTATGCTTTACAAATGGCAGTAGTCTGCTAAGTGTTTCTAAAACTGTTAAAAAGTATAGTGAAGTAAAGTATACTTAGTAAGCAAAGTTTCATTCAAACTGTTCTGAAATATTTTTTATACATAATTTGAATTTCAAAAATACTAAGATTTTCTAAATTATTGTTATTTTCTACACAAGAAAGATTAAATAAAAACAAATATGAAAACGTACTATAAAAAACGCAGTAGTCTGTCAAGTGATCATAAAACTGTTCAGATAAATCGTAGCCAACTTGATATTCAAACTGCAAATAAATATTTTTTAGATAAAATTTGAATAATGACTACTAAAATTGATTTGTACCTACTCTGATTTATAACTCTAAATCTGAGTAGATTGTCTGTTCAGCGGTTATGCAACTGATCCGATCATAACAGTAAATACAGTGACATTAGAAGTATTTCTAAATATTTTTTTTTAAGTTGATGATTAAAAACCAATAAATACCGAAAATGAAGTAAATAGTCAATCCAGTGGTTATAAAACTTTTTCGATAATTATAAACGGAAAAAGACACTGAAGATGGCGCATATTAGCCGAAACCGGTTTGTCTCCAAACCAGACTTGACAAGGGTTGACGGAAAATCGTAATCATATTACTACCCTCTCGGAAAAACGAGCAACCACAAAGTATTTAATACAGTGATATTCAAATTAAAACTAAAAAAAGTCAAGATTGAAAACCAATAAAATTGACATTCACGTCACCAAATCGCATTAGTTTATCCAGTGGTCATAAATAATGATCATAATAATAACTACAGTGATATTCAAACTACTGCTAAATATTTTTTTAAAAAGTTTTCTATTAAAAACGAATAAAATTGACACTCACGTATCGAATTCGAATTAGATATTCTATCCAGCTATAAAACTTTTCCGATAATAATAACTACAGGGATGTTCAAAGTATAACTAAATAAAAAAATTTTAAAAAGATTTCAATATTGAAAAAAGATTGCCTATCCAGTGGCTATAAAACTTTTCCGATAATAAGGGATAAATAAATACAGTGATATTCAAAAATATTCTCAAATATATTTTTAAAAGTAAAACTAAACATTTTTCAAAAAGATAGCCTATCCAGTAGCTTTAAAACTTTTTCGAGAATAGTGGATAAGTACAGTGATATTCAAAGTTTTCCCAAATATAATTTTAAAATAAATTTTAAGATTGAAACCAATAAAATATATGTATATTTATTGTAGAAATCACAGTAGGTTGTCATCCAGTGGTAACAAAACTGTTCCGACAACAATAAATACAGTGATATTAAAACTATTCTTAAATACTTATACATACTGCAAATCTCAGTAGTCTATGCATTGGTTATACAATTTTTCCACATAATAACTACAGCGATGTTCACACTATGCTTTAGATCTACTTTTAATGCCATTTAAAAATTAAAAAAAAAAAAATTGATACTCAAGCCACCAAATAGCACTCTCAGTGCTAACTTTTCAAACCGTGTACCACCATCCAGCTTTTCTGGCCTTCCCAATTAAAAATACCAAATTTTATTGCTGCAAAATTTTAGTTTATTGCTGCATCGTATAAAGCCAGTGCCGACAACTTCAAACTATTTATAACTTTCAACACAGACTGTGTGCATGTATTTAAGTGTGTGCTTATGAAATTTTCAAGCACCGAAATTTGAAAATTTTCCGTGTGTGGTGCCTTTGTAGCGGCAGCATAGCTGCCCTGCAAAAAATGCGACTAATCCGGGATACATCCGGGATCACTCGCAAAGGAGCATGCGACTACTCCCTTTTTGTATCTCTTTATATGGAATGAAGTGTTCCTTTTTGTTTGAGCATGTCCTATGGAGAGACTAATTGTACCCTTTTATACCTGAACGTGTACGAAAGTAGAGAACTCCACGTTGATGCCAATTGGATACCAAATGGAAGTTGTACCCTTTTATACTTGAACGTGTACGAATGTAGAGAACTCCACTTTGATGCCAATAGGATATCTGAATTGCAAAAAAAAAATGCAATTACAAAAGCATATTGCAAAATTCGTTTATAACGTTTTGAGTAAAATTGTCAACAATTACTCTACATTTTTACCGTTCCGAGTAGAATTGGGAGTAATTGTAGCCAAGTGTACCCGAAAGAGAGTTGTCCGGGACAAATCTCTTTCGAGACTAATCGCACAATTTTTTGCAGGGTGGCATGCCTGGCAAGTGTGCGTGTATGCGTGTGGGTGGGTGTATGGATGTGTTTGTGTGTACACATTCATTTAAATTTTATGTCATTTGCTTGGCAACATTTTCATTTTATGACAAAGTGAATTTTAAACTGTTCAAGCTTTCAGGATTTTCCAAAAAAAACTTTTGCTATTATTAGTACTTTACGCTATGCGAACAGAGCAGTGCAGAACACAACGCCCACGCGCTTGGGCGACAAGTAAATGAGGCGAATTGACTGCCTGCTCGCCTCCCTGCCTACCTGCCCTTCTCCGGGCCTGCCTGTCATTTTGCTGCTGCTGGTTGCTGGTATGCTTGCCACTTCTTTCACTCAAATTTATTGTATCGCTTTTCTACTTTGTTGCTCTTCAAATTCTTGCTCTTCTTCTTTTCAATTATTAACACGCCAATTTCGTGCAGCTTATTTAAATGTCAATTAATAAAGTCAAAAACAAAATTTACATGCGCGCATTAATTCGATTTTTTGGCGCTCGTCGCTTTGTCGGCATTTAATTAACGCATATTTATCACTTTGCTCTGACTTTTTTTGCTTGAAGATTTTCTTGTTTGCGTAATCAGCGCTCATTTATTAAATTCTTCTTTTTTTTTTCTTTTTTGCTTTTTTCTACTTGTCGCTTTTACAAAAAATTCTTTGCATTTTCGAAATAATTTTTAGTCGTTTTTTGTGTGGCTTCACACGTAAATTTTACTTTTTTAAATTTCATTTCAAAATTTATTGCTTTTCATGTCAACACGGCAGCTGTGCGCGCGGCGACGACAGCTGTCAAATGTTTTTTGTTGTTGTTGTTTTTTGCTATTGTTTTAGCTTTGCGTATACGAGCAGCTCTAATTTTTCATTTTGTTGCGCTTGCGCAAAAATGTGTCAAATGTATATTAAGAAAACACATATTACTTACTTACTAATATGTTGGTATTAAAATATTGGATTAACACTTAATTTTTTATTTGTTTAGAAAAACATTTATTAAATGATCAAAAATGCATGGAATTTTTTCAAATATTTTTTTATGGAGCATTTTACTTAAAAAGCATGATATGCGCCATTTGATGTGTAATCATGTATATGAAGCTTAAGTAATTTATTATGTCCGCTTTTAGACAGACGTATTGTGTGCCGCTAAATGTCATGCAGTGATTTGTTGAAAGGCGATTTTTTAATGCTGTGATGTCATACATAATCAGTCATATGACGTGATTTTATTTGAACTGATGAGCCGACGAGGAGTGAGTAGATGTGATTTTATCATGTGATATGACGATTCAACTGTGATGATAATTGATTAGATGATGATGTGTTATTTTTTTGATTGATTGATTCTTTTTTTTGAATATTTTCG
The DNA here is from genome assembly GCA_960531455.1 of Urophora cardui. NCBI lineage: Eukaryota > Metazoa > Arthropoda > Insecta > Diptera > Tephritidae > Urophora > Urophora cardui. Next base: position 18,083,166 of record OY482670.1, on the reverse strand, counting down.
AGCAGCCCGAAATGTTGTTCAAATGCTCGAACAAATGTTTGTTTGTTTATTACCCGTATGTTTGTACGGGCTTCAAACAAACTGGATCTGTGCGATTTGCTCGATAGCCGGGTATCTAGAGCTCTAGTAAATTCTCATTTACTGTTCTCTTTCCATACTGTTTAATGGGCCAAGATGAGCTTTTGGTGATAATAATAGAAATGAGACGATATTTTTTTTGGCAAAGATGACATAAATTGATATGACGTGATATCATATGACTTGATTTGAACTGATAAGCCGACAAGGATTGAGTGATATGACGTGTTAACTATTGATAAAATGCTGATGAGGTGATATGCTATCATATGATGCGTAATATGCCGGAAAAATGTTCAGTTTGCTGACAATCTATATATATAAAAATGGTGTAAAAAATGTTACTAACCTCATCAGATGAGAACGGCTGGGCAGATTTCTGTAAAATTTTTTGTCAGTTGTTCGTATTCTCGAGGAGATGGTTCGTACGGAAGAAAATTTTGGAAAATCCCTCCGGAAAAGTCCGAAAATTGGAAAAATCGGTGTGTATGTGTGTATGTGTGCATTTGTGGATGTGTGTCCTTTATAAACTCCCAAAGTAACTAACCGTTCCTTTTGAAATTTTCACAGTATATTCATGTGGTGTTAGTGCACATAGTAGGGTATATAGAAAAAGTAGAAGCTTCCCGGAATATAGGCCTAAATGAGGACCCAGATCGATCCAGCAAGTCTTCGAGCAATATTGGTATCAAATGAAAGGTGTTAAACAGGCCTTCAACATGAAGTTATTTTCATTGCGATACCTAGGCCGGGTTCCCAAATATGGGTTAAAACGTGGGACCGAGTGACCCTGGAAAGTTTCTGAGCGAAATTGGTATCAAATGAAAGCTGTTGAGGAGGACTTCAACAAAGAGCTTTTGAAATAATGATGCCAAGGCCGGGTTCCAAGATTTGGGCCAAAGCGTGGACTCGGATAACCCCTGAATGTTTTCGAGCGATATTGGTAGCAAATGAAAAGCGTTGAGCACACTTCCACATACAGCTATTTTCATTGTGATTTATAAGGCTGTTTCCCAGAGATGGCTAAAGTAGTGGGTCCGGATGGTGATGGACGGTCCCGGTAAAGGTAGGTAGCTATAGGGATAGGGGTAGGGATAGGGATAAGGATAAGGATAAGGATAAGGATAAGGATAAGGATAAGGATAAGGATAAGGATAAGGATAAGGATAAGGATAAGGATACGGATACGGATAAGGATAAGGATAAGGATAAGGATAAGGATAAGGATACGGATAAGGATAAGGATAAGGATAAGGATAAGGATAAGGATAAGGATAAGGATAAGGATAAGGATAAGGATAAGGATAAGGATAAGGATAAGAATAAGGATAAGGATAAGGATAAGGATAAGGATAAGGATAAGGATAAGGATAAGGATAAGGATAAGGATAAGGATAAGCATAAGGATAAGGATAAGGATAAGGATAAGGATAAGGATAAGGATAAGGATAAGAATAAGGATAAGGATAAGGATAAGGATAAGGATAAGGATAAGGATAAGGATAAGGATAAGAATAAGGATAAGGACAAGGATAAGGATAAGGATAAGGATAAGGATAAGGATAAGGATAAGGATAAGGATAAGGATAAGGATAAGGATAAGGATAAGGATAAGGATAAGGATAAGGATAAGGATAAGGATAAGGATAAGGATAAGGATAAGGATAAGGATAAGGATAAGGATAAGGATAAGGATAAGGATAAGGATAAGGATAAGGATAAGGATAAGGATAAGGATAAGGATAAGGATAAGGATAAGGATAAGGATAAGGATAAGGATAAGGATAAGGATAAGGATAAGGATAAGGATAAGGATAAGGATAAGGATAAGAATAAGGATAAGGACAAGGATAAGGATACGGATAAGGATACGGATAAGGATAAGGATAAGGATAAGGTTAAGGATAAGGATAAGGATAAGGATAAGGATAAGGATAAGGATAAGGATAAGGATAAGGATAAGGATAAGGATAAGGATAAGGATAAGGATAAGGATAAGGATAAGGATAAGGATAAGGATAAGGATAAGGATAAGGATAAGGATAAGGATAAGGATAAGGATAGGAATAGGGATAGGGATAGGGATAGGGATAGGGATAGGGATAGGGATAGGGATAGGGATAGGGATAGGGATAGGGATAAGGATAGGGATAGGGATAGGGATAGGGATAGGGATAGGGATAGGGATAGGGATAGGGATAGGGATAGGGATAGGGATAGGGATAGGGATAGGGAGAGGGATAGAGACAGAGATAGAGATAGAGATAGAGATAGAGATAGAGATAGAGATAGAGATAGAGATAGAGATAGAGATAGACATAGAGATAGAGATAGAGATAGAGATAGAGATAGAGGTAGAGGTAGAGGTAGAGGTAGAGATAGAGATAGAGATAGAGATAGAGATAGAGATAGAGATAGAGATAGAGATAGAGATAGAGATAGAGATAGAGATAGAGATAGAGATAGAGATAGAGATAGAGATAGAGATAGAGATAGAGATAGAGATAGAGATAGAGATAGAGATAGAGATAGAGATAGAGATAGAGATAGAGATAGAGATAGAGATAGAGATAGAGATAGAGATAGAGATAGAGATAGAGATAGAGATAGAGATAGAGATAGAGATAGAGATAGAGATAGAGATAGAGATAGAGATAGAGATAGAGATAGAGATAGAGATAGAGATAGAGATAGACATAGAGATAGAGATAGAGGTAGAGATAGAGATAGAGATAGAGATAGAGATAGAGGTAGAGATAGAGATAGAGATAGAGGTAGAGATAGAGATAGAGATAGAGATAGAGATAGAGATAGAGATAGAGATAGAGATAGAGATAGAGATAGAGATAGAGATAGAGATAGAGATAGAGATAGAGATAGAGATAGAGATAGAGATAGAGATAGAGATAGAGATAGAGATAGAGATAGAGATAGAGATAGAGATAGAGATAGAGATAGAGATAGAGATAGAGATAGAGATAGAGATAGAGATAGAGATAGAGATAGAGATAGAGATAGAGATAGAGATAGAGATAGAGATAGAGAGAAAGATAGAGATAGAGATAGAGATAGAGATAGAGATAGAGATAGAGATAGAGATAGAGATAGAGATAGAGATAGAGATAGAGATAGAGATAGAGATAGAGATAGAGATAGAGATAGAGATAGAGATAGAGATAGAGATAGAGATAGAGATAGAGATAGAGATAGAGATAGAGATAGAGATAGAGATAGAGATAGAGATCGAGATAGAGATAGAGATAGAGATAGGGATAGAGATAGAGATAGAGATAGAGATAGAGATAGAGATAGAGATAGAGATAGAGATAGAGATAGAGATAGAGATAGAGATAGAGATAGAGATAGAGATAGAGATAGAGATAGAGATAAAGATAGAGATTGAGGTTGATATTGAGATTGAGATTGAGATTAAAATAGAGATAGGAATTGAGATAGAGATAGGTTTCGGGGGAAGTATGTTTGTCGCGGCGAATACAACTATAACTGTTATTCAGAGAATAGACAATTTTTTATTATTCGCAGTCATTAAGATGGACTCTAAGATAATGGTTAGCAATACGGTAATCAAAGACTTCTTTAGGCTTCATAGGAATAAATTTAAGCAGAACAACGTCTGCCGGGTCAGCTAGTAACATATATAATATAAAATATAGTATTTTACCTTTAACAATAAGACAAATATATAAATAATTTACTCCTCTTTTTGGACCGGATCCGGCCAATTTAGCCTTACATTTTTCCCCCTTATTCCTCTGGAAATGCAACCCTACCGTTTCAAAGAGCTTACTATTTGAGAATAGTGTCGCACTCTTCTATTTACGTCACCTGTTTATTCCACCATGGAACAGTCGTTTGTTTGTTTATTACCCGTATGTTTGTACGGGCATTTGAACAATTCGGGCATTTTGAAGTTTGTTTTTTTTTTTCTTTTGTTTATTATTTTTTTTCTTCTTCATATGTAGTTGTTTTTATTTTTGTTTTTTCGATACACATTTTTTTTTTGTTTGTAAGCTCGAATGCTCGAATGTTTGTACGGGCTTCAAACAAAAACGATCAATTCGAACTGTTCGATACCCGGGTATCTAGAGCCCTAGTTGATATTAATTGACGCCATATTTGGCGTGATTCGTGGGACAAAGTTTGATCAAATGTGACATGATGTAATTAGTTTTTATTTGATGTGATGGGAAGTCATATGACGTGATATAATGTAATGTGATGTAAACGCTCTCATTTCAAAAGGTTTAATGATATCTGGCGAGATTTTATTGCTGATGTTGGATTTGATGTGATAATATATGATGTGATTTAAAGTCACATGATCACGTTATGTCATATAAGTAAAAGAGATTATGTGATTTGATGTAAAACGAATTTATTTGACCTAGAATGATGAATTTTTGAGTGTACATATGATGTGTGATTTGCAATCATATGATGCGATGCGATTATTAGGTACTTGTGATTTGTTCTAATGCTAATATTGATGTGATGGTGAATGAGTTGAGTTGGAATGCTGTGAATTTATTTTTTAATTAATAATAATAAAGCAATGTGTTGATGTAAAGTTCTTTGAAATAGAAATCACATCATTCGCTATTAGTGCAGTGTAACATCATTCAGTTGATATGACGCAAAAGGATGTGATTGGACATTGTATTATATGATGTGATTTTTATGGATGGCCTGATAGTATTAGGCTAATACGAGGCATAGCGTGATTGTAATGACTTGATTTAGTGGTATTTTAGCTAGCTGTGATGTTATGTCGTGCGATGTGTGTATGTTGTATTATCATTTCGCTTGAGTTGTTTTTTATAAATTTTTTTTTTTGATTTTTTTACCTTTTTAATTACTTTTCTATTACTTTTTGTAGCAAATTTAGCTAATTTTTTTACTTAATACAACATGGTTTAGCAGTATTTGTATGTATTCGATGTGATTTGATGCGATAATTCTATCATATTCATTCATCAGTCACAAATCATGAGTCGTGTTATGCCATTTGAAGCCATATAATGTTTTTTATTGAATAATAATTCTTATTTAAATAAAAAATCATTTAATATTAAGAATTAGGTTGAAAAATTCTAACAAAGTTGCTCACAAACAGATCACACCATTGTCATGTGATGATGTGATTTTTTTTAACAGAAAGTTAATGCCTTCGGATAGCAAAACTTAACTACAAGTGTCACATGAAATGGCTCTTAATACCAAATAATATCATCTCTAAAAAACGCTAACACGGCAACTCCAGTACTCATATAGATTCGAAATGCGTATACATAAAAAAGTAAAGAAAAATTCATTACTTGATTTGACCGTGTAACTAAATATTAAAAGAAAAAAAAAAAAACAAAAACTGATATTAAAATCGAATTTAAAGAATTAATATTACCAGAGTAATTTCGTGTCATTTATTTAATTGGTAAACAAATTAAATTAATCGTAAGTACGTTTGACATAGTCAGAAGTGAATGTGAACAAACGCCTGAGACTTCGCTGACAAAGTTCCGTTATTTTGAGACTTCGCCGACAATAGCTACGGGGCAATGGATTTTTGTTGTTGTGCAATTCGGCGAATATAAAAGTTAATCAAAATCGCCGTCTGTAATTAACATGATCGAATTCGAAATTCGCGAAGTATACGAACTTAAAATGTTAATCGCAATCGCCGTCTGTAATTAACATAATCTAATTCGAAGTTTGTGAAGCGTTCGATAAACAAAAGTGTTTTAACAGACATTGTATGAAAACTAACATAGCCGCTGAAATTCGAAGAGCACGAAACAAAATGCCATTAAACAGCCTAAAAGTATGCGACGTAAAGCAGAAGTGCCGCGATGCTGGCTTACCAACTACTGGTAATAAAAATCAATTAATTGAACGTCTAATTGAAAATAAGAAACCCGACAAGACAAGTGATAGTGAAACTACGGTTGTATTGCAACGTATTTCGTCATTGGAGAAAACGATCGCTGATCTGTTATTACAACAGAAACAAAATGTATCGAAAACAAATAATTTTAATCCACCAATGTCGTCTTCGCCGGTTAATATAATCGAAGTTTCAACAAATCCGATGTCCACTGTAACTACTACGCATACGGTATCAAATCCGCAAATAGTACCGACCGCATATAATTGTCAACATTCACTGTGGACAACCGCTCAAGAGCCCAGTAATGTTGATAATTTTTCCGAATTTACTCGATCAAGACATATAGCATTTGTGCCGCAATCAAATGCATATGCCTCGCAACCTTCTACGCAAACACAGCCAATATTTGTACCACCAACATTCGTGCCACCAATGACATCTACATCATATGCAACATTACCAAATCCGTCAGTTCCGTATACCTTCGATTATAATCGTGCACCGCCGGTCGTACCGAATTACTATAACCCATACGATAATGTGCGTGATATTGTAGAACTTTTGCCGTTTTTCGATCCATCATCCGATCGTTCGCTTAATTCAAAACAATTCGTAAAACGTGTTGAGAATCTGAGAAGTGTTTATAGATGGAAAGAAAATACACTCTTATTCGCCGTGCAACAAAAGATGCAAGGATCAGCCAAATATTGGGTTGATTCGCTACAGGATGTGTTTATTTCGTGGTCACAATTTGTCAACAAATTCTTGATAGATTTTCCGTGTATCGAAAACGAAGCCGATGTGCATCTTAAGATGGCACAAATGAAACAACAATCCAACGAGTCAGCGCAAGAATATTACTACCGTATGCTTGCACTGGGCTCAAAAGGTGGGTTATCCGACTCAAGTATTACGCGCCATATAATAAATGGTATATACGACTCTGATTTACGTAAGAAAATCTCAAACAACTATACGCGCTGTCAAGACTTACTGAGTGATATAATAAATTTTAATATTTATAACGAAGCTAAAACTGCATCATTCAAACCCGTTTCCAAAACAAACGCGACGGTTGAAAAAGCATCTAATCGAAAATCTCCGATAGTGGAAAATCAAAAGCCATCGACATCTTCCCCGGAAAAAGTTAAATGTTATAACTGCTTCAAACTCGGGCACTATTCAATAAATTGTTCCGAGCCGCAACGCAAGGCGCGCTGCGAAAAATGCCAACGTACAACGCACAAAACTGCCGACTGTAATGTGAAAACAAACAATCACGTAAATAAAATTGAGCAGCGCGCAAGTGAAGATAAAATAGTCAAAATGATAAAAATCAACGGAATAGAAACGCTAGCATTTGTTGATCCCGGTAGTAGTCGTACGCTTATTCGAAAAACACTTTCCCAGCAAATCGGTAACGCGCGTGAGCAACTAACCACTTTAAAGGGTTTCGCGGGCGGACAATACGTTAGCACCGAAGTAGTACGTGCGAATATCGAAATCGATGGCAATAACAATTCAAATGACATGCCTGTGATTGATGATGACTTGTTGTGTGAACCTGTGTTACTGGGAAGAGATGTACTTTGTCGCGCGGGAAATCGCTTGGTTATCGAAAAAGATAAGTGTCACATTGAAGAAATATCTAAAATTGAAACTACCAGTGAAATGCATTCAATCGATCGCCAAACACTTGAGAGGTTATTAATCAAATACCAAGATGTTTTTGCAAATAATCTATCCGAAATTGGTAAGTGTGACATTTCTAAAATGAGTATTGAATTAACTACCAACATACCAATTTGTTTAAAACCGTACCGCATTCCGTTTGCGAAACGCTCTATCGTAGCTGAAATAGTATCAGATTTGTTGAAATATAATATTATTCGCCCAAGCGAGTCGCCATACGCCGCACCAATCGTTCTTGTCGAGAAAAAGAATGGCGAACATCGTTTGTGTGTCGATTATCGAAGTCTTAATAAGATAACCGTAAAAAAACCTTATCCCATGCCGATCATGGAAGAACAATTCGCACAGCTTTCGGGAAATAATTTCTTCACAACGCTTGATCTACGCACAGGCTACCATCAAATCGAAATTGACGAACCCTCAAAGAAATATACCGCGTTCGTGACCACCGACGGTCATTACGAGTATAATCGCATGCCTTTTGGCCTCGTTAACGCGCCCGCATTTTTTCAATGTATGATGGACAAAATAATCACTCAAATGCCTCGCGGAGAAATCTTAGCATATCTAGATGACGTGATTATACCTAGCAAAACTGTTAACGAAGGACTCGAACGTCTCGATCGATTTTTTAAAATATTAAAACAAAACGGACTTACGCTACGTATGGACAAATGCAAGTTTCTTCAAGAGGAAATCGAGCATTTGGGCCATATAATTAATCGAAAAGGTATTACTCCCGGTAAACGTAAAATAGCTGCAATCGCCGATTTTCCGCCACCTAAAAATGTGACTGAAATCAGACGATTTTTAGGTTTGACCGGATTTTTCCGGAAATTTGTACCAAATTATTCACTTATCGCCAAACCAATAACACAACTTTTACAAAAGAATGAACAAACTAATTTTACATGGGGTGACGCGCAGCAAAAATCATTTTCAACGCTAATACGGTTGTTATGCAACGAACCACTTCTTGTACTATACGATCCATCCTCAATGCATGAAGTGCACACCGATGCGTCTAGTATCGGGCTAGCAGGAGTTATGTTACAATCATACGACGGCAAGAAGTGGCAGCCAGTATTTTATTATAGCCGACATTGTACAGACGCGGAAAGCCGCTATCATAGCTATGAGCTTGAAGCGCTCGCTGCTGTTGAAACACTCGACCGTTTCCGTATATACTTACTCGGTAAACCGTTTCGCTTAGTTACCGATTGCTCTGCGCTCGTAAAAATCAAAGAAAATAAAGAGCTCAAACCGATAATTTCGCGATGGTGGCTAAGATTACTGGAATTTGACGTAGAATGTGTCCATCGCCAAGGTAAATCATTATCACACGTTGACGCGCTCAGTCGTATGCCGGTCGAACAACCGCGAAAAATCGAGCCAGCTGGCTTTATATTAAATGTGACCGCCGACCAGCACGACTGGCTTTTGACGATGCAACTACAAGACGAAGCTTTGCACGATATAATCAAAATCCTTAACGGCGAATTGAAATCCGATCGCGAAAAACAGTTACGAAACGAATATCAATTTAAAAATAAGAGACTTTATCGTAAACAACCAGACGGGTTAGTTTTTGTTGTTCCGAAAGCGGTGCGTTGGCGCATTGTGAAGTCATGTCATGATGATGCAGGTCATCCCGCGCTTGAAAAGACAATCGATCGAATTAAGAAACTCTATTGGTTCCCAAACCTAAGGCGTTATGTCAAAAGCTATATCACCGCGTGTGTACCGTGTTGTTACCAAAAGCACCGCCCAGGTAAGGCTGAAGGAAATATGCATTTCAGCCCTATCGACCCCATTCCGTTCCGCTTGATACATATTGACCATATGGGTCCTTTTGTTCGTAGTAAACGCGGAAATTGTTATGTTCTCGCAGTATCAGACGCGTTTACAAAATTTCTCATTGTAAAAGCTGTGCGCGACACCAAAACTATTTCGGTAATCAACGCGCTTAACGAAATATCGAGTTATTTTGGCCTACCCAATAAAATTGTGAGCGATAGAGGAACGGCATTCACCTCGAAAGCATTCGAGGCCTATTGCACCGAAAATGGAATACATCACACTAAAACCGCTGTTCGTACGCCGCGCGCCAACGGTCAGGTTGAGCGCGCCAATCAAATCATTCTTAATTTTCTACGCACGACGACTGAAAATCCGAAAGATTGGGATTTGAAATTAAAAGATCTTCAATGGACAATCAACTCACAACGAAACGCAACTACAGGCTTCTGCCCAAATGAACTAGTATTCGATTTCAATTTACGTGACGCTGTACAAAATCAACTTATTATTGCAATCCAAAACGACTTAGAAGAATGTAGCACCACTATACCGATTAATCAAAAACGCGAGCAAGCTGCTATCAACATTAACACGGAACGTACTAAATGGAAAACACGATTTGATCAACGACATGCTAACCCAACGAAATACAACGAAAATGATCTTGTGGTAATCGAAAATGAACCATCTGCTGATGGCGAGTCTCGAAAATTGCAACCAAGATACCGAGGTCCGTACATTATTACCAAAGTACTCGGAAACGATCGTTATCTTATCGAAGATGTACCAGGGATGCAGCTAACGAATAAGAAGTTTTGTTCCGTTTTCTCCTCCGATAAAATTAAACGCTGGTGCAGTAGCGCTCCTGAGCTCGATGAAGATGATTTCGACGATGAAATCGAGGGCGATTTACCTGCAGGAATGGCCGAGCTGTCACATGAAATGGCAACTCTTAATACCAAATAATATCATCTCTAAAAAACGCTAACACGGCAACTCCAGTACTCATATAGATTCGAAATGCGTATACATAAAAAAGTAAAGAAAAATTCATTACTTGATTTGACCGTGTAACTAAATATTAAAAGAAAAAAAAAAACAAAAACTGATATTAAAATCGAATTTAAAGAATTAATATTACCAGAGTAATTTCGTGTCATTTATTTAATTGGTAAACAAATTAAATTAATCGTAAGTACGTTTGACACAAGTTTTAAGTAAAGCAACGTAACATTATAAAACATGTTTCTCTATACTTGATCTACAAAGCAGAATCAGCTCTAAAGAAAAGAGTTTGTCTTGCAATAAATTTACATAAGTCACCTTCTCATTGAGCTAAGCAATCGAAGGCATATTCAAGTTGCTCAAAAAGCAGCGAATTCTTTAAAAGCTTAATAAAATTTTTACGCTATACACTATTTCTTTATTTTTTGTATATTCTTTATTATCTCGCCAAAAAATCAATAACGTCCATTTTAAAAGCGAAGGCAATATAAACTAGATCACAGATTGCACAAAAATCGAAAGTTTTCACTTGAAATTGCAATTTCCAATCTGAATCGCCAAAGTGGGACACATTGAATTTGCATTTGCATGTTGCAATTTAATATTTGCCTAGTTTTCAGCAATTTGTGTCAATTTCTTCTTTTTTTTCTTAAACTTTTTTCTAATGCTCTACTTAAACCCAACTGGCAAGCCGTTTAGCAGCAGCAGCCTCATTTTTTGGTCAATGCCAACCGAAAAAAATAGCATCATTTTGGCTCTGCAGCCGAGTTTTTTTTTCTGGATATTTATGTTGTTGCTGTCTTTGGTTGCTGTTGTTGCTTTTTTATTCCTTTTAGTTGTGTTTCTTTTTGTTTGCAAAACACTTCCTTGATTGTATAAATCGCCAGCTTGCCTTAGCAATATTACTATTGGGCTAAAGTGTAAAGCCTTGCTGCAACGTGAGGCGTGTGTCATGCGCTGTGATATTTCCTTGCTTTTTGTAAAATTCAAAGTGCCACAAAACGTGCCGCACGTGGCGGCAGCGATACTGTTGGCTGCAGTTTTGCTGGCAAGAAAAAAAAGAAAAAAAACAAAAAACAATTTCGAAATACGTTACCAGCTGTTTGTATGTTGTTTATATATTCATGATCTGTCTGCCATTGCAATTGAGCTGGCAATCATGAAGCTTATGTCACGTTTTCTTTTTTGTTTTAGTTTCTTGTCACGACTTTTTTCTCTACTAATTTTTTCTACACTTGTCGGCTTGCTTAGTTGCAATTGCATTTCTTTTGAATACTTTTTCTTACTTGAAGCTTCCATTTCGTCATTGAATAAATCGCGCTTCGTTTCTTGTCTTTTCCTTCTCTTTCCTCCACTTTTCGCCTCATTTGCTTTTCTTTTTCCTTTTCACGCTCACTTTTTCAATTTTTATCTTCGCTTTTGCTACACTTATGCGCTTACAAGCCTTTAGAACCTTTCAGCGCTTACTTATTTACATTTTTCTTCGTTTTTATTTTTATTTTTTGATCCTTTTTAACATTTTCCCTTTTGTAAATCTTTTTGCTTGTTTTTTCTTCTTCCCTTTTTCCCCCTTCTTCCTCTTTACATTCCTTCGTCCTTTTTATCTACCATTTCCAATCACTTTGCTTACGCAAATCGCTTTACTGCATCGCCGCGAACTTTCTTACTGCTGTAGCGCCTAAAAGCATGCTAAAATCATACTAATGCCCAACATAGTGGTGGCGATAGTTTCTTGAAATTGGCATTAAAATGCTGCAATTTCCTTCAGTGGTAGATTTCTGAAGAAGACAGCTCTATTTTTGCTTTAGTTAAGTGTGAAGCGTACAAAAAAAAATATAAAAGCAGCATATCAAAATGTTATGCATATTTCTAGGCGAAAAATTTTTGTTTTTCAACACCTGCATTTCACTTTATGCAACTTTCATCTATAGATACCTCTAGTGAAATTTTCCGGCGCAGAATTTTCTAGAACATTTTAACCCTCTAGCGACCACTAAAGTGCCAGTGTAACCCTACCTTCATGCATACTTATATGTATGTAAATTTATAACCTCATATTTATGCATACAAACTCATTCAACATTTCAGCCGCCAATGGCCATAAATTATTAACTGCTTTCACTTGTCGCAGCCAGTTCATTGCATAAAATTTTACATTTACCTTTGACTCCTTCAACAAAAAAAAACAAAAACAGGAAAAAAACTTTGCTTTTAACACATTAATTTTGCGCTCTCACATAAATATAGTGCCACCATGGCGTATGAGTTATGTGAAAAACAGTAAATTAAATGACTAACAAATAAAACAAAAAAATTACAACAACAAATAAAATACATACACCGTTCTGCAAAATTTCGCGGTGAAAGTTTGTAATTTACAAAAGAAAACAAAAGTCAAAGCGAAAGGGAAAGCGAAAGGGAAAGTAAAAGTAAAAAAGAAATAAAATTTTTTGAAAAAGTTTCACGAGCGCGCAAAGGCAGCCGCATAAAGTAAATTTTACGCACAATGAAATTCCCTAAAGCGTTGCAGGCAAAAGGTAAAAAGCCTATTGTTTTTTTTTTTGTTGTTTTCTTTTTGGTTTTTATTCAATCAACAGTTGATCAACAAAGCGAAAAAAGAAAGAGGAAACAAAGAGTAAATGATTGTGGAAACGGTAGGTAAAGCACTTTTCTGGCAGCTAACAAAGCAACAAGTTGGCCCAATATGTACCTACTAGTTTTAAAACGGAGCATAAAAAAGGGTTAAAATTCAACTCGAAACTAAATGAAATATTCTACTGCTAATAGTAAAATTTAACGGTGGCCATTTTTGTAGAACATTTCAAACCTTTAGCTCACAGCCTAAGGCGTGTTTTTTACACCTTGTTTAGATATTTCGGAAAAACAGCATTTACGTGTTCGCTAGTGGGTTATAATGTTCTAGAAAATTGTGCGTCGGAAAATTTCACTAGTGGTTGGCTCAGATGAAATTTTTGTACAAAGCACCTAAGAGGCTACAGGTTATGAAAAACAAATATTAACGCCTTGAAATATGCAAAACATTTTATATAAGATTTTATATTTGGTTTATAAGTATAATTTTAGCACTTTTTGAGTGCAAGATGTTGCCGAGCATGGGTCATATGTAGGTATGACCGTCCTTGTTGCTATCAGCAAAATCTGAGTCATTCATGCTAACAAAGCAATGACCCAACAAAAAAGCAAAAAAGGGTTAAAATTCAACACGAAGCTAAATGAAATGTTGATGAATTTACATATGGGTCAGAATTTTTCAAATCAGCACAAAAAAAATTTTTTTCTTAGATTTTTATGATTCGCGCCTTAATCGATAGCTCTCCGTGTCAAGAATTAGTCCCCGAAATATTTTTGCAAAATGAACATTTTTGCAATAGTTATTCGCCAAAAAAGTTTTACATCAACTTCTTTAAAAAAATTTACTGTTAATCGACGGTACAATTAAATTTAACGCGAACTACGCCACATGTTAGGTAATAATGTATATTTTAAAATAGTTTTTGAAATAAATTTAAAAAAAAATTTTTTCTGTATCCTTTTTAAGGATAATTGTTGTTATCAATGTTCTCCGCCTAGGAAAAATTCGGAAAAAATATTGTAGATGTAATGATGCATCGTAAGCTGAATTCCGAAGAAAAAAAGATGGGGACTCTTACCGTTTAAATGCAAAATGTGATTGAACGTTTCCCCTCTTCAGCTTAGTAACATTACACTATAAAATTATTAATTTGAAATAATTCCAAGAGATTCAGGTATAGGGGAGTTGGTCCGGTCTTCCTGATCTCAAAAATTGTTTTCTTTATATTTTGTATGATTAGTTTTCGAGATAACGGTAAATTTTTGCAGTTTTGGGTATCACTACCTTCAAACTAGGGATTCCAATTTTTCCGATTTTTACGATCCCGGGATTTTCGAGATTTTTTTTTATAATTCCGGGATCCCGGGATTTGAACATTAATTATACAGGCCGACAAAATTTCCAAAAAATTTTCCAACTCAAATAAAATTCTACTTTTCTAAAGGATTTCGGTGCCCTGAATCTGAATCTGAATTCGGATTTTTGGTAATACTTGTAGGTTTTGAGATATTTATGCGATTTTTTGCTATATTCACTGCTCAATCTGTTAAATTACTTACTTACATTAAAAAATGATTGCAGCTATTGAAAGAACGATCAATTCTCTTGAAAACAGCGCTTTGCTTTCTCGGGTTTCTTATTTATATATCTAGAAATATATGTTTTTGTGGCCGCTGTGGTGCAGTGGGTAGAGTGCTCGCCTGCTATGCCAGAGGTCTCGGGTTCAAATTCCGAGCAAACACCAAAAAAAAATTTTTTCTAATTAGTAAAAATCCAATTATTGGGTTTTTTAAGAGCAGCGGTCACCTCTCGGCAGTGGGCGGCATACCCTCCGAGAGTATTTCTGCCATGAAAAAGCTTCTCACAAAAAATGCATTCGCCGTTCGGAGCCGGCATAAAACTGTAGGTCCACCCAATTAGTAGGAAAAACAAAAGGAGCACACCTCGAATTGGAAGAGAAGCTCGGCCATAAAACTCGTCAGAGTTATAATAGCGCCATTGTATTATATTATATTATATGTTTTTGTACAATGAGGTATTTTTCTTCGAAATCAACGGCAGTATTTGTATCGCTGTTTTAATCGAAATCAAGTTTTGTAGCTGCTCTGCAGAACTATTTTTATTTCAGTATAGAAAATGTATACATAGCAGGCCACTGATTGGAATTTTTGTTAAATATAAATATAACTTAATTCACTTATTTCATTCTAACGCACAGTTTGTTGTTAATATAATAAGCTGCCTAAAAGCGTGCTACAAAATTTTTATTTGCAATATTGCAAGTTACAAGCAAGATATCCGAAAAAGCAAAACATTGTCTTCAAGAGAAATGATCGTGCTTTCAATAGATTTAATCAGTTTTTAATGAAAGTGAGCAATTTTAAAGATATTGAGGAGTGAATATGTCCAAAAACTGCGTTTTTCGCCTCTTTGGACATGAATATCTCAAAAAGTGCACCGAAATCCTTTTGAAACGTAGAATTTTATTTCTGTTACAAAAATTTGTCTACCAGTATTATTTTCCCACATTTGAGGTTGAAAAATTAAATATGTATATTTTCGAGAAACGCTACAACTTTAACATGCAAAGAAAAAATAGATTTTTATTGCCATTTTTTATTATTTCATTACTAACAAAATAAAATAGGAACGTAAAATCATGCTTATTATTTAATAACACTTAAGAGTTACTTTAAAAAACACAATCAACAAAGAAAATTAAATACATTTGGTGAACAAAACATTTTCCTTTATAGTTGGTACTTTAGGATATAAAAGGTTCGCGATCATTTGATAATTTCCAATAAAATTTTTTAGAATTTAACTTTATATTAAGCGAATATTTCCAAGCTTGCCGAAAAATTTTGAAAATTAATACAACTTCCGAAAATATTTAAAAATCGGAGGCATATATGTATTTTGATATGAATTCCGAGGATGCAGGTGCGTATTTAATTTTAGTAGAGTAATGTAAAACTATCAAGTCTAATTAAAATTTTGTTTGCATTTTCTTCCATTATTTACTTCCCCTATAATAGGGGAATATTCTGTCTTTATCTTATCCCAAAAATCCCGGGATAAAATTCTAGCGATCCCGGGATTTTCGGGGCGTCCAAAAGGGCGGGATCCCGGGATTGGAATCCGTAATTCAAACCTATTTCTCGCAAAGGTTGCAAGTGCGATAGCCGGAAGCAGTAACTCGTTAGAAAGATAATTAAAATACGCTTCTAACGACATGCAACTTGCAGTGATTGAACAAACCCTTGCTCGTCAAAGTCAGAATTTTGTTGGTTTTTCTGATTCATTTTTTTATTCAAATATTTATCGTTTTTATAAAAAGGATTATGCACAGTATACACAGTAGATTCTCTACATTACAAAGTTTTGGCAACGGTTGGTATGAACGAGTGGTACGATGGAGCTCCAACTATGGTCATGGTTTACTAGAAACGAGTGCTTAAAGCATTCTTTTCGATTTATGCTCCTCTAGTGAGCATTTAATTACCTACCACTTTTTTACATTTTCTGGCTCACTTTTTTCATTTATCCTTTTACGATCTACTTACTATCAACTGTGACCATAGTTGGAACTATGGTGTGTGTGTTTTATTTCGGGTTCTACTGAAGCAATTGAATTAGTTCTTTTGCAAAAGCATAATTGTTTTTGAAAACGTTTAACATTCTGGCAAAAAAGGTACACTAGGGTGGTGTAAACTGAGTACTGGGTGGTAGTGACCTCAATGATGCACATAGGGTTAATGCAATTATATAGTCGAAAGCTTCTTCTGAGACCCCAAAGCCATTGGTGTATTAATTTAGACTACCGCTTATAAATATCGAAGATATGAAGAACATTTATTTGAGCGACATCTATCGGCGTCAAAATAAAAAAAATGAAAAATGTTTCCGTAAATATTTTCCGAAAAGAAATCACATAGCGAATATACGGCAAACTTTTTTGCGATACGGTCTATTGCTTACTTGCTTCGTATTTTAGGGTTGCTCATACGCAGTGGCGAACTTTACTCATGCATGGTTACTTGAAAGGGACACCCAATAAACTGCTTGTATAGCATAAAAATAGTTTTAAATTGGAATTAAAAGCTTTTTATGCAAACGTACACATTTTTACTGACATTAGGGTGGTACTTAAATATATTTCGTATGATACATATTTCATATTTTTATTCAAATGTTAAGTAAGAGAGTCAATTAGACTTTAGTTCAAACGAAGGGAAGTAAATGCATTTCAAATAATTTAAAATGTTTTTTTTTGTCTCTTTGCAGCTTACGGCATGCATCAAAATTAAATGCTTAATACAACAAAATTGTAACAAATAAAAAAACAAGCAACAACACTTAAGCAATGAGCCAACAAAGCACAACAAATAAAAGTCAACAGCGCAACGGCAGAGCAAAAACAAACAGAATGGCAACACAAGCCACAAGCTACACAAGTCCAGTGAGATGGACGACAAAAAGTAGAGTAACGAATTTAACAAATATAAATGCGCTAATAGGCAGAACAAACCACCGAATAACAAAAACAACAACAGAGGAAACACAACAGCAAAGTAGCACAAGACAGCAAAGCAACGGTACAAATATGGATTTAAAACGAGCGATAAAAGCGACTCAAGCCATGCGCGCAAGCTGCACAAAAACAACTACGCTCACAATGCCAACTACGCCAACTACAACAAAAACACCTTCTCGAACAACAACAAAAATCGCACTATTAATTTACTGCACGCTCACGCTCATCACCTGCCTACTGCCATCGCCCACATACGCCTTCTGTCCCTCCATGTGTCAGTGCCTGAGTGGTGGTGATGCGACTAGTCGCATTTATTGCGTAGATGCCGCTCTAGATGATGTGCCCATACAACTGAATCCCGAAACACTCTACATAAATTTGACACGCAATAGAATACGTCATGTGGAATATACGTTGCCTTTCTATACAAAACTGGAAATACTCGATCTATCACAGAATATTTTGGAGACGCTGGGTTCGAAAAATTTCGAATATCAACGTGAATTGCGCACACTCAATTTGAGTCACAATTCGGTGAGTTCGCTGCAGAAGGACGCCTTCAAGGGTTTGACTAGCCTCCTCCTGCTCGATTTGAGTTATAATCGCATTGAGGTGGTGCATCCAACGGCCATGAGCAATTTGACAGCGCTGCTGCAACTAGATTTGACTAATAATAATATTGTCAGTTTGGAGGATAATTGTTTTCGTAATATGTACTCGTTGGAGATATTGATTTTCAAAAATAATCAGCTGCTAGATGTGCCATCGAATAATTTGTTGCATTTGCATGAGTTGAAATCGTTGGATTTGTCGGATAATTTGGTGGAGTATGTGCGTAATGATAGTTTTGAGGGTTTGCGTGCGCTGATGGTGTTGACCATGCGCGGCAATGTGATATCGGAGTTGGATTTGAGCGCGTTCGAGGGATTGACGGCGTTGAAGCATTTGGATTTGGCAGATAATAATTTGACGGTAAGTGAAACAGGAGAAATTAAATAAAATATTTTTTATGGAAACACTTATAGGGCTATTCTTATTTTGTTTTATCTTATTTTATTTTATTTTACTTTTATTTATTTTTTTTTATTTTATTTTATTTTTTTATTTTTTTTTTAATTGGGGGTTTATTTTATGTTCTTTACTTTAATATGTTTTATTTTAATTTATTTTATTTTATTTTATTTTATTTTATTTTATTTTTTTTTTTTTTCCTTTTTTTGTTAATTTTTTTTTATTTTTTCATTTTATTATGTTTAATTTATTTTATTTTATTTTATTCATTTTTTTAATTTTATTTTACTTTATTTTATTTTATTTTATTTAATTTTATTTAATTTTATTTTATTTTATTTTTTTATTTTATTATATTTTTTTATTTTATTTTATTTTTTAAAATTTTATTTTTTTTTTATTTTTCCTTTTTTGTTTATTTTTTTATTTTTTCATTTTATTTTGTTTAATTTTTTTATTTTATTTTATTTGTTTTTTTTTATTTGTTTTTTATTTTATTTTATTTATTTTATTTTATTTTTTACTTTTGTATTTTTTTTAATTTTTTTTTTTTTTTTTTTTTTATTTTTTTTATTTTTTCATTTTCTTTTATTTAATTTTTTATTTTGTTTTATTTTATTTTGTTTTATTTTTTTATTTTATTTTATTTTAATTTATTTAATTTTCTTTATTTTATTTATTTTATTTTTTTTTATTTTTTATTTATTTTAGTCCATTTTATTTTATTTTATTTTTTTAATTTTTTTTATTTCTTTTTCACTTTATTTCATTTCATTTTATTTTATTTCATTTCATTTCATTTTATTTTATTTTTTATTTTATTATTTTATCATTTTATTATTGTACTTTATTTTATTTATTTTTATACCTTTCATGAGAATGAAATGGTATTATAACTTAGTGCCAAAAATTTTTGTCGAAAGTACCAGAAGGAAGCGTGGAGCAAAAAAATAAAACTCAAAAAATAACTTTTATTATCTGAGCAAAAAAATAAAACTCAAAAAATAACTTTTATTTTCCGATCGAAAAATAAAACTCAAAAAATAACTTTTATTTTCTGAAGGAAAAATAAAACTCAAAAAATAACTTTTACATTCTGATCGAAAAATAAAACTCAAAAAATAACTTTTATTTTCTGAGGGAAAAATAAAACTCAAAAAATAACTTTTATTTTCTGATCGAAAAATAAAACTCAGAAAAAAACTTTTATTTTCTGAGGGAAAAATAAAACGCAAAAAATAACTTTTATTTTCTGAGCGAAATATAAAAATCAAAAAATAACTTTTATTTTCTGAGGGAAAAATAAAACTCAGAAAATAACGATTAAAAATCAATTTTTTTATAAAAATCGAAAAAATAAAAGTTAATGCACCTAGAGGTAGTCTGCGTTACGGTGATTACATCTGTGTACTTCTTTTTGCGTTTAGCGTTTCTCCTTCAGTATGATTTTTTTAGTCAAAATTTAAAAAATAACGATTATTTGCAGTCCCTAATTTTTACTCTACCTTCATGCTCAATGCTGCTTATAGAAATACACTCATTGCTGCTGCATTGTCAAGAAATAAAATGCTCTTAAGGTACAACTCATTTATCGCTTTTGTATCTAAACCACAGAAATACGCAGCTCACATTAAACGAAATGCTTTTAGGGTGTGCAACAGCAGCAGCAGAAAAAATCAATAACAACAACAACTAAAACAATTTTAAATTCATTGCTTTTATCGTGATCGCATTGCACGTATGAATGTACTCTTGTTTGCATTTGACATGTGAAATGGGCAACTGTACGCACTTAATAAGCACTCACATACATACACTTCCTTGCATGAAGCAAGGTAAAGAGGTTGCGTATACGCCATGGTGCACCGATATTTGCTTGCAGATAAGAAATGTAAGTGTGTTAGGTGGAATAGCGTGGAGAGTGAGGGAAAATGGAAGGAAATAATATGAAATAAGAAAAGAATAGAATAATAATGAAATAAAATAAAATAAAATAAAATAAAATAAAATAAAATAAAATAAAATAAAATAAAATAAAATAAAATAAAATAAAAGAAAATAAAATTAAAAAATAAAATAAAGTAAAATAAACTAAGAACATAAAATAAAATAAAATCTCAATAAAATATAAAAAAATATAATAAAATGAATTAAAATTAAATCAAATCAAATAAAATAAAATAAAATAAAATAAAATAAAATTAAAAAAAAGAAAATAAAATAAAATCAAATAAAATAAAATAAAATAAAATAAAATAAACAAATGAAATAAAAAAATAAAATAAAATAAAATAAAATAAAATAAATTAAAATTTAATAAAACAAAATAAAATAAAATAAAGAAGGAAAGTAAAAAAAAAATAAAATAAAAGTAAAATAAAACGAAATGAAACAAAATAAAATAAAAAAGGAAATAAAAGAAAATAAAATAAAATAAAATTAAATTAAATTTAAAGAAATCACCAAATTGTCCACATGTCGACAAAGTATCTCCCCAGCTTTTTTGGTTGCTGTTTGTCTTTCACTCCCCTTTTTATTTCGACCAGCGTTCATTTTCAATAGTTTTACTACGCTTTTAAGTGCCTTTATGCTCGCAAAATATATTCACGCTACCACCCCCTTTTTCTGAGCTACTGCTATTCCCACTACACACATACATACATATAAACACACATCAAACAAATAACGCTATAGCAGCAAATTTCATTTTTATTTGTCGACTTTTAGTAGCTCAGCTCAGCTTCCGCTTTGAACTAGTCATAAAAATGAAAGCGACCACTGCAATGCTATTTGCACATACAACTCAGTTTTTCTATTGTATATATGTACATTAGATGCGTTCTTTTTGATCCAACATACCCCTCCGGCCACAGAATATGAAAATAGGATGTTGTAGGATAACTAAGCTGATTTTTGTTTTTTTTTAGACAAAAAACTGAGTGGGCTACTCCAAAAACAGCGATTTTTTTTTTAAATTCCATGATAGGTTTAGATTCATATATGAAAAAAAAACCACAGAATTAAAAACAAAAAAACAAAAGATACATATTCTCATGTAAAATTAACGGCTTAATCGAATGGTGTACTCAGTTTTTTAGTGCGAGCCATAGGGAAGGTACCAAGATCGCATAAAGTGGAATTTTATTTTTTTAGTCACGAATTTTCAAGTTTGGACCCTGGTATTTCCAAGATACTTTAAATTTCTTTTTAATCAAAATATACAGGAATCTGCGCAAATTAATGAAACATGCCAAAATCATTTTCATATTGAACAACATTTTTTTTTGTACATATGTAAATAATAAATTTTCGAATTTTGTACTTGCAACAATATATAATTTTTTCAATTTTTCTTCATTAAAAAATGGCCAATAGCTCATTTAAATTTACATAAAATAAAAAATGTTGTTTAATATGAAAGTGATTTTGGAATATTTCAATTGAACCAAAGTAGCTTGGACAAAAAAAGCTCGATTTCGATCAAATAAACTTTTCTGAAAACTGCATTAATTTGCGCAGATTCCTGTATATTTTGATTAAAAAGAAATTTAAGGTATCTTCAAAATGCCAGGGTCCAAACTTGAAAATCCGTGACTAAAAAAATAAAATTCCAATTTAGGCGGTCTTGGCACCTTCCCTATGGCTCGCACTAAAAAATTGAGTACACCATTCGATTAAGCCGTTAATTTTACATGAGAATAAGTATCTTTTGTTTTTTTGTTTTTAATTCTGTAGTTTTTTTCATATATGAATCTAAACCTATCATGGAATTTAAAAAAAAATCGCTGTTTTTGGAGTAGCTCACTCAGTTTTTTGTCTAAAAAAAAAAACAAAAATCAGCTTAGTTATCCTACAACATCCTATTTTCATATTCTGTGGCCGGAGGGAAGATCTGAGAAACTTTGCCGAAAAAAAACGCATCTAATGTACATACATACATATGTATGTATATTAAGCCGTATCACGAAAATAAAGTTTGCGTGTGTCAGTTTTATTTGAACACTTACGTCGAAAAAATATTTATGGTGTAAAAATTTTTTTTTTAGGCCCGCGTTAAAAACAGCTAAATCGCGTTTTTTGTAATAACTTCCTTATTTGATGTCCGATCTCTATGATCTTAATGTCACAGAAAAGGTCTCGCTCAGCACTATATTTGGCCCATATAAAGTTTCGACCTCAAAGGTTGTTCTGAGTTTTACCTTTAAAAATTTTGGAGTTACTATCCCTAGATTTTTTTATTTTTATCACTAATACAAAGCTCTCAAAAAACCATGAGGACTCCGCTAAAAAAGTTGTAGCCTTTACTCACAAACAAAAAAGTTATACCGTTTTAAAATCAGAGAACCTGTTTTTTGAAAAATTATCCCAAGTTCTTATTTATATGAGGCAGTAACGCCATATAGTATGAGTTTTTGATTAAAAAGTATTCTAAGTCCTCGCTTGACTTGAGAATCTTGTACCGCGATGGAACAGCTACCAATACTGGATACATGATATGCCAAAAATTATTGATGATTGGACTATTCGTGCTGATCAACGTTATTTATATTGAATGATAATGGCTGTAGTGAAGATTTGGTAAGTATTCAAGTGGGATCTCTAAGCACAACGCGCTGGCTTACAACGGCTTCACCATTTCTGCATCCGTGCGTATCGTAAAATCATCCAAGTTATTTAGAAAAACTGCTATAGTTCGTTGTAAAATTATACGCGCCTAAGAAGAGACAACGGAAGTCGAAATGTATTATCAATACTTGCGCTGGATGCGTCGTCTGCCCCTAGAAATGCAGTTAATTATTCAGCCTACAATTGAAAACAACGCACTTTACTTTAGTCCCCAAAACATCTTCTTATCTATGATAACCGAGACCAAAAATGACGATGTCGTCCAAATTTAGAGATATTTATGAAAGCAGTTTCAGAGCTCTGAAAGTGAATTCTTCGTCGCTTATATTACTTTGCTCACACTCAAAAAAAAATTACTCAGATTATGGAAAAATGAGAATGATTCGCCGCTAATGACATATTTTCATTGTTTTGAATAAAATTTTCTTTCAAAGCGTTGTTTTTACTCCTTGATTTAAAGAAAATTGTACATCAAAACAATGAAAATGTGTCTTTAGCGCCGAAACATTCCCATTTTTCCATAATCTGGGTAAGTTGTTTTTTCAGTGCAGGTTTCGAACGTTTAAAACAAATTGGAATTTATGTGCAGGGAATTCTCTTCCTTCTCATATGCATTTTATATACATATATGTAAGTATAGTTTTTTCCCCTTTTCTTTATTTTTATTACCTCAACAATAGTTACTCATACGCCCCCACATCGGATCGCTTTGTATGTGAAAACTGAAAATGTTTTCTTAAATATCTCGAAAATGGAGTGCATACACTGCACTTCTAAAAACGCCATCGTAATCTGGAGCCAAAAATTAAGTTGACGTGTTTCGCCGTTTCTCTGTGGTAATTTTTTATAAAAAAAAACAAGTGTTTCATTTTACAACGTTATAACTTTTTTGTTTGTGAATAAAGGCTAGAATCTCTTTGGGTGATTCCTCATGGTTTTTTGAGAGCTTTGTATTAGTGATAAAAATAAAAAAATCTAGGGATAGTAACTCCAAAATTTTTAAAGGTAAAACTCAGGACAACCTTTGAGGTCGAAACATTATATGGGCCAAATATAGTGCTGAGCGAGACCTTTTCTGCGACATTAAGATCATAGAGATCCGACATCAAATAAGGAAGTTATTACAAAAAACGCGATTTAGCTGTTTTTAACGCGGGCCTAAAAAAAAAATTTTTACACCAAAACTATTTTTTCGACATAAGTGTTCAAATAAAACTGACACACACTAAACTTTTTTTTTGTCCATATAACGTGATACGGCTTAATGTATATGCCTATGTATTTGTATGTACAATTATTTATAACTGTACATATTTATTTTTGCTAAAGTCTTTTATGTACTTTTTTTGTATTATTAAAAAGTAAAAAGCAACGAATTTGCCTTTGAAAGTTGTGCACAAATATTTTATTTTATTTTTATTGTGACTAAATGTTTTATTTATATTTCTTTAAAGTTTGCTGGGTTGCCTTTTTATATCTTTATTTATTTTATTTTATTTTATTTTATTTTATTTTATTTTATTTTACTTTATTTTATTTTACTATATTTTACTATATTTTATTTTATTTTATTTTATTTTATTTTATTTTATTTTATTTTATTTTATTTTATTTCTTTTTGGGTCAGTTTTGTTGAATTGCTTTAGCATTTTTGGCACTACTGGCCCCTTTTGTTACGAGTTTGTGGGCTTTGTATTGATTTTTGAATATAAACAAACGTGTTTTATATATCGTCATTTAAACTTCATAATCACCTAACCTATATTTTTGTCAAAAATTTAAATTAATTTGCTAACGCTCAACTCTACGACCTCAGAGCTGAAGAGGATATTAGAAGGAACTATAGGGCTTATCGAGCTTCCTAAAACCCAAATTTATGGTATGGATCTAGGATTTAAAGTTTGGCAAATCCCAATTTCGCCATAGAAAGAAAGTTTAACTTGGGCGGTTATGAAGTTTAAATGACGATATGTAATTTTTTTGTTTTGCATATTTTAAGGCGCCATATTTGCTTTTTTCTTATCTGTGGCCTTTTCCATTCTTTGTATGAAAATTTATTCTGAGTATAACCATAGTGAAATTTTACGGCGCGCAATTTTCTAGAATATTTTAAGACTCTAGCAAGCACACAAATGCCATTTTTTTCATACTTCCCTAGGGAGTCAAGAGAAAGAAGATGTAAGAAGATGGAATATCGCCGAAATCAGCTAATGACCAAATCAAACTTCAAAAGAACACCTCCGTGAGGCATTTAATGAGCTAAAATATTGTCCAGAATAATCTTCGTGACGATTTGAATTTCAAGCCATTTTCAATTTTGTCTAAACAAGAATCAGTAAAAAAAATACAAGTCTAAAATCATATTAAAATTCTAGTTAGAAAGCGCAAAAATTCCCAAACAATTCTACTAAAATTGTCAGCTATGTATTTCTGAATCTAAAGAGCATACAAAACCATACACTTTATTTAATAAGGTACTTCTCCTTCCACTTATGTATATCACTCATCTTCCTCCTACCGTGTAGCAAATCATTATTTGCTCTTCCGAAATTCTATTTGCATGCGCATAATAATGTATTTGCCAATTGTCAGCATTATCAACATCAACATTACCATTATCATCATGGTCATCAACATCATTATCATCAACATCATTATCATCAACATCATTATCAATATCATCCTCATCATCATCATCATCTACCTCATATCATATTCTCCATATCCATTTTACGGCTGCACTTGATTGCATTGCATTAATTTTCCATCACTCTCTTCTGGCACATAATCTACTACATACATATTTTCAATCAATCAAATAATAACTTGAAATCATTTATTATTAGATATTTTCTTCTTGCATTCCTCCCACCGCTCACCTATTTCATGTGGAAGCCAATCAAATTTTCCAAATTAACTTACACCTGGATTTAGCTACCTACCTTCTTATGCTCTTCTAAGTATGTAATCTTTCCTTGCAATCCTTTTACTTAATTTTGCAAATGCTATTATTAAAAGCTCACATGTGGATTTTGCACTGCAGTGTCAACACCTTTCAAATCTTCTTCTACTTTTGAAAACTCACTCCTCCATACGCTCACATCACAGCTCAGCGTAGCAATCAACATTTAATGCAATACAAAATTATCATAAGTCAACTGTCAAATATGCAAATTCACTTTCCGATTAATCATGCAAGTGTAGTGAGAGTTGATATGTCATGGATTTACATACATACTTAAATATATATGGATGGTTGTGTGTGTGTGTGTGAGCTGTTGCTCATTGTATGTTAGTGTTGACAATTTTAATCTAAATTTATGCGAAAATCCCTGCTAAGCTCAGTTTGATTTATTTTAATAATGCAGTTGAGAGTCGAATATGTTTTTAATGTTATTTTTTTTTAACTTTTATTCTAATATTTTTTTAATTTTATTTTACTTTTTATATTAATTTACTTCATGTATTCGTATGAAAATATTTAATCGTAACTCCTTCTTTCTCTCTCTCTTCATAACAGATGGTGCCAACACAGCAGCTCTCGAAGTTATCAAATCTCACTTATTTGTCGTTGAGCGGCAATCGCTTTCCGCGGCTGCCCGCTGTGGCTTTTCTGAATTTATTCCATTTACGCGAATTGCATTTGAATCGTTTGGATCGTCTTAATCATATTGATTCAAGGTGAGTTTAAGATTTCAATGTTTTTAAAAATTTAATTTTTTTTAATTTTTTTTAATGGTTAGGAAAGTGGTTAATTATGTGGTTAATAAATTGGTTAATTAAGTGGTTAATAAATTGGTTAATTAAGTGGTTAATTAAGTGGCTAATAAGGTGGTTAGTTAATTGATTAATTAAGTGGTTAATGAACTGGTTAATAAATTGGTTAACAAAGTAGTTGAGAAAGTGAAAATATTAAAAAAAATTATTATCCCTTACTATAAGTTATTTAAACTCCATATAATCGCTTATTAAGAGCAATGATTTAGGCCTATTTTCCTTTGGAGCATAAGCCTTATTATAAATTAATTAAACACCAAATAAGTCCATATTATAATAAATTATCTAAGCCTTATTTTCCATGGCGCATAAGCCTTTGGTATAAAGTTTCTTCTCAGAGAGTGAGGGATTGGTCCTTATGCACAAGACATCAACACAGGAAAATCAGTATTATTATAACCCTTTGTCTATACAACTTATGTATGTCCCTTAGAATTCTCAGACATTATTTCATAAGCCTTATCAGCTTCTGGAATAAAACTTAAATAAGAGACATAGATTTTGTTTTTGGTCATACTCTTAACTCCCTCCCTCGATAACGTACCTACATATCTCTGCTAACATCCACTCGCTCTAAGCATATCAAAACCACATTCGAAGGCATTGAACTTGTATGCATCTGCGAAGCGAAACAATCAAATCATGCAAATAACTCAATAATTTCTCTCGAGTATAATTTTCTAATAGGGAAACGTGAGCAGAGCATAGCAAACGAGCCACTGGTAGGGTAAAGTTAAAATTTTTTTGTTAACACTGATACTACAACAACAACAACTCTTGTTACTGTCTGTATTAAAGCTACGCTTGATAGCTTACAGGCATTTTAAAAGTGGTGTTTCAATTACACTCTATAACAAAAAGTCCATTATTTTGCTATAATAATAATAATACAATGGCGCTATTATAACTCTGACGAGTTTTATGGCCGAGCTTCTCTCCCAATTCGAGATGTGCTCCTTTTGTTTTTCCTACTAATTGTGTGGACCTACAGTTTTATGCCGGCTCCGAACGGCGAATGCCTTTTTTGTGAGAAGCCTTTTCATGGCAGAAATACATACGGTTGGTATGCCGCCCACTGCTGAGAGGTAACCGCTGTTTCTAAAAACCCAGTAAATGAGTTTTAATTAAATAGAAAAATTGTTTGGTGTTTGTCCGGACTGCGGTTATTTGCTTTACCGAGAAATATTTCTAACTTTTACTCTAGACGACAGATGGCGCTGTGGCGACTTTAACATTAAAAAACGCATTTTTTGCGTGATTTTGTGCGCATTGGAAATTTCTGGACAGAAATATCAAGAGAAGTCTTAAAGCTTCTCATATCCAACATAACGCATGACATTTTTTAAACCAATAGGAAAACTATGTATATAAATCTTAACCCAATAGATGGTGCCATATAAGTTCCCTTGCCATGAAGTGCTTATCTGAATCGATTGAACTTATTGACGAGAAAGAAATATAAAGCTTTGCAGGCCGTTAGTTGTTTGTTTTCTGTGCTGCCCGGTTTCTGGTAGAGACTTTTCGTACGTTTTCTTGCCATCTTCCGTGACAGCAGGTGCACTATTGTTGGTGCTTGCGAATGCTTGGAGGTTGTGCTCTGCTCTTATACTGCTTGTACCTTGGTCGTGCTATGGTTGGCATTTAACGAGCATCTTATAATTATCTCCTGGATTGAGGTCAGCAGAGCCTCTTCTTCAGACTCCGCCACCAAGGGTTCAGCAGTTCTGGGGGAAGTCGTTGTCGTAGTCGTAGTTGTAAAATCCATTGTCGAGTACGCTGCTCTGCCCGTTCCCTCTGCTGATGTGCGGATTTCACTTCCTTTGTCGTTGTCTCTTGGTTTTATATTTTTTGGTGCTTTTTATTTAAATTCTCCAATTCTTGTTCCCACGATTAGTACGGAAAAGTCGTTACTCATCATCAGAGCCCGATTTCTGGGAGAAGGTACTTATACAACTGATCTGGCTCCATGCCATTTCCAGGACCCGCGTATAGAAGATAGCTTACCGGATTGGTTGGCTAAAATTTACTCTACGAATACAGAGATGCCTCGGTGAAAGAATTGAAAGCCGTATGAGAAGAGTATGGTTGTTGTAGCGGAAGAAATCTCACCGAAGTTTTCGAAGACACTTTTCGTGCTTGAATTGTTATAAAACCAGATCGCTTCGGTATACAGATTCGATTACTAAGGCAATGAAAGTCGTCCACGCTTAGCCAATTCCATTCCCTCTATAAACACTGTAGTTATTTTATTCATACAAAGACTAACTTAAAATACTAACAATTGCCATTTGAATGATATCAAAATTCCCTTCTTACTGCTGCATAGTGTAAATGCTGTAATCGATTGCCAGAAACAACAACTTTAAGTTCCATATACGAGAATTCCCTGAACTTGAACTGCCGTGTTGTGCTGTGTTGTTTGCCAGTTATGCAAGCTCATCAGTATAAACGTTTATGAATGTGCATTTACTTAAGAGTTTAACCGAGAGTTTATCTTGCTAACTTTGGCCGCATGTCAATAGCAAAGTGCACACATATGCACATACATTTCATTTCACGCAAACATATCTACAACCTCTCAAAACATTTACACGTGATGCGGGTTGTTTTGCCCGCATTTGATTTGATTCCGCTCACATGACATGTCTCACATGCAAATGTAAATGCTTTGAAATGCTCGAGAGGGTGCGGGGAGCAGTGGCGTTTACTTATGTCCTCCATTACACATACTCCAATGCGCCCTACCCTATACAATGCTTAATGTTTTTAACAGAGGTGGAGGGTGTGTAAGTGTAAGCAAAAGGGAATTGTTGGCTTTTGGAGCGTTTGTAATTTCTTCTGTGCCAATTGATGCATATGAGGTTGCTGGCGCTGCTACCAAGTTGATTTGCGATTAAGTCATGTGTGTGATTGTTTGTCTGCGTTTGCTACACACATACCCTGGTTAGATTGCTTATAAATCCAAAACGCATACATACGTACTAGGGATTACAATCCCGGGATCCCGGGAGCCCGCCCTTTTGGACACCCCGAAAATCCCGGGATCGCTAGAATTTTATCCCGGCATTTTTGGGATAAGATAAAGACAGAATATTCCTATTCCTATTATAGCAAAGAAAAGTTGTATTTTATATAATTTTTAGTGGTCTCAGATCTGTATACTAATAGCATTTCCTATTCTGCATGAAAATGTTGCATTATTACATTGCACCATTATCAACATGTGCCCTGTGCCCTATAAATGTTGCATTTTTCATGTGATGAATGAAACAAAAATAATGCAATGTGGTAAGAGCAGAAGATGTTTCCCCGTAGTCGGGCCAGTTTTATATTTTGTCAATAGAACAAACAGCCTTAAAAAAGTGTTGAGTCTGTGTGGAAGAGAACAAAAAAATGTGACAGCCCGAAGAAAGTGCGACATTTTTGCCAGAATGAAAAAGTTCATTAGTCAAAGTAAGGATTAATATTTTTGATGTTTTTTTTAATAATCAAATTTTTTTGTCGTGAAGTACGCGTTGTAAAGAAACGTACGTTAGGTATTTTTAAAGCCTTTAGAATTCTTGTGGTAAAATTCATTTGATAATTTCTATTTCCTGATTTTTGGTCATTTATTTCCCAAACGGTTTTTGGAATTTTCCCTTATGGAAAGTAAATAATGGAAGAAAATGCAAACAAAATTTTAATTAGACTTGATAGTTTTACATTACTCTACTAAAATTAAATACGCAGCTGCATTCTCGGAATTCATATCAAAATATGTGCCTCCGATTTTTAAATATTTTCGGAAGTTGCATTAATTTTCAGAATTTTCGGCAAGCTTGGAAATATTCGCTTAATATAACGTTAAATTCTAAAAAATTTTATTGGAAATTATCAAATGATCGCGAACCTTTTTATCCTAATATCCTAAAAGTACCAACTATAAAGGAAAATGTTTTGTTCACCAAATGTATTTAATTTTCTTTGTTGATTGTGTTTTTTAAAGTAACTCTTAAGTGTTATTAAATAATAAGCATGATTTTACGTTCCTATTTTATTTTGTTAGTAATGAAATAATAAAAAATGGCAATAAAAATCTATTTTTTCTTTGCATGTTACAGTTGTAGCGTTTCTCGAAAATATACATATTTAATTTTTCAACCTCAAATGTGGGAAAATAATACTGGTCGAAAAATTTTTGTAACAGAAATAAAATTCTACGTTTCAAAAGGATTTCGGTGCACTTTTTGAGATATTCATGTCCAAAGAGGCGAAAAACGCGGTTTTGGACATATTCACTCCTCAATATCTTTAAAATTGCTCACTTTCATTAAAAACTGATTAAATCTATTGAAAGCACGATCATTTCTCTTGAAGACAATGTTTTGCTTTTTCGGATATCTTGCTTGTAACTTGCAATATTGCAAATAAAAATTTTGTAGCACGCTTTTAGGCAGCTTATTATATTAACAACAAACTGTGCGTTAGAATGAAATAAGTGAATTAAGTTATATTTAACAAAAATTCCAATCAGTGGCCTACTATGTATATATATTCTATACTGAAATAAAAATAGTTCGGCAGAGCAGCTACAAAACTTGATTTCGATTAAAACAGCGCTACAAATACTGCCGCTGATTTCGAAGAAAAATACCTCATTGTACAAAAACATATATTTCTAGATATATAAATAAGAAACCCGAGAAAGCAAAGCGCTGTTTTCAAGAGAATTGATCGTTCTTTCAATAGCTGCAATCATTTTTTAATGAAAGTAAGTAATTTAATAAATTGAGCAGTGAATATAGCAAAAAATCGCTTAAATATCTGAAAACCTACAAGTATTAACGAAAATCCGACTTCAGATTCAGATTCAGGGCACCGTAATCCTTTAGAAAAGTAGAATTTTATTTGAGTTAGAAAATTTGTTGGAAATTTTGTCGGCCTGTATAATTAATGTCCAAATCCCGGGATAAATCCGGGGATTCCGGGATTAGAAAAAAAATCTCGAAAATCCCGGGATCGTAAAAATCGGAAAAATTGGAATCCCTAATACATACATATATACAAACTAACTGCTTATGCTAACTATGCTGATGGCTCATTCGTTCATTCAATTGCCGTCTGCCAGCTGTCTAACAGCAACAGCGCAAATGTACTTAGTCTTTGCATTGCTCGTAGTCCTTGCATTGCTCATAGTCCTTGTAGTCTCGTTGCTGTTCTGCTGCTTGCAATACGGGCAGTCATTTCCTTGTAGCATTTCTATCATCATCATCATCGTCGTTCGTCCTTCGAACTTCAACATTGACATTCAGCGCATTCCATTTTCAATGTAGGCATACATAAATACATTTTTTTTCTTATTTTTATTTTTTTTTAGCTCGTTTCCAGCGCAATTTGATGTGTGAATGAATTCTAGGAATTTTTAGCTTTTTGGCATGAGTTAAATAAATGAATGAATGAATGAGTGACTCGCCGTTTTTTTTTCCTTTTCACTGCTTTTGGTGTCAACGTTGTCTCACAACAGGGAATTGCATATCAATCTGTTATGTACATATGTGTGGGTGTATATTAGACCGTATCGAAAAAAAAAGTTCGCCGTACACCGTCCTTATATTTTTTCTAAGCAAACCCCCACTGAAATTTTATGGCGAATAATTTTCTAAAACATTTTAACGCTCTAACCCCAGAAAGAAAACATTATTTTGACCACTTTTTTATAAAGTCATAAAAAATTGTATTTTTAAGGGTTAAAATGTTCTAGAAAATTATTCGCCATCAAATTTCAGTAGTGGTCTCCACAGAAAAAATCTTCGTAAAATGAAGCCAGAGGACCACAGAAAGCAAAAACCATATATTTATTACTCGGAATGTTAAATGTGTTTTATTTCGTGTTTTACTGAAGCCGTCGAAATACTTCTTTTGCAAAAGTTTAAAGATTTTTGGCGACGTTTAACAGGCAGACATAAAAGAGGTACATTAAGGCGGTATAAATTAAGTACTGGTTGGTAGTGATATGATTATGCAGTAGAAACCTTCCACTCTGGACAAAGACATTGGTGTATTACACTCAGGGAAAAACAGCATTTTAAAATCAAAAATAAAATTTTTGGTTTTCATAATAAACGTTTTAAACCAAACCATTTTTATTTTAACAACGAAAATTTTTAAATTAAAACTGAAATTTTTGAATTAGGAATGAAATTTTGGATTTAAAAAGAAACATACTTAAATTAAAAATGAAAATGAATGTTGATTCAAAATCTCGCTCTTTGTTCAAAATTTTTTTGTGAGAAAATATTTTTTTGTGAGAAATCCGACAAAAACAATAATGAGAATCGATTTTTTTTTAATTTTGTTTTTACAATGGTTCGTATAATTCATGGATTCTTTTTTAAGAAAAGGGAAGTATAAATAAGTTACTACAATTCAATATAATGTTTAATGTTCCATTATGTGAAGGCGTTGGATTGAATTTCAGGTTGATGTCATGGTTCGAATCCGGAGCAGAATATAAAATAATGAAGGAAAAGGAGAATAAGGAGAATACGAAATAAAGATATCAAACAGTTAAGGCGAAGTAGAAAAGAAGAGAAGAACAAGCGGAGGCTATATTTTTGTAGTTGGGACTCGGATTAAGAGAAGATGAAGAGAATGCCGTTGGATACAATTTCGAATCCGGAAGAGAAAATGGTATAGAGAACACTGCAGCGTTTTTTCTCATAGTGCTTAAAATAAAATTAAACATTTTTAAATTAAAAAGGTTTTTTCTTGATTTAAAAATTTTACAATGAACATTTTGAAAATAAAAATGTTGGTATTTACATCACTTTTAAATACGTTTTTGCCCATTTTAAGCACGTTTTAATATGTTTTTATAATTTTTTTTCCCTGAGTGTAGAAATTGCTTTATAAATACCGAAGATATGAAGAAATTTGTATTTGGTCGACATCTAGTGCCGTCCAAAGAAAATATAAAAATGTTTCCGGAAACGTTTTCCAAAAAGACAACATATGGTGGTACATACGGCGAGCTTTTTTTTTTTTGGTGCCTATAAGGCGAGACAGCCTAATGTACATGTAAACATTCCCCTCAATAATATGAATAGATTAACATTGTTGTTGTTGCTATTTGGCAGCTAGCTGTCAGTATTGTTAGGCTGCATCACATACATAACGATTACATGACTTTTAACACTATGGCTTTCATTACTTGACAAATTGTTATGAAATGTTTAGCTGCTTAGATTTGCAATGCAGATTTTTTTTTTGAGGGATTAGTAGGGAGATATTTGGTGTAGAGGAGATATGATAGCTTTTATGTGGTAATTGTATGCATTAGAAGAGAATTAAGTGGCTTTTTACATGCGTTTTTCCAACAAAAGCATAGAAAAGTAGTGTTTTTTTACAGTGAACATCAAACTGTTCGACTCGTTTTTGTGTGTTTGGATTATTATGTGCCTTATAACTATTTTAGCCACGGTGATTAGCGTTTCGCTAATATTCGACTACTGATGGTTGGAGCGTAGGTTCAATGCCTGGTGTGCTCCCGAATAGATATCTGATGATGAAGAAAGTGGTTTTTCTTCGAAATAGCTATCACATGTACCATCGCTGTATGAGCTAATTGGATTTTTCCGCTTATCCCAAAGTATAAAAATTAAAATTAAAAATAATAATAATAATTTCGTGCTAGACACTAACACACCTAATATTTTATATGTTAGTTTATGAGAAATTTCCTTTTGAAAATTCAGAAACGAACGCTAATTGATTCAGCAATAACAAAATTAATAAAACCGTTGATCTATCGCAAATGCAACAAAATCGATGAAATTGGTAAAATACTGCAGTTGGTGAAACCGGTGAATCCAAAAAAAAAGTTGAAACCAGTGAATCATCGCAAATGGTTGGTGCAGCGTTGCCGTTTTGTGGGTAATTCCCCAAATTTGGGGAATTTTTTAATATTTGGGTAATTTTTGGGGAGTGCTATGATTTGGGGAATTTTGGGGAATTCGCCTTTTAATAGTTTTATATGAATAATAATACCTATAAAAAAAATAATTATTTTCATGAGTTTCTATTACATTCGCATTGTGTGAAAGTTTGCATGAGTTTTTGCAGCATTTATTTAATCTTGAATTACCGGCTGGTCGAACATGTACAAGCAAATTTCATAAGCCCATTAAAGTAAGAAGTTAGCTAGGAAAAAATAAGCAATTTTATACCTTTCATGAACATAAAATGGTATTATAACATCGAACCAAAACAGGTTTGTCGAAAGTTCCAGAAGGAGAAAAAGTAGACCCACCAATACCGATATTATCAGAATCATAAGCTAGTTCTTCAGTTGTTAAGATACGCTGATCATTTGTCGGAATCGGCCAAATTGGACCATTATAACATATAGCTCCCCTACAATCAACCATATATTTTGGGGTAAAACTTCTCCACATAAATTGCTAAGATCATTACAATATTTTTTTTATAAATATTTGCATAAACAACCCATAGAATTGGAGGTACCTATAAATTAAAGAAAATCGGACTATTTAATGTTTCATTTCTCCCTTACTTGTTTTATGTTTCTTTATAACTTTTTTTAACCATACATATATGTACATACATATATGCACATGAATTTAAAAATACCGTTATAAAGTAAAATAAATTTGAAAATACTTGTTTATTGGAAATCTCTTGATAACACTACCCGACAAAAAAAATATCCTCGACATTTGCACGGAAAGAAATTTGTATACTTGAATCAAGAAAAATGCTTTCTTGAACTCAATTTAGAAAATTTTTAGGGAAATAAGAAACATTGACTTAATTATTACTGGAATTAAGAAATCTGAGTTTTCCAAAAATGAGACAATTATTTTCTTATTCAAAAACATTAACAAAATCTATAGAAAAAAAGTGTTGAACAAAATGTTTAAATAAATAAGAACATTTTTTTCTTAAAATTACTTAAATGAAGAAAATCTTTTTGCTAATATCAAGAAAAATTTAAGAAAATTGTGTTTCAACGAATTGCAACAACAAACTACAGCAAAAAAAAAATTGAAAATAAATAAGAAAACGTTTTCTTGTAAAATATTTCTTGCTCATTTTGAACGCCAAAGTTCTTTGAGCATACCAGCAAACTACAGCAAAAAAAAAAAAATTGAAAATAAATAAGAAAACGTTTTATGGAGCGAAGTAAAATATTTCTTGCTGAGTTTACATTTCCAAAATAACACGTATTTTTTCATTTGCCATCTGCTTTGTATATTTCTGAATATCTCTGCAATTCTCAGATTGTTAGTGAAGCATTTGGTATAAGGAGTTCACTATTTGCATCTTCATTTATATTAATTGAAATGTTGTCATTTCAGTGAACAAGTCCTAGGAAAATAAGTACTAGTTGACTAATTATGGGTTTCTAATGATTAGTTTTCATTTTCCTTATTTTTTACGTTTTTAATATTTTTAGAAAATTTTTACTTGATTTAATATTTAATATTTTCTTACTTACTTAAGCTCGTATAAGAAAAGTTTTACTTCCAATAAAAAAATAACTTTTTAATTTATTTCAAAAAACAAGAAAAAAACACTTACCCTAAGTAAATTATTTCTTATTTATTTAAAATCCAATTTTACTTGAGGCAAAAAAATGTTTACTTATTTATTTAAAATCCAAATTTCTTGGATTTTCTTGATATTAAGAAATTATTTTCTAAGTTCAAAATCAAGTATAATTTTTCTTGTCTCGGCATTTATTCTAGTAAAAAATTCTTTCCGTGTGATTCCTATGTATTCCTGCTAATTCCAAATATGTAATCAAATGGTTCAAAAGTAGAACAATTTTCGAGATATTTTGAAATTTCAGTTTTCGCGCTAAGAAGAAGAGGATTACTAATCTGTCAATATCTCCGCCATTACCATCTTGAGTTTTATGTTATTTCATTTCATTTCATTTCATTTCATTTCATTTTTAGAGGAAGAAATACCCTTTCCAACTCCACATAAAATCGACGTTAAAGTGACGGAATTATGGCGGACCAAAGATTTGTTTTTATGCAAAAAATAAGTTAAATACAAGATGTATAAAATGTCGAGGATATCAAAATTTTTGAAATTTTTTCGGGTAGTGTAATTTGAAAATTTGTATGGGGAATTTCGGGAAATTATGGGTAATTTGAATATTTTTTTGGGTAATATCAAGAATTTAAAACGGCAACGCTGGGTTGGTGTATCTATTCTAAAGCGGTGGCGCCGGTGACCATGACACAACTTTCTTATGCGGTGAAATAGTGCGGCTGTATGATGTTCTGTATATTGGTGCAGCCGCAGTTCAACAAAGTAGATGAATTGGAGATGATTTAGTAGGGCTGGTGGACATGCTCTAAATTGGTGGGACGATTAATTTAGCAATACTGGCAATTTATGCGGACCTCGTTGACTGTGTACGCAATAGATGAATAATACAATATGAAATGGTTGTCTTCAATCAATACACGGAAAGAATTTTTTACTAGAATCGATGCCGAGACAAGAAAAATTAGACTTGATTTTGAACTTAGAAAATAATTTCTTAATATCAACAAAATCCAAGAAAATTGGATTTTAAATAAATAAGAAAACATTTTCTTGCTTCAAGTAAAATTGGATTTTAAATAAATAAGAAATAATTTACTTACGGTAAGTGTTTTTTCTTGTTTTTAGAATAAATTAATTAAGAAATAATTTTTTTGTTGCAAGTAAAACTTTTCTTATACGAGCTTAAGTAAATAAGAAAATATTAAATATTAAATCAAGTAAAAATTTTCTAAAAATATTAAAAACGTAAAAAATAAGGAAAATGAAAACTAATCATTAGAAACCCATAATTAGTCAACTAGTACT
Organism: Urophora cardui; assembly: GCA_960531455.1. Classification (NCBI taxonomy): domain Eukaryota; kingdom Metazoa; phylum Arthropoda; class Insecta; order Diptera; family Tephritidae; genus Urophora; species Urophora cardui. The sequence goes on along the minus strand of OY482670.1, from coordinate 18,045,276 downwards.
TATTTTCCTAGGACTTGTTGACTGAAATGACAACATTTCAATTAATATAAATGAAGATGCAAATAGTGAACTCCTTATACCAAATGCTTCACTAACAATCTGAGAATTGCAGAAATATTCAGAAATATGCAAAGCAGATGGCAAATGAAAAAAATACATGTTATTTTGGAAATGTAAACTCAGCAAGAAATATTTTACTTCGCTCCATAAAACGTTTTCTTATTTATTTTCAATTTTTTTTTTTTGCTGTAGTTTGCTGGTATGCTCAAAGAACTTTGGCGTTCAAAATGAGCAAGAAATATTTTACAAGAAAACGTTTTCTTATTTATTTTCAATTTTTTTTTTTGCTGTAGTTTGTTGTTGCAATTCGCTGAAACACAATTTTCTTAAATTTTTCTTGATATTAGCAAAAAGATTTTCTTCATTTAAGTAATTTTAAGAAAAAAATGTTCTTATTTATTTAATCATTTTTTTTCAACACTTTTTTTTATACATTTAGTTAGTGTTCTTGAATAAGAAAATAATTGTCTAATTTTTGGAAAACTCAATTTCTTAATTCCAGTAATAATTAAGTAAATTTTTCTTATTTCCCTAAAAATTTTCTAAATTGAGTTCAAGAAAGCATTTTTCTTGATTCAAGTATGCAAATTTCTTTTTATTATTTTTTATTTTTTTATTTTTGACTCACGTTCTCTGGATTTTATTGTACGGCGATATGATGAACTCAGGGCAAAAACGAACTAAAATGTTTTGCTGGCATGTTTTTGCGCTCCGTGTTTTCGCGTTTTTTGTTTGTTGTTTGTTGATCGTTTTTGCTCAGAGAAAAAATATGACTCATTTTTGCTCTGAGCTCGTCATATAAAGTATGACACGGCGTATGAGTGATATTTTATATGAAGCTAAACATACAATTGAATTGAAGTAATACTTGGCGTTTTCGATTCGCCTTCGAACAAGCGAGGTCGGATCGAACAAAAATGTTCGAATCCATAATAAGTAGTAGCCATACTCGCTATCTGGTCGATAAAAATTTCCCTCTGCTCGCTTCCATTCTCATATAAATTTGGCAGAGAGAAATTTAAAGCGAGCAGAGAAATTGTGAATCGAAAGCGGCTACTATAGGCTTATTGATAAAAAAGAGTTGTTCAATAAATAACAAAAGCAGACAAAGAAAATAAAGGTGTTTTTTTGCAAAGCGAAATTACAAATTAAAGTACCTTTTGGGCCTCAAAAGTCACTAGATAAATGACAAGAACTAAGAAGGCGTTAGCAAGTCACAGTGCCTACACACTTTTCAACCGCTTAAATATCTGCTCTGCCTTAAACAGTTTTTACCTTTAGGCAATGATATCAAGATTATAGCGAAACCGCACAAACTACATAAACTTTTCCTACACACAACCGCATAAACGAGCACCCACCAACACCGAGTGCTTTTGGCAACCGGCAAGTAAGCAGCCAAATTCAATTATCTGTGCAAATATTATGCAAATAACGAAATCTTTGCGGCAGACAAAACAAATGCAAACACACATACACACACACTTATTTAGTATGTGCATAAAAGCAGAGTCAGCGAACATATAATAGCAATTCAATAAAGCATGGAGCGAACTCACACCATTTTGTAGCGCTCTGTTTTAGTATTACACACACGCCTCTTCCCTCATTCCTTCCATTGGCTTTTCTTTCACTTATCACGAAATTCAAAAATTCAAATTCAGACATGTCTGCGATTTAAATTTGTAAATGAAAAAAAAAAAAGCTTTGAGTTAAAAGATTTGCAATTGACGCGAAAATCGACAGACGACAGACAAGCAGACAAGCACGCGAGTGATGACAATACCTACATGAGGATGAGGCAAGCACGCATGCAATAAAAGCAACAACAATAGGAAATATTTTAAATACAATGCGAAGAGCGTAAAAGCAGACAGAGTAGGGTGTGTCTGTAAAGAGTAGCGGGCAGTAAGCTTCAAAATTTGTCAGTAAGCGCGGTAAATGGCAGACATGTAGCCGAAATGCATTTTCAAGCGCCTAAATGTATGCTAAACAAAAGCAAAAAAAGGAGAGAAGCGCAGCATATGCGCACGCGAAAAGTGGTGGCGTGCGAATGCAAAGCGAATGGATTGGGTTCGCGATGTGACGCGACGCCGGCGAACGTGCTACACTAAGCGGAAACGGAAATCGAAGCGCGAGCGTGTAACATGTAAATTGCGGGTAGGGCATGACTTAACACGAGAAGACATGGCATAGCCAAAGCAGCGCAAGGGCATTAGTTTGAGCATGAACTGCCAAATTTTTACATGTACAAACGAATGACAAACCGCTGCCTTACAAGTGTTTGATTGGATTTCCATGTGTGTTTGTTTGTGATTTTTTCACGTCGCGTGATTCTACTCATGTCTGCTGCACTTTTTTCCAATTTTTTTTCCTTTTTTCGTGCCACTTATGCAAATGCGCTAACGGCAAAAATGCCTGAAAATTGAAAATTACATGCTCTGCTTGTCGAATTTGGTATTGAGAATTGGTTTGTGTGTGCGTGTTGCAAAATGTTAAAGAAAACGACGCTGATGTGAGTTTGGGGTTGCATGTAAAAGCCAAAAAAAGACGAGCTATGCTGTGTGAAAGAGTTTATAGCAGCGAAAACTATTTAAATTCATGCAAAAAATAGGCCGTAGATATTAACAGAGTTTTCGACATATGCTGCCAAACTAAAAGTTTAATATTTATTTTAGTTTTAAGTAATAAAAAAAGTTTAAAACTCTGTGTGTGCATTTTTATAACATGTGCCAAAAGGGATTAGAATACCTTTTAGGGCAAATATTTTACTTTTTTATGAAAATTGATATTTTCTGAGCCCAAATTAACTAAAAATAATACAAAAGATTTATTTTTACGCCGATTTTTAGCACATTTCCATGAAAAAGTGAATGTGTGTGGACGTAGGAGGGTTAAAATATGCTATAGAAATTTTAAACGAAATTCTTTTCTAGACTTGCACATATTCTTACCCATATAAAAGCATAAGCATCAAAAAAACTTCCAAAAAGTTAGTAATGGAAGCGCACAGTTTGACAGACACAATAAAAAAAATATATATATTTTTTTTAATTAAAAAAAAAATAAAATTAAGAAAAATTCACTAATTGCGCTAATATTGCAATAACTAGCAATGGGAACTGTAATATGCCTCCGTTTTTAGTCAAACTAAAATATAGATGTTTGGTAGTTAGTGGGTTAATTTATGCTTCAAAAATATTTGCCTAACATCTTGTTAACAATTTTTCACCTTTCCATATATGTAGAGCACATAAAAACGCAAAATTGCCTTAAGCGCAATTAGGCAGTTTGGTAGCCACTGGAAAATTCTTACATATTTAAGTTAGCTTTGTTTGAAAAAATTGATTTTAATAAATAAAATAACTATAAGTATTTCATACTTGTAACAGCTCTCACATTCCCCCAAACCCTCGCTCATGGCTAATCTATCAAATTTGAATAAATTAATAAATTTTATGGGCCGTTAGCCGTTAAGTTTAAAATATGCCGTTAGGATTAAAATATGCCATTAGGGTTAAAATATGCGCGTTAAATATTTACTGAACATTCTTCTAAAAACATAGAAACTGGAATATAAACTTTATAAAAAACAAGGCACTTCGATTCAAACAATTTAAGTTGATAGTTTGACAGTCACTGTTAGGAAATTCATTTTAACGTTCGATATTCGGTTACTAATATTCGATATTCGGTATTAAAATTCGGTAGTCGGTATTAAAATTTTATATTTGTATTCGGGTATTCGGTACTCGCTAATAATATTCGTTAGTCGGTATTAAGATTCGGTATCTGTTTTCGGTATTCGATATTAACATCCGGCATTAATATTCAGGTTCGGTATTCCGTATTAATGTACTGTTTTAAGTATTCGGTATTAATATACAGTATTTATTTACGGTTTTAAGTATTCGTTATTCGGTATTAATATTCAGTATTCGGTATTCTGTATTAATATTCGGTATTCGTATTCGTATTATTGCTTTCAAAAAGAGCTAGAAAATAAATTTAGACAAAAAAGATCGATTAAATAGACATATATAAAAATTGTTGCATACTTCAAGGCGTCATATTTGATTTTGTTGCTTTCTGTACATACGTTCGTTGTCTGAAAATTTAGTCTGGGCACACCTCTAGTGAAATTCTAAGGCGAATAATTTTCTAAAACATTTTAACCCACTAGCAATCACGTAAATGCTATTTTATCGTTAGTTCACTAAAAAGTAGTCCCTCAATTTATTTCAAGATGTACTTAATGGATGAAAATATGACAGAATATTTATTCCCATTAAATTCTTCTATTACTTGAATATCCTCTTTTGGGTCGATTTGAATTTTAGCATTTCTTTAACATATTTTCTAAAAAGCAAACTGTCAAAAATTTGTGTTGTTATCGATTTGTTTAAGTAACACCAACTTCATTTTGAAATAGTTTGTGGACAAGAGCGCAAAGAACTTGAAATTCATTTGAATTGCAGATTTCGTTGGCAATACAAAATTTCACAAAACACATAATACTTATCTACATATGTACATCTCTTTTACCCACAAAAACCCATAGTAACAACTTGTTTCGCTTTAATTCACACACAAAAATTTATTACAGCATACTTTTAGGCGCACAGTCGTTTGTACAGTCGTTCGTTAACTACATAATTGATATTTGAAATGTACCTAGTAATGCGGTATGCAAAAGTTTTCCATGCCGCATAATTTTGCATAAATTTAACCCTCCACTGTACTATGTTTGCCCACACATATGTTACCTACGCTTGTAAATTTATGCGCCATTGCAAAATAAATTGTAGTTAACTTAACTTTGTGTGCCTGTATGTGTTGTAAAGTTGTTATGCATATTGGCAATTAAATGTTGCATATTTTCGGGCTTACTTTTGTTCGCTTCCACTCAAAATTTTACCAGCTGTAGCTTTCACAGCGAAAGCTTCAATTTCATATTAATTAAGTTGTAATGAAATGGAATGGCAGGAGGTGAAAGTTTGTTGGAATAAGTGTTGCTTGTGCTTGCTAACTATATCGAATTGCTTTTTGATTTTAGGAATATTATTTTCAAGCTAATTTGAGCGTAGATTTTTGCCAAAGCACACACAACTCTAGGAACACGTCCCTGTAAGAAAAATTGTAAAAAAAAAATAATTTTTGCTAAATTTCTTGTTTTGTGTATCGAAGCGCTATTTCACTTCAGCATATAAATTTAAAAGAAAATCTATAAAAATCGCATATTCTTGCGAGCATACACTCTAAGAAAAATTTACCGAATTTTTTTTAGTCGCTCTTTCGTTGGTTGTTGATTTCAAAAGGTTTAAGATTTTTTCGGAAAAACGCACTTATTTCTAAGAAAAATTTATTGAAAATTTTTGGTTTTGAAATTGTTCTCTAGCTGGGTGTATGGCAATGTTTATTGAATTCAAAATATGACTTGCAAAGCTTTCGGTAAAGCGCACTTATTTCTAAGAAGAATCCTGAGAGAAAAATTTAGAAAAAAAATTTTTGGAGTGAAATCGCTTTCTTTTTAAGAAAAAATTGGAAACAAACCCTGTAGGGAAATTACTGAATTTTTTTTTGTAGTGAAATTGCTTTCCTGCCTATACCGAAGTGTATTACAGTTTTTGTTGATATCAAAGTATGAATTTCAAAGATTTTCGGGAAAGTGCACTTATTTCTAAGCACTATACCCTACGAGAAAAATTTACTAAACAATCTTTTTGTATTGAAACGGCTTCTGCTGTGTATACCGAAGTGTTATTTGATTTCGAAATATGAGTTAAAAAAAAATTGGGAACAAACCCTGTAGGGAAATTACTGAATTTTTTTTTTTGGGCTTTTCTTGAGTTGGCAAGGCGTTTTAGTCCTCCTGCAGCACTTTGGTTACAATTCTGTTTTTTCTACATGGAAACAAACCCTGTAGGAAAAATTACTGAAATTTTTTTTGTAATTTTTTCTTACATTGCCAAAACGGTTTAGTCTTTCTGCAACGCTTTGATCACCTTTCTGTTATTTGACCTCCGTATATGATTTGAAAAAAAAAAAAAAAAAATTAAAAATTTGGAAAAAAACCCTGTACGAAAAAATTATCTACTGAAATTTTATTTTTGTAATATTCTTGTCTTGGCAAGCCGTTTTAGTCCTTCTGAACTTTAGTCAAATTTCAATTATTTGATTTCCAAATATGATTTAAAAGAAAATTGGGAATAATACCTGTAGGAAAAATTACTAATTTTTTTTTTCTTGCGTTGGCATGCCGTTTTAGGCTTTGTTCACATTTCCGTTATTTGATTTCCTAATATTAAAAAAAAAATTGGGAACAAACCCTGTAGGAAAAATTACTGAAATTTTTTTTAGGCTTTCTATAGCGGCTTTGCCACATTTCTATTAGTTGACTTCCAAATATTTAAAAAAAAAGTTGGGAAGAAACCATGTAAGAAAAATTACTGAAATTTTTATTTTGTAATTTTTTCTTTCGTCTGCAGCGCTTTAGTCAGATTGCTGTTATATCGAGCCGTATGCGCCGGAAAGATGTAAAGGCCAAATTCAAAAATGTTCAGGAGAAGGTTTATTAAAAATTTTTTTTACTTTCATTTCTTTATTTCGATTTCTTTTTTTTTTGCTTTTCGACAATTTTTAATCAACTTTAACCACCAAAAATATAAAACTATACTTTTCTAAAACGAAATTTAACGCTGATCCCGAATAGCATATCCATTTTTTTGTGGCAGACCCTGTTTCTGAGATATCGGTAAAAATGTAGAAAAAACCGTATATACAAGACATTGCATGACATTCATACATAAGTGCATAAAAAATTGTATTAGCCACCTAGCGATTTGGCATCTAATAAGAACTGGTAAAGAGAATCCCAACAAACATTTTTTGCCTTTGCACTTAAAAATTGGTCAAGTAGTTTGGTTACAATGGCAAAAAGAATGAAAAAATCTAAGTTTGTATAAGGAATTTCAGATCCGACTCCTATCTATCCCATAAAGAATTTAAATGTGAACATTTTGAGACTACTTTTGCAATAATGGGATGTATCAGTATTTATATTTACCTATTTTTATTGAGAGTTCTTAACCAAGCATTTTCCGTTTCTTTATAAAATTTTATTAAGGAGTAACATTTAACATTATTTCTTTGCATTTATTATGAGTTTTGAAGTGCACATTGTCTCTCAAAACAGTGATCAATAGGATAAAGAATTAATTGAATAAAAAAATTAATGGATTTCGCGATTTTAAGGAGAGGATAAATAATGAGGGATGTACATAAGTACTTTTGGCTATTCTTTTGTAATTTTCTGGATTTGTCTCCCATCATGTCCTTGTTCCAAGATCCTTGATATCGCCTTTCAAAAACTATTAAGTTCTGATGAGATCTCTCGCCATGTTCATCACTTTCAGCATCTACGTTTGGAGGGAAAGTATCGAGATTCAAGAAATTAATTTTGGAGAAATACACAACCAGTTTGCTTAAAACTGCTCTAAGCAGTAACAAAAGGGACCCTAACTATCGTGAAATCGTTAGAACTTTATTCCAAAATTATGGAGCAATAAAGTGCAATATGCCGCTCAAGAAAACCATATTGTTCATCGATATGTAATAAAATACAAAGTAGAAGTCTTCAAAGTGATAAAACCCTTAGTTAAATTCCAACAAAACCCCGTTAAATTTGTTTATTTGTCACTAGTCTTCAATAATTTGAAAAGCAAAAAAGATGTAAAAGCCACTTCGTACTCACAAAAAAAGTAAACAAACTGAACTTATGTACTTACATCAAAATTGCTTTTCATAACGGTACATTTTTCAGACATAAAATTTCTGGAGAAGGTGTGGGTGATGACAAGTAAGCCATTTCTACAAAAAAGTGAAAATCGGAAATCATGGCCTTTACATCTTTCCGGCGCATATGGCTCGATATGCTCCCCATAACAATTTCTGCAATTAATATCTATCTCTGCTACATACGTTGCCTAAAAGCAATTAGCGTACATACATAACTTTCAAACTGCTGACACTCACGAGCCATGCCGTGTCAGTGGATTTTTGTGTTGCTAAACTCCATTAGCAATTAACGCCAGCACACACACACACACACATTTGCTTCAACAACAACAACAAATACAATTCGAGCATTAGCTTACACACAACCTTTGCCTCATGCGATTCAATCGAACTTCAACTACCACCCGAAAATTTCCATGCCATTACAAGCAGCAAACTCAGCTACTCAAACCAAACCTTGCATATGTAATAAGCAAGCAATTTTGACGCGTCATAAAAATTAACTTAATATTCACTTTGATATTTATTATTGGCTAGAGTTAGTAGGCATACATAGATATGTAAATATACACACATAGCCAAGGATACACCGGCGAGCGCAGAGACACTGAAACCGATTAGTCGAACTCATGCTAATTTTCCAATTTACTGCTTTTTTCAACGTACCTACTATATGTATATGTAGTCTGCCGATAAATGCGGGATTGTGTGTGTCAGTATGTGATAATTCTATTTTTGAAAAATATGTATGTATGTAAATATGTAACATCAAAAAATTGTATGCTTTTACTGTGTACCCAGCACATAATCTCTACAACTCACTTACCCTCTAAGCTTGGCTGTGTACCTGATTGCGGTTCTACTACTCACACACTACCCTTGTTCATTCCCATGACCTCTCTCTTCTAAATTCTCATATATATCTATGTACATATGTATATGTAGTACATACATACATACATACTTAGTATAAATTACATTCCTTTGGGTTTTGAAATCCATACTATTCAACAATAAAAAAAAAAGATACACACAACCATTTTTACCCAGCTGAGCTTTGTAGGTAACTGTGCACGTGCCGTCTGTCGCTGTGAAGCCTTTTCCTTATTTCTTCCTGGCTCTACCTTCGCTTACACGTCTATCTATAAGAGCTGTATGACTGTCGCTGTAAGTGTTATACATACTTACATTAGAGTGCGTTTAAAATTCATATTACCGATATTTTACTGTATCGCCCCCTCAATCTGTAGTACAATGGTCAAAGATATCACACATAAATTTTGGTCCCGATTGGTGGAGGTTAAGGCGTGGCGCATTGAGGTCAAAGTTCAGAAAACTCTATGAAGGGTAAAAAAATCAAAATACTTTTTTTAATTATATTATATCCAAAATGAATACTTCTATACCCAAGGATAACAAATATAAATTTTGGTTCCGATTGATGACGGTTTAGTGGGGTTTTAAGGGGGTCAATGTTCACATTTCCATAGAAGACTTACATTTTTAGTGTCGCATATGGTAATCTGAACTTTGGGCCCCTTGAAACACCAGTAAACCGTCTTCAATCGGGACCAAAATTTATATTTGTTATCATTGGGTATAGATGTATTAATTTTGGGTATTAGATAATTAAAAAAAATATTTTGATTTTTTGACCCTTCATAGAGTTTTCTAAACTTTGACCTCAATGCGCCACGCCTTAACCTCCACCAATCGGGACCAAAATTTATGTGTGATATCTTTGACCATGTTACTACAGATTGAGGGGGCGATACAGTCTTTTTATGAACTTTTAAATTTTTCATACAAATTAAAAGCACCCTAACTTACATTCATGCATACATATTTACATATTTATGTCACAAACCTTCATATCACCTTGCACATGTATAAATGTTTACCATTTCCTACCTGTACCTATGTATTTCATTTAGCGGATTTCCATTAACGCATTTGCATAAATATTTTAGCGTTACCGCTTTTTGCTCTTGCTCTACCAGCTGCCTTCGTGTCATGTGCGCGCATAAGTCGAATCCTTTGACTTTTGTGAGGTGAACTCACATGCATAGAAAATCTGTTTGCTTTTATCCTTTTTCTCGTAAACTTAGTATTTTTTTTTTTGTCTTTTTTATTTATTATCATATTTAGCGTTTTATACCCAGCTGCGGTTAATAGTAGTGGGTATGTAATAAAATATCGATTATGATTTGTAATTGCACTAAAAAATCTCGACAATCTGAGAAATTAAAAAAAAATATGATAGCTTATAGGAGAAGGCAAACCGTTTATATGTATGCATGAAAGTATGTATTTACGCGAATTCCATCAGCGATTCATCAATGTTATAGCAGTTAGACTTTTTCAAAGAAAATATACAATTAAAAGTTACCACTAGTGTCTTTGTAAACAGTTTAAAGTTAGTTTTAAGTTAAAGGTACTTCTTGGAGGGTATATTTTCTATTAATTTTTTACTTACATATCGCACACTAAATCAAAAAGCGTTACAACTCCAAATTCAAAAATTTTCAGGAGAGGCAAAAAACTTTTTAATTTTTATATGCAATGATATGGGAAAAGGCTACGTATAATAGCTATTTCTCAGTTAAAAAAGACTCTGATGGAAAAGATTTTTTGGCAGCCGCTAGAGATATATTCTGTGTACCAATTTATGGAAGAAACCCGATTTCGAAAAATTTTGATTTGTGACGCTTTCTGATTTAGTGTGCGATATGTATGTTCATTAGTGAAAATTTTTTTTTGGAAATTCAATTTGTTCCAAAGCCAGAACGGCACCTTTCCAGCCCAGAAATAAGCCTGTAAAATTTTATTAACCTACTCGCATGTTTAGAGGTGCCCCCAGCCCCACAAAGTTGAAAAAAATAGCACGATCTGGTACAAATGTGAAATTTCTAAGATTATAAAATCAAAAAACAAAGTATGAGGATTGATAAACATGGCTAAGTTGAGCATTAAAGTGAATTTTTTTTTGGAAACAACAACAACAAAAGTTTTAAAGGTCAAAGTTTATATTATGCATTTTTTAAATTGCAAATACTTAAAAAATACTGAACCGATTTCGAATATTTTTATACCATTCGATAGGTATTTCGATTCCCTTTAATTTGATATACATTTTGTGTGGGTTCCATAACACCCTCCTGCGGGGGTCAACCCCCTTTTACACTCCTTACTTTTCATATATAAAATGTAAGGGGAATCAAAATACCTATCGAACGGTATAAAAACATTTGAAATCGGTTCAGTACTTTTTAAGTAATTGCAATTTAAAAAATGCATAATATAAACTTTGGTCTTTAATAACTTTTGTTGTTGTTGTTTCAAAAAAACATAAATTCACTTTAATACTCAGCTTATCAATCTTTATCAATCCTCATACTTCGTTTTTTGATTTTATAATTTTCAATATTTCATATCGTCGTTTAAAGTGCATTTTTGCGTAAGAGGTATTTTCATTTTCGAGTAGCGGACATTGGTTGAATTTTACAGGAGAGCAAAAAAACTGTTTCATTTCAAAACCGTTACTTCTTTCTGCGTACAAACTTAAATTTAAATAGTTACGTAGATCAGTTTGTTAGCTAAAACATCAACTTAGTGTAGAAAAAGAAACAAATTGAATTATTAGGACTCTTTTTTTTCATATGCGGTTGTGCAATTTTTATTTGGCACAAAAATCACGCACAAGCGGTTATGAAATGGCAAAATGTTCAATATAATTCTTTTTTTTAGTATTTTATAAAGAAAAAAAGTAACAAAACTTAAACTTATATTAAATTTAAAGCTAAAATTAATATTTTTAATTAAGAAAACGTAATTTTGTTTACACATTGCTGGAGAAGTTGTAAGGTAAATGTGGTAAATTGTCATAAAAGCTATGACAATCGTAGGGCATCACTTGTTTTAAGTGTTTTAAATCTTGATATTTACTTTTTGTAATTTTGAGGTGACTTGTGGATTGGATTACGAACATCCGTGTTCAATCTGGTTTATAACCTGACTTGAATGTCTTATAAATTTTCGCATAAGAATCATGGCCTACAAAAAACATGTTTTTATCGCAATGTAATAAATTAATTTTTATACACAGCTGTAATAATACACAGATTTAAATATTTTTATGAAATTTCGTATACAGGCATATCTATATGTTTGTTTTCTCGTTTTTGGGAATAAAATTGAATAAGACAAAATTTCATTGTAGTTTTTCAATGCAAATTGACTTAAATTTTAAGGTTTTATTGAAACAAAAAAAAAACGTCCAGGAATTATAATTTTTCAGAAATTAGAATCACCCTAAAAACAAAGTGGTTCTAATTTGTGAGCGTCTACTGTACCACGATAGATAGAAGACCATAAACAGAAAAATTTTGGAAAATGGGCGTGGCACCGCTCTTATTAGACAAAGGAATTTACGAGATTTCGGAGCCCATAACTCGACAAATAATTGAGATATTATGACGAAAATTGGTGGACTTATTTCTACCACTTGCGGTAGTATATGTGCAAAATTTTAGTGAAATCAATTTATGACCACGCCTACTTTTTAGTAAAAATATTTCTCGAATGCCCTTCAGAAATTTGTAACGTGACATCTCTGTAAATAAAAGTCATAAAGGGATGAAATTTTATAATAACAAGAATATTTATACGTTTAGTCGGATTATTGATACGAATTTTCAAAATGGGCGTGGCTGCGCCCACTTTATGCGGCACGGGCTTTATATAGATTGCACCGTGTTTCCAGCAAACGTAAAAGAACTATGAAAGCTTACAATATTTGGCTCCACTCGAACTGAGGCTTCCTTTCTTGTTTTGTTTTTTTAATTTTTGATACCTTTAGTCATAATTTGGTTGGGAAAATTGTAAAGATTGTAGCAAAAAAACGTAGTATCAGAGCTTACCAATTAGAAACTTCATTTAATTTGTTTAAAATAATACCAGCTTGATATTTACCTGACATTATTTGTTTAAAATATTTAACTTTTGCTCCCTTTCATATAAATTGGCCATTTAATTTATTTATCTAATAACATATAACTTCGCTTGTATGAATGAACTGAAATTATACGCGGTAATGCTGCCAAATTTTAACAATACTCTTCATAAGCGATTATGAAATTTACTGTTATTATGCGTTTTTGTTGTTAGAATTGCAAAGTTTTGGTATGGATCGATAGAGCTGAGCGTCAGGAACTCAGGGTTGGAAAATCTCATTTTTGGAAAAATGTCCCTTACTCGAAAATGAAAATACCTCTTACGCAAAAATGCACTTTAAACGACGATATTTGTACTAGATCGTGCTTATTGCTTTCAACTTTGAGGGGCTGGGGGCACTTCACAACGTCATCCTATCGCCATAAAATTTTGTGGGGTTCATTAACTCGTATAAAGGCTACTTTTCATTGCTGGTACGTTCAAAAAAAGAACAAAAAAAATCTCCATATGTTTTCACTCCACCTTAATGTTCATGCCTCATTTACACTCTCGCTTAGCCTACTCATATTCCATATGAAAAAATAGCCGCATTCGTTTGGGCAAGAGTTAGAGACTTGCGAAGAAAAACAATCGCTGTTATAAAAACAAGTGAAAACAAGTAAGGAAGCCTAAGTTCGAGTGGAATCGAACATTAGGTACTCAGCTGTATGGTTTCATTGTTTGTTTGCGTTTGATGAAAACACGGTGTATTTTATATAAAGCGAGTGCTGCATAAAGTAGGCGTAGCCACGCCCATTTTCAACATTTTTATCAGTCATCCAACTAAGCATATGAATATTATTCTTTGTGCAAAATTTCATTCCTTTATGACTTCTAGTTACAAAGATGTCACGTTACAAATTCCCAAAGGGTGTTCCAGAAATATCTTTGTTAAAAAGTAGGCGTGGTCATAAACCGATTTGAATAAATTTTTGCGTGTCTATTAACACAAGTTGTAAAAGTGTATAAACCAAGTTTCGTCTTAATGTCTCAATTATTTGTCGAGTTATGGGCTCCGAAATTTCGTATATTCCTTTGTCTAAAAAGAGGCGGTGCCACGCCCATTTACCAAATTTTTATATTTTTTGTTTCCGGTCTATTGTGGAACTCATGCCACAAAATTTGAATGAATTATCTTTATATTTGACAAAGATATCGCTTAAAATATTTTTATTAGGCCCCTTTATAGTTCCCATATATAAAAGTGGGCGTGGTCGCCAACCGATTTCGGTAAAATTTTGAACATGTATTACCACAACCAATAAAAGTGTACACACCAATTTTCGTCATTATATTTAAATTATTTGTCGAGTTATGGGCTCAGAAATCTCGTATATTCCTGCTTCTAAAAAGAGGCGGTGCCACGCCCATTTTCCAAAAGTTTTATGCTTTTCGTTTTATATCCGCAGTTGGACTCCTTCCATAAAATTTCAATGATATACCTTTATATTTGACAGAGATATCGCTTAAAATGTTTTTATTAGGTCACTTTATAATACCCATATATAAAAGTGGGCGTGGTCGTTAACCGATTTTGGCACTTTTTCGTCCAAACATTTGCCTAAGTAAGTGTATCACGCCTACCAAATTTCATCGATATATCTTCAACGGTTTCTGAGATATGACATATAAAACTTTCAATGTTTGGCCCTTAATAAGTGGGCGTGGCACCGCCCCTTTTTCAAAATCTCACCAAATTTCTTCATAAGGGCCTGAGCTCCAGACGTGAGTGAAATTTTATCACTCTAGCTCTATTAGTGACTGAGATACAAAATTTCCGTTTTTACTATATAGGGGAAGTGGGCGTGGTCATGGTCCGATTTCGCCAATTTTCAATACCATCCGTTCCAGTCTTAATACCAACTTGCATTCCAAATTTCATCAAAATATTTCAATTTTTGCGCGAGTTATCGTGCGTACAGACAGACAGACGGACGGACAGACGGACAGACGGACGGACATGGCTCAATCGATTTCTTTTTTCACCCTGATCAATTTGATATATATAAGTCAATATCTATCTCGATTATTTTATGGTGTTACAATCCACCGTCATGTGATTAAAACTATAATACTCTGTGTACTAGTACAGCTGAGTATAATTATACGACCGTTCGTTAAAGTAAATGAACTGAAAAAAAGGTGTGTCTATTTGATGTGAAATGGCTTAAAATTTTTGTCGATAGATGTCTCCCCGATTTTTATAGTTTTCGATCGAATCTAGCCAAGACTCAACCCAACACCGTTCGTTAAAGTACGGAATTGGAAAAAATTTTCTAACGTATGGTATTCGAAGATAGTTTCGAAATTGCGGAGACATCTATCGACAAAAATTTTAAACCATTTCACTTATTCCCAATAGAAAAAATTGGCATAATCAGTAAAGATCAATTTAATGAGTAGCTGGCATACTCTTTAAAAGTCTCTTAAACTCTCTAACATTTTGTATGGAAACTGTCAGCCAAGAGAGCAGAATCCAGTATACGCGGAAACTAAGTGTCAAAAAAAAACACTCCTAATATGTTTGTGTCTTGCTAACATTGCTTAATACTTGTTTTGGGTACGTAATATAAAATTTAAAAGGTTAAGCATAAATATTTAAATATACAAACATGTCTGAATGCCTGTACAGATTTACATACATAGGTATAGGTAGGTGAAATTGTTTTATTGTGTGTGTGCCTATGCAAATTTGTGTTAATACCTTAATTCCAGTTATGTACAAGTACATACCTACATATGTATGCCTTTGAGAATTTTTCGTACTAAAACTCAAGAAAATATTTTTCTATTTGCTTAGTTGTATTCTTAAATTGAAATTTGCATTTTCTATTAGAGCTCATACTAGCAATTTATTTCAAGAAAAGGCCATTTTAATCAATTTAGTATATGTTTTAATTTATTCTATGAATTTATTTTTGCTTAAAAAGACATACTTTTTTGGGAATTGATTGGATAAGCTTTATGGGCTAATCTGCATATGAAAGCAATTGACTGACATAATGTGAGGAGCTTACAGGCTAGGAAAGTTTAAAGACTAGGGAAGCTTAAAGACTAGGGAATTAGGAGTAAGATATAAAAGACCATATGTAATATGATAGTGGTCTCGAGTAGGAGGCAAGCGGCGCACAGTGGGGGCACCTCCATACAAACGCGGCCAAAAATAGTAATAATTAAGCTAGAATCTTGAAACGCGGAACTTAAGCTTTTTTTGTTGCAATTAGTAAACTGTGAAAATTTGAACAAAATCCACCCACAAATACGCCCACCTCCCATATAACGGTATTTTTGAAATTTCAGAATTTTCCTAACTATTATAGCTAAAATGCTCGATTTTGATTAGTGTATACATTTTTGAAATATAAATCAAATGCAGTAATCATTTTGGAAAAGGGGTAAAGCACTTCACCGTTTGTAAATTAGAAATATATGCACTTTTAAGTATTATATAAGCATTTATCATAAAATTTTCATACAAAAAAATCGCATTTCAAAAAAATTTTATGCCATAAATGAAATTACACTTTTATAAAGGACTAGCTGTACCCGGCCAAGCTTTGCTTTGGCCCACTTCCTATTATAGGTACTTGAAGCGAAAAACGGCACACTATAAAATATGTTGAAAGTATCTAGAAACCGAAATTACTTCGGGCTGCAGAGCTCAGTGCAATTCAGATAAGTTTAAAAAAAGTGAAGGAAAAAATTGATATTTTTAAAAGTTTGCCCTATTCATGTTCTTATCCCATTTTTCTTCGTATTAGTCTCCAACTGCCTTTCCCTCTACTTTTCTCTTTCTCTTTCCCTTTCCATTTATCTTTCCTTTCATTTTCGTTTCCTTTTTCCTTTCACATCACATTTCTCTTTCTCTACCGCTCTCTCTTACCTCTCCTTTTCTGTCTTTCTCCTTTTTATTCCCCCTCTTATTCTTTCTCTAATTTCCTGTCTTACTGTCTCTCTCCCCATCCTCTTCATTCCATTTTTATTTTATTCTCCCTCTCCTCTTCCATCCCTTTGCCTTTCCCAGTCTCATTACTCTTCCCCTTTCCCTAGGGAACTGGGTTTAGTATAACATACCCGGCATTCCACTTCTCATTTTATACCATCATTGCTTAAAAACATTCCGTGGCGTCCGAATGGTCTCTTTTGCCCATAATTGGGTATCGGGACTAAGAATCACTATGAAAATATCTCTATATATCAGACCCGGTCAGCACTTTCATTTTATATCAGTATTGCTCAGAAGCATCCCGGGCTCATCCGTGTCCACTTATTGACCCACGTCTGGGAACTTGACCTAGGAGCCATAATGGGTACGGTATCTGGAGACTTGACCAAGAAATCGTAATGGGTACGGCCCAACATGAGAGTCCGCTCAACACCTTTCATTTGGTACCAATATCCCTAAAACATATCCCGGAATCATCATGCGCCGTGATTAAATAACAATATCGCTAAGAAATTATCCGCGGCCATCCGGATCCACATTTTAACCCACATCTGGGGACCTGACCTAGGAATCATAATGAGTTCATCTCTATGTAAAAGCCCTGCCTTTCAGTTGACACGAATATCGTTCAGAAATTTTCCGGGGCCATCCCGGTCCACGTTTTGAACCACATTTAGGGACCAGACCTAGGAATCATAATCGGTTCATCTCTGCGTAAAGGCCCTGCTCAGCACTTTTCATTTGGTACCAATATCCCTGAGAAATATCCCGGTGTTATCCGGGTCCGCGTGTTGACCCACACCTTGGGACCCGACCTAGGGATCGTAATGAGTTCATTTCTATGTAAAATCCCTGCTTAAAACCCTTCATTTCATACCAATATCACTGAGAAATTTTCCGGGGTCATCCGGATCCACGTTTTGACCCATATATGGGGACCCGTCCCAGGCATCATAAATAAAATAGTTCCATGTTGGAGTCCTCATCAAGACCTTTCATTTGATACCAATATCGCTCAGAAACATTCGTTTTGACCCATATCTGGAGACCCGACCTATTAATCACAATGAGTACTATTCTATGTAAATTCTCTGCTCAATACCTTTCATTTGATACCAATATCGTTCAGAAACATTCGAGGGTCATCCGGGTCCACGTTTTGACCCATATCTGGAGACCCGACCTAGGAATCGCAATGAGTACTATTCTATGTGAATTCTTTGCTCAATACCTTTCATTTGATACCAATATCGTCTAAAAATATTCAGGGGAAAGCCGGATCCTCGTTTTGACCTTTTGACCTATATCTCGGGAACCGACTTCCGGATTTGAAAAAAATATGTATATAAACCATCTAGGGCATGGTACTAAGCTGGTGTGTAAATTGGGTCAAAATCCCTCCACGCGTTTGGGCGAAAGCCGGCGACAAAGAAATGGGCTTGATTTTTATATATATATAGATTTCAGTGTGCTAAACCTGAATCTGGAGTCAGATTTTCCAAATTGGTTCTAGTTTTTGAGATATTCATGTCCAAATTGGCAAAAAACACGTTTTTTGGCTCTATTCACTGCTTAATATCTTTTATGTAATTACCTTCCACTCAAATTCGATTAAACCAGTTGAAAGCATAATCATTACCCTTGAAAACAGCGTTTAGTTTCTTCGAATATCTTAATTAGAATTGAAAATATCGATATTTAAGTTTCACCATTTTGACGAATATTACCCATACAAAAAAATTTAAACTTTTTGAAGCATACTTCTGGGCATTTTGTATGGGAAAAATGTACGAAAACTTAAAAAACACCTTCGATAAGAAAGTTCATAAAACAAAATGGAGCAAACGAATTTTTACGATTTTTCCACCTGTTTATAAAAGACATTTAGGACTATGAAATATTAAAAAATTGAGGAGGTCATATTTTTTGTTTTTTTTTTTAATTTCATTTTAAAGTTTTACAATTTTTACCAATTTTTTTTTATATTCCAAAAGAAAAAAGCTGTCAAAGATATGAATTAACGCTGATAAAAAAAATTAGCTCATAATTTGAAAGTATGCACTATTTATTGCAGGACGATAAAGAAATATTCGATTATTCGCCAAAATATAAACGTTTTTCATAATGTCAAAATTAACATAATTAATGCGTTTACAAAAACGCAGTTTTAGGCAAATGGGAAAAAAATTATAAAAGCAAATGGAGCAAGTGGATTTTTAAAATGAAAATGCAGTTTGATTAAGAATATATTATTTCAAATCATAAAAAAAATTTGAGGAGGTCATATTTTTTGTTTTTTTTTAATTTTTTTATTCAAAGTCGAGAAAAATTTTTTTCTTATCGACATTTTTTGTCAATTTTTGAAAATTCATATAAATTCAATAGTGAACGGTATTTACAACTGCGTTATAATTTCTGAAAGAGAAAATCATTATCTATGTAATGATGTATTACTCGAGTTCATATGTTAACAATTAAATGTGATAGAGCATTTTGTATGAGGTGTGTTCATTGAGAAAAAAAAGAAGCTATTTTTTGCTCAATTTTGGGCACCCTGTACGGCTAAACGAAAAGAGACTCAAAAATTTGTATATAAGCTTTTTTATTACAATTTAATGTATCTGTCGATTTCTATTTAAAAAAATTGTTTTACTCATACTTTAATTTTGAATTTATTTTTGGCCGCTATCACTCATTGTGCGGCGGTTCGAATACATTGAATCATCCTTCTACTAAGTTCAATTGACTTCTTGATCTTGATTGTAAATGCAGCATGATACACAGAGATCTGCATTTAGCCTAATAGCTTTTCTATATTTCTGTGAGTATTATCAGGCCATCAAAGCTCTCCCTAAGACATAAAGATATTTGGAGGGGAAGACAAAGGCTTTGGTGCATATTTTGAGAGGTATATTATAGCACGTACTATTGACCGATTTATATTGAAACTATGGTTTGACTCTCAATAGGAGATAAGCAAGCGCGCATCAACCAATGCACTTTAATCAACAACCTTCAACACTCAAACTTTTAAAGCTCATTTTGATAACTCGATAATTTTTAGCTAAGCGCAATCACTTTAGAACTATACAAAAAATCAAAAGCAAAATGAAATATCAAAATGAGAAAAAGCAAAAAAATGCAAAAGAACCCTTTGGAAAAGAAGAAATTGAAAACATCAAACGCGTACTCAAAAAAACTTTCAAAAAGCTCCCAAGTCAATTTTCCATATAATTAATTTTAAAAGCACACTAATGGAAAGGTAATACGCAAAGTAAAAGTGCAACATGCTGAGTGCCGCTCTCAAATAACCAACCACCCATATAGCCAAGCAGCGGCGAGGCAGCCAGGTGTTAAGCAACTTTGCGCGCCACAAAGTGAAAAACTCGAAATAAATAAACAAACGAACAAAAAAAAAAGGAAATAACAAAAACAACAAGGCAAAACATAAAGCAATAACAAACAACAACAACAGCAACAAGCCAAAACATAATGCAACAACAAACAACAACAATAACAGCAACAAGCCAAAACATAATGCAACAACAAACAACAACAAGAAGCTGGAGGAACCAACAACAATCAGCAGCAAGGACAAATAACAAAAAGCAGCAAAAAGCAACAAAAAACAGCAAAAAGCAAAAACAGCAACAAACAACCAACATTAAGCCATAACCCACAAACATCAAACAGCAGCGCGACTAACAGCCGTAAAGTAGGCAATGGCAAACGCAAACAAGCGGTAAAATTTCGAGCGGCAGAGGTTTTGCCGTTACAAAGCTTTGTTGTTGGCAACCAAACTAAGAAACAAACAAGCAAACGCACACAAACAAATAATGCGGCTAAGCCGAGTGCAAAGGCCGAGTCGGCGCATACAAAGTCAAAGTGGAAGCTTTTTTTTCTTTTTTTCTTTGCATACTTTTTGGCCCTGAAAAATATTTCTATTACTACAGTTTTATTAAACCTTTTTTCGCTTTTGCTTTTACTTAAGCATTTGTTGCCTACTTTCAAGCGCGCCCATATGCCATATTTAGACTTAAATTGCAACAGCAACAACACAAACAAAAAGCAGCTTTGCGGGAGAACGCTGAAAGCAGGAGGGGAGCGATTGCCAATGGCCAAAGTAAACAATACATAAAAGAAAAAAATATGCAGCTGAAATAAATATGCAACAACAAAGGCAACAAGGCAAGAGCTAAAGCCAGCAGCTGCAGCAAATGGCAAAGTTTCACACTAGTAATGGTTGCTGCTGTTGTTGCTGAAGGTGGTGCAGGACAGGCTGTACCAAGGTGGCTAAAATGGCACATGTAGTGACACAGAGAGTAAGCAAGTAAGCAAGCAAGTCGTATTGGCTCAGAGCTCGTTACGAAAGCTGCAGCTCAGCTGCATGTTTTCAGTTTGTATATACATGCCATATAAAAATAACTGGCAGCGGCTGGCACACACGCTGCCGCTTTGTTGCGCTTAGGCTTTGCATATTTGGAGGCGCCAACAAATATGTATGTATATTGTATGCTTGTTAGTTGAAAGCGTGTAATTTTTTCTGTTTTTTTTTTTAGCTAAAGTGTTGAGCTCTGTTTATAAATTCATTCGTCAAATGTCCGTCAGCTTTTGAATAAATATTGAAAAATGCCTGGCATTGCTGACACGTCTTTTGTTCGGCGTCATGTTGCATAGCGTTAGGCGCTGGCATGACTGTATATGCATTTATTTGATGTTTGTGTCTAAGCTGAGGAGCTATTATAACTCTAACGAGTTGTATGGCCGAGCTTCTCTCCCAATTCGAGGTGTGCTCCTTTTTGTTTTTCCTACTAATTGGGTGGACCTACAGTTTTATGCCGGCTCCGAACGGCGAATGCATTTTTTGTGAAAAGCTTTTTCATGGCAGAAATACTATCGGAGGGTATGCCTCCCACAGCCCAGAGGTGACCGCTGCTCTTAAAAACCCCAATAATTGGATTTTTACTAATTAGAAAAATTGTTTTGGTGGTTTGCTCGCACCGTGGTTTGAACCCGAGACCTCTGGCATAGCAGGCGAGCACTCTAACCACTGTAACACAGCGGCCAGCAGCCTAAGCTGACGTCTGCAGTTGAAAGGTGGTTGGAAAAGTTATTGAAAAAAAATATATGTAAGGAAATTAATACATCGAGACCTGTCATCATTGAGTTCCGAGAGTTTGTGGAAGAAAGGTTTGCCAAGGAATTTCATTCAGCCTTGGCAGTGCAAAATAAACTGGCATAGCAGCTGCTTCACTGTCACCTCAGCCCTAGAAAAAGTACATACAGCCGCGATACAAATTGTTATGGTGCAATCTTAATCGTGCCGTGTGTGGATACCAATAGTCCAATGTCCTGCAAATGCCGCAGTTAAGTGGGAAATATCGCTGGTGTCCATCTTTAGACTGGCTGAGGATCGCATCTCATTGTATGAAGACCACAGACTTCTACGCTGCCTGCAGGTCTGCAACGGTTTCCATCTTGTTTTAGCCTCCAGTGCTGAGAGATTCGACCCTTTATCAAAACCACGGGCGCAACATGCTCTGCGATATCAAGAGCCCCGAGCATTGCCTGGCTAGTTCACCAGCCATGTCATTTCTCTGGATATCGCGGTGCCTCCAGAGCAGGGATACGTCATATCGACTTGCTAAGCAAATAACCCACTCCCTACACTACCTGACCAGGTTTGCTGATATCGTTGCAGACCACAGAGCCTTCAAATCCGCATGAATATCCCAGAAAATTCCTATGCGGTTTCCGTTGCAGGTTGAACTTGCAGGCCCCCTGTGTGGCGAAAAATTCGGATTGAATAACACTCACCGTGTCCGTGATATGAAGGTGTTTTAATGAGCTTCAAAGACATCCGCTTCCGCTTCTAATGCCGTATTTGACCCGTCCGTGAAAATTGAAACATCGAATTTCTGAGCGAGTTTAACATCTCCCCAGTCCTTCGTATGTGGAAAGACAATCTCATAGTTTTTATAATCTGTTTTCATATTGATATCGGAGTCGATAACTTGGAGCAGAATACGACCATGCCCGTATGTACGCTGCTTCCAGAGTACCAACTACCGCAGCTTTAGGGGCCACCCTGAAATGACTTTTCCTTGACAAACAGATCAATGGGCGGAATATTGCAAATCACATTCAGAGCCTTCATGGGACATGATCTAATCGCCCTTATGATCGCAACTCAAGCAGCTTGTTAAACTTTACTCAACATATCAGCCATATAGTTCACCTCGATTGCTCTCCACTACGCCAGTGATCCGTATGTTAAGATCGGTCGAATAACAGCTTTTTACATTCTTTTGCAGGCAACAAGGCACCGTAAGCCTTTTTAGCTCTATGTTCTGTATTTAGCTTCCAATTTAACTTTGGTGTCATAAAAACTTCTAGATATTTTGCACTGTCAGAAAGACTCAGTTCTCTCTTGAAAACAGGTAGATCTAAATTAGGAATTTTAGTCATAGTGGTTATTCTGAATTTTTTTTTTTGTGGATTTCGTGTAAAACAGAATTTTGTTGGCCGTAAGAGGGTTAAAATGTACTAGATATCTATTTGTTCTACGAAAAATGTGATATACGCACATGTGATTCCCCTACCTATGGTTCTAAAGCTCTCTCTCTTTCAATTGCTTAATTTTCCTACACATTTTTTTCACTAACAGCAAATCTTGCAGTCTACTCCAGTCCAGTCTTGTTGAATGTCACGATTATATCAAATATTACCCCACTGTATACGCTTCTTCTTGCATTGCCAGTCTTAACACAAATTAAAGCGCTCAAAACCTTCATGCGCCCTAAATTATGCAATATTTTTGCTTAAGCCCAACCATTCATTCATCCAAATCCAAACCAAGCAAGTCAGCTTAGAGTACGAAAATTATAATTCTTTAGCATTGCTTCTCTACAACACACTTATTTTTTGCATAACACTTCATTTCGAGTGATTAAAGCGCAACAAGTGTCCATCCAGTGCGCAGCGCCTAAAACTATGCAATACTATATTATTTTTGCTCTTAATTGCATTGCTAACCAGTTTGTTTGTTTGTTTGTTTGTTTGTTTGCTTGCTTGTTTCCTTGTTTGTTTTGTTTTTTCAGTTTGTATTACTTGCAGCTCAAGCTTAAGCTGCTTACGTTCACTTTAGCCAACCAAAGCAATTATTATGTACTTTCAAGGGATTTTGCTTTAGCTTAAAACTTACGCAGTACAGTCATCCACTGAAGGCTTTTGTTTGTTTGTTTTTAGTTATTTTGTGGTTTGTTTGCTTTTGCAAACCTCCTCCTCCTTTGATTTGCTTTTGCCTTTGTTGCTTGTTAATTCGTTACAGTGCTAGTTATTTTTGCGCTCATTATATATTTGCACTGTTGCATTGCAAGTGTTTTGTTTCTCGGTTGGTTAGTGTTTTGTTTGATAATCCTTTTCATTCAGTTGTAAACGAGATTTCATACAAGAAGGTTTTTTATTTTTATCAGTATTTCCTTCCATATTCAAGTCTTCTTTCTCTTGCCAAAAATGTGTATGTACATATTTCTCTTTCATATCCGATTAACCATTAACTCAAAATAGAATTTAACCCAAAATTAGGTACATTTTTTGCGATTTTCAGCTAAAATTTATTTACTTTTTGGAATTTTTGGCCTGTATTTAAGTTAACTCAAAAAATGTTTTTACACACTACTGGGTATACAAAATTTATTTTCAGCGGGAAATGAGTTTTTTGGTCTTTGGCTACAATTTCAATGTTTTTTCAAAATTTTTGGCCTGTATTTAAGTTAACTCAAAAAATGTTTTTACACACTACTGGGTATACAAAATTTATTTTCAGCGGGAAATGAGTTTTTTGGTCTTTGGCTACAATTTCAATGTTTTTTCAAAATTTTCCAAATCGCCTACTGGGTAGATAATATTTGTTTTTATCAGAAACCGACTTGTTTTTGTCTGCGGGCTAAATTTGAGCTTTTAACAAAATTTTTCAAAACCCTTACTGGGTATATAAAATTTGTTTTTAGCAGCAAATGTTTTGTTTTAATCTTTTGGTACAATTCCAATAGATATTTTGAAAATTTTTCGCTACCGGGTATATATTTTTTTTTTTAATCAAAACCGACCTGTGTTTTTTTTTCTATGGGCTAAATTTGAGTTTATAATAAAAATTTTTAAACTACTGGGTATACAATTTTTGTTTTACACCACAAACCGGCCTGTTTTGTTCTATCGGCTGAATTCGAGTTTTAAGAATTGTCAAACTCACTACCTACTAAGTGTAGAAAATTTAATTTCAGTAGAAAATTAATTTTTTGAAATTTGTATTCAATTTGAGCTCTTTTTTCACAATTTTTTCAATTCACTATTGGCGATATAATTTTTGTTTTTCATTAGAAAATCATATGTTTTGTTCTATGGGCTGAATCTGTGTTTTTAACAAAAATTTTCAAACACACTACTGGATATAGAAAATTTTTTTTCAGCGGAAAACGATTTATTTGAATTTTAGTTTTTGTGACAATTTTTTAAGTTAACTGCTGTGTATATAGTATAATTTTTTTAAGCAGAAACCGAACTGTTAAGTTGACTGCTGGGTATATATTTTGATATTTTTTTTCAACAGAAGCCGAAGGGTTTTGCCCTAAGGGCTGAGTTTGAGTTTTAAACAATTTTATTCAAACTCACTATCGGGTCTAATTTTTTTTGAATTCAGTACTGCGTATATACTTTTTTTCATCAGAAACCGAACGGATTTATTTTATGACCTAAATTTAAGATTTTATAAAAGATTTTCCAAGTCACTACTGGGTATGTACATACATATATAAAATTAAATTTTAGCGAAAATCGTTTTATTTGGATCTTTGTGTTCAATTTAGGTTTTTTTGAAAAAATGTAAGCGTACTACTGGGTATATGTATTTACATATCTAAAAACTGTAAATTCAACGGAAATCGAGCTTTTATGCGCTTTTGGCTTTAGATTGTATTTGTCTTTTTGGTCTTACGACCGATTTTCAGTATTCTTCATAAATTGTCAAATTTGCTGCTGGGTAAGTATGCAGAAAATATTTTCAACGAAAAACGCACATAAATTCACAAAATGACAAATGACAAAATTCACAAAATCACTATTGGGTATACAAAAAATTCTGCTCAAACGGAAATCAAGCTATTTTTGGTTTGTTGCTAGCATTTAAGTACTTTTCAAAAATTTTCAAACTCACTACTGGGTATGCTAAAACTAGTTTTAGCGTGTATCACACTATTTTCAGCTTTTACATTTGAATTTCAATATTTTTAAAAATATTACTATCTTACTACTGGGTATATAAAATGAGCTGCAAGCGCAATACAAGCTCTTTCAAATATTTTGTTTAAATTTGAGTGCCTTAAAAAATTTGCAGTCTGATGTTCTATTATTTTTTTCTTGCACTTTGCGTCTGCATTTCTTTTCAGCTTCAACTGATCTCATTTCCGTTCTGTTGAAATGCCATTGCTTATGCGTTTTTGCTTACATTTTTATATTTTCTTTTAAAAATCACTTTTTTTGTGTCAGGTATGTATTTAATTTTCGTAATTCAAAAGCTCTGCACATTAAGCTTATACACTTTAATTAAGGCAGCAGGAAATAGAAAGAAAATCTGTTTGCAACAAAAACCACCAAAAAAGCAACCAAAAATGATCTCGGCGCTGGCACTTCACATGGCCCGCCACGGTTGTTGGCACGCTGATTTTGCTAGCTTCCATGCCTCTGTGCTTTTTCTTGCCTTAAGCTGCAATGTTGGCAAGACACTAGGTATGCAAAGGATGCAAGTGGCGGTAGAAGCGCAATGGAGGTAAGAGAAGAGGGTGTGGAATAAACGGAAGTCAGAGAGTTGTGTATGCCAAAGGCCGGCAATGCAGCAGCAGCTTGTTGCTCGTTACAGCTTTTTAGTCTGAATTAAAGTGCAGCAATTCATCAACCTTAACAGAAATACACGAAGAGTGTGTGTGGCAAGCAGAGGAGACAGTTGGAGGCCCCAAGAGAAGAAGAAAACAGCCAAAGACAGTCAGGCAGGCATGCAAGCAGAAGGCAGCAGTTGACTAGATGGATAGTCTTTTGAATGCCGAGCAAATAGGCGAAGGTGTATGCAATACAAGAAAAGAGTAAAGAGGAAAAGAAGGAAAAAGAATAGGGGTGCAAATATAGGATTACGGGGAGAAGTAGGAGAATCACAGCAAGCAGAAGCGGATGAAGAACTACTTCCTCAGCAGTTAAAGAAATTGCAAACCAGCCAAGGATGGCACAAGACACAAAACGGATATTCAGAGCCATACAAAAATACACAAGAATAAGTAGTCATATATATATATACTCGTACGTATGTATAAGCGCATGCAGTTAGATAACCGAAATGCAAGCTGACAACATTGCTTAGGACAATTCAAGGGATGAATGAAGATTTATTTAAACTCATCTATTTGAACTTAGTTAATAAAACCAAAGTGAAATAAACTAAATCCTTTAGCAGCAAGTATGTGTATGATGCATAAATACGCTTGCATGCCCTGCAAAAAGATTCATAAGCGTAAGCTGAAGCTTCAGCTTGAAAAATAGAATACGCTGGCAGCACTGCTTGCTGTGATGTGCTCGTTGGCTCTGCTCTAAATGTTTTAATACCTACTTAACATTCTATTATGCGCAGATATCTCAAATTCAGAGAGAGAGAGAGGGAATTGAGTTTTATAAGCAAACATGGACAAAGTGAGCGCAATGTGTAGCGAGCGTAAAAACATATCGTACGTTCACACATTGCCGATTTGTGCAGCAGAGAAAAAAAACGCCATTTTATTATCCTTTACTACAAGGCATAAAAATACCACATAAAGCCTTATTACAAGGCATTATCTAAGCCTTATTTTCCAGGCGAATAAGACTTATTCCAAGGTATATAGACAAAACTGAAGGTCTTATTATAAGGCATTAACTGAGCCTTATTTTTCATAGCGAATAAACCTTGGGAATAAAGTTTCCTCTCAGAGAGAGAGAGAGAGAGAGAGAGAGAGAGAGAGAGAGAGAGAGAGAGTAGTTCTTATGACCTGAAACATCAACATAGGAAAATCAGCCTTATTATACGCCTTGCCCATACAACTTTTGTCACTTAGAATTTTCAGACATTATTTCCTAAAGCATAGTACTGAGTTCGAGTTTCACGTGAAACTGCTATCAAAATCCATACAAACAAGTAAGGAAGCCTAAGTTCGAGTGGAATCGAACATTAGATACTCAGCTGTATGCTTTCATTGTTTGTTTGCGTTTGATGGAAACACGGTGTAGGTACTTTATATAAATCGAGTGCTGCATAAAGTGGGCGTAGCCACGCCCATTTTCAACGTTTTTATCAGTCATCCAATTAAGCTTATGAATATTATTCTTTGTGCAAAATTTCATTCCTTTTTGATTTCTAGTTACAAAGATGTCACGTTACAAATTCCCAAAGGGTGTTCCAGAAATATCTTCGTTAAAAAGTAGGCGTGGTCATAAACCGATTTCAATAAATTTTTGCGTGTCTATTAACACAAGTTATAAAAGTGTATAAACCAAGTTTCGTCATAATATCTCAATTATTTGTCGAGTTATGGGCTCCGAAATCTCGTTGATTCCTTTGTCTGAAAAGAGGCGGTGCCACGCCCATTTTCCGAAATTTTTCTATTTTTTGGTTCCGATCTATTGTAGAACTCATGCCACAAAATTTCAATGAATTATCTTTATATTTGACAAAGATATCGCTTAAAATGTTTTTATTAGGCCACTTTATAATACGCATATATAAAAGTGGGCGTGGTCGTCAACCGATTTCGCTAAAATTTTGAACATGTATTACTACAAGTAGTGAAAGTGTATACACCAAGTTTCGTCATAATATATCGATTATTTGTCGAGTTATGGGCTCAGAAATCTCGTATATTCCTGCTTCTAAAAGGAGGCGGTGCCACGCCCATTTTCCAAAATTTTTGTATTTTTTGTTTTATGTCCATAGTTGGACACCTTCCATAAAATTTCAATGATATATCTTTATATTTGACAGAGATATCGCTTAAAATGCTTTTATTAGGTCACTTTATAATACCCATATATAAAAGTGGGCGTGGTCGTCAACCGATTTTGGCAATTTTTCGTCCAAACATTTGCCTAAGTAAGTATATCACGCGTACCAAATTTCATCGATATATCTTCAACGGTTTCTGAGTTATGACTCATAAAACTTTCAATGTTTGCCCCTTAATAAGTGGGCGTGGTACCGCCCATTTTCCAAAATTTCACCATATTTCTTCATAAGGGCCTGAGCTCAATACGTGTGTGAAATTTTATCACTCTAGCTCTATTAGTGACTGAGATACAAAATTTCCGATTTTTACTATATAGGGGAGGTGGGCGTGGTCATGGTCCGATTTCGCCCATTTTCAATACCATCCGTTCCTGTCTTGATACCAACTTACATTTCAAATTTCATCAAAATATCTCAATTTTTGCGCGAGTTATCGTGCGCACAGACGGACAGACGGACGGACATGGCTCAATCGATTTCTCTTTTCACCCTGATCATTTTGATATATATAAGTCTATATCTATCTCGATTATTTCATTCTGTTACAATCCACCGTTAGGCAATCAAAACCATAATACTCTGTGTACTAGTACAGCTGAGTATAAAAAAAAACTGGCTGTGAAACATGTGTGAAATTTCACAGATATTTCACGACAAAGTTGTACTGAGTTCCTGCCGTGAAAAGTTGCGCAACATGCTAGCAACATTATGCCAGCAAAATTTTTTCACGCCAAATTAAATATACAATGCCATTTATTTTCGAGTGAAAAGTGACATTTGTTGAAATTTATATTTTGTATAAAATTTTTTTATTGGCCAAAATTTGAAAGTTGGTTCTGAGGCGATGCTTCAAATTTTTTATTTTTACATTTGCTCAGTTTTCGTTTTGGCATTTATTCTCATTTGACAAAAAATTTTTCTTGAAACATTTCACGGCGAAATAAATGCATGTTTCTGGCGAAATTTCACGGCGGTGAACTCAGTACTAGGCTTAAGGCTTTAAATATTCTGGAATAAACCTTAAACAAGGCGTAGATTTTTTGGAGGGTGTGCATGCACTTATACATATGTAAGTATACATGTTTGTATGGGCCTATTCCTTAAGCAAGCATGTGCAGCATCAAATCAAAAGCACGCTTGCATAAAAATATAAGTAAAATTCGGGGTAAAGGTAGCAAGTAAAAAAAAAAACCGGCGCAGTCAGCACTATATGCAATTTTTTTCGCTCTAATCTTTCTGTTATTGTCTTCTCTGCCTCTTCTACTTTAATTTTATCTTGCTTTATCTCTCTTTCATTAAAATTTCTATTTATTCTACAGTTCTTTCCTTCTGCCCCTATTTCTTTGCTTCCACCTAAGCCATTACATTTACTTACTTTGAGTTTTCAGCTTGAAAATATGAAATTGTGCACCATGGCGTATGAGTAACGTAAAGTTGACATACAACAGCTTTTCTAATGTGCCTTTGCGTAAAAGTTAAATTTGCTATTTTTTTGAAAGTGTGTATTTAATGCGCAAGTGTGTGTATGTGTGCTTCTGCGTGCGTCTTATTTCTTGACAGTTTCCAATGTTAAGCTGCAGCAAGTCAGTCAAGCGATTTAATAGCAAAAGGTAGTGATTTGCTGCACAGTGAAGCGAAAAGGCAACAGCAGCTATTTCAATGCAATAAATTAAATTTTTTTCGAACTTACTAACTTTAGGCTAAGAGTAGGGATCTTGAGTGTTTTTATTTCTCACTACTAGGTATAAAAATTTATTTTTGCAAGTGTTCCATTTTGGTCATTAAGTTAACTGGGCGGAAAATTTACTGTTTTAAACTTTGGCTTCAATTTGATTTTTTCTTTTCAATATTTCAAATTCACTACTGGTTATGTATTTTTTTTTTCAACAGAACGAGCTGTTTTTTTTATCAAAAAGCGATTTTGAAGTTTTTTATTTCTCACTACTGGGTGTAAAAATTGATTTTGCGCTGAAATCGATACGTCTTCAATCTTACGTTACCTTTGGCTTCAATTACAGATTTTTTGTACAATATTTAAATTTCATTACTGGATATATAGTAATATTCGTTCAACACAAATCGATCTGTTTTTATCAAACATCTTAAAATTTACTACTGGGTATATTTTTTTCAGTAGAAGTTATCTGTTTAAGTCATTGGGTTCAATTTCTTTTTTTCGAAATTTTTTAAATTCACTACAAAATATATTTTAAGCGGAAAACGAACTGTTTTTAACTTTGGCTTCAATCCAAATTTTTTTTTACAATATTTAAAATTCGCTACTGGGTATGTAAGATTTTTTTTAAGAGAAATCGACCTGTTTTTATTCCAAATTTCGTAGTTTACTATTAGGTATATATTTTTTTTCAGCAGAAATCAATCTGTTTAAACATTAAGCTCAATTTTCTATTTTTCTAAATTTTTTATATTCACTACGGGGTATACAAAATAATTTTTAACAAAAATTGAACTCTCTTTCGCTTTTGATTGAATTTGGGTTTTTTTTTTTGCAAATATTTTCAGTCACTACTGGGTATATTTTTTTAGTTTTCAGCGGAAAACGAACAATTTTAAGTTTTTGGTGTAAATATCCTTATAGAAAAAGGATTTCAAATATTTTTTTCTGTCCTGCTTTATGCAGTTATTTCAAGAGAAATTACTCACTTTTGCTTCACTGTGCAACTGCTTAAAATGTGATATGTCACCCAAGTCAACAACAACAACAACGTAGATATTCAGTAGCTGCTATTTGGCTTTAAATCATACGAAATTGCTGCGCTGCGGCGTTGTCAAGCAAACTAAACTAACATAGAGATTTACACAAGAACTAACACACGCAAACAGCCAAATGTGTACAAAAACAAAAAGCATTAAAAAACTACACATGTTCGTTTTAAGAAAACAGAAATTCCAAGAGTAACAAAAGCAAGACAAAACGAAGACACAGTAAGACACAAAATGACAGAGATTCAGTTGTCAAGGACTGCATATATGCATGTATATGAACATACACACATACATACATACATACATGCATACTTACTTACTTATATACTCACGACTAGTTGTGTGCATTTACAACTGAACTTCTGCGTCAGTTGTCTTATTCGTACTCTGAAAAAAAAAACGTTGTAAATCTAAAGACTTTCGCTGTTAAATCAACTACTTTCCGCAGTTGAAATGTGCCCAACAACGCTCCGTTGTTGTTTCAAAGGTGCGAGCGTTGTTGATTTAAGTCAATAACGGAGATTATTGGAAAAAATGTTCACCTAAAAATAAATTTATGTTTGCATTTTACTCTTCATCTTCTCTCCGCCCGGATTCCAACTGCAAATATGTAGCCTCCGCTTGTTCTCATATTCTTCTCTCCTTCTTATCATTCACTGGTTGCTATCTTTATTTCTTATTCTGCCTTTTCTTCTTTATTTTGTATTCTCCTCCGGATTCGAACCATGACATCAACCTAACATTCTATCCAATCATCACATAGTGGAACATTCAACATTATATTGAATTGTAGTAACCTATTTATACTTCCATTTCCTAAAAAGGAATCCATGAATTATTTGAATCGTTGTAAAACCAAAATTTAAAAAAAAATTGTTCTCAATTAGTTTTGTTTACAACGGAAACTGTTGGGTCAAATACTTTTGCCTTTAAATCAACAACGGGGAGAAAATTGTTGCTAAAAATAAACTTTTGTTTGGATTTTTCTCTTCCTCTTCCCTCCATCATTGTTTTTATACCTTTCATGAGAATGAAATTGTATTATAACTTTGTGCCGAAAATGAAATCTTGAAAGTACTAGAAGGAGGCGTGACAGACCTATCAATATATATACCGATATAATCAGAATCATGAGCTGAGTCGTTTAAGCCATGTCCGTCTGTCCGTCCGTCCGTCCGTCCGTCTGTGTGAACGCAAACTAGTCCCTCAGTTTTTGAGATATTTGATTGAAATTTGGAACACGAGCGAGTTTTGATGCTCAATTGATCATTTGTCGGAATTGGCCGAATCGGACCACTATAACATATAGCTCCCATACAACCGATTGTTCAGATATACACATTTTGTCGTATAACTCCTCCATTTAAATAGCCCAGACACCATTTTTTCTAATAAACCGTTCCATAAATAACCCACAAAATTGAAATTATAAATTATACTAAATCAGGCTATGTACATACATATGTGCATAGATAGCTTTTCATTTCCCCACTCATGAAAGGTATGAAGTCTTCGGTACGGCCGAAGACAGCCGCGCTCTTACTTGTTTTTGTTGGTTTTCTCACAAAAAAATATTTTCTCACAAAAAATTTTTAAAAGCAAGCAAGTTTTTGAAACAACAACGGCCGTTTTTGAATAAATTGTTGGATCAAAAACTTTGCTGTAAAAACAAATACTTTTGCTGTTGAATCAAAGACGCAGATTCAACAGCCAAAAGTTGTTGGTTTAACTACGGATATTTTTTTCAGAGTAGTAATGTCAACGACCGTACCACTTGTACGTAAAGTATAAGCGCAAATAGGTACATACACATGTGCAATAACAAACAGAGAGCACAACAATAAGACCAACAACATAAATTAAAGCTACATTGTTGCAACTATGTGCAACAATAACAAGAAGCAGCAGAATGTAGCAGCAGTGCTATTTGTTACAATTCTCCTTATTACGTTTAAAGGAGTAAAGAGCGAATAAGATTTCGTTGAAAAGCAAAGTGACATGAGTGCGATTGTGTGTGTGTGTGTGAAAGTGCGTCTTGACAATGTTTAAGGTGCAATCACTTCCCTCCAAAAAATGCGATTAATTCGGGACGTGTCCGGGATCAATCGCAAGGGAGCATGCGACTAATACAATTTTACATCCCTTTATATGGAGTGAATTAATCGCATTTGTTCGAGCATGTCCTATGAAGAGACTAATTGTTCAACTTGCATACCCGAACGGGTACAAATGTAGATCAATCGCTTTCAGCACGAACGGGTACAAATGTAGATTTTTCCTTAAAAAAATTGTAAATGTTCATGCATATTTAAATAAAGATTATATAATGTTTTACTTTTGTAAAAAAAATCTCAATAAATAAATTTAAAAAATTGTAAGTTTTGAGTATGCATTATATGAGCGTAATGTAAAGGATTTTTCATAGGATATTTTAGGCAACATTTTGTTAAAATTGTTATTAAAAAAGGGTGTTCAATTCGTTTTACCGGTTTTTCTACAATTTTTTAAATACATTGCATATTTTTGTAAAATGTCTACATTTAAGGAATCTAGATTTCTACCCGTTTGGAATGAAAGCGATTAATCTACATTTATACCCGTTCGGGATGAAGCGATTAATCTACATTTATACCCGTTAGGGAACAATTGGTCTACAACTAGTCTACATTTATACTCGTACGGGAACAATCGGGGACTAATTGTGGACCGATTGTTCTCGAAAGAGATCAGTCGAGGACAAATCTCTTTCGGGATTGATCGCAAATTTTTTTACAGGGTTATGCGTGCGTACATACATACATATTTATGGTACTTAAAATAAAGCATATTGATATATGATTAGTAGGAAAAACAAAAAAGAAGCACACCTCGAATTGGGAGAGAAGCTCGGCCATAAAACTCGCCAGAGTTATAATAGTGCCATTATATTATATTATTATTATTATTATATTGATATGGCAGCACATGCCAGTAAGCGCTAAGTTTTTTGGAGTCAAATATGAGTCATTGGCTTGATGTTTATAGTTATAACAATGAGTAATGATTCATGTCTAAATTGGAACACTTAATTGCAATAAAAAATACATGCAGAATTTGAGAACTTAATATGAATTTTACAGCTAATCAATAATGAGTCAAGACTCAAGGCAAGTTTGTCCATATTTTAAAAAAAAAATTTAAGAAGCATAACAGCTCATAATAAGTCACTGTCGTCAGCCATTAAGCATAACATAAATTTGTGCATTTTTTTCGTAATTGAGTAATGATTCATGAGCTATAGAAATCATACTGAGTCATGAGTCATGTCTAAATTTGTACATTTAATTTCAGTAAATAATATACGCATAACTTGAGAACATAATATCAAGTTTACAGTTAATCAGTGATGAGTCAGGAGTCAAGACAATAGTTTGTTCATGTGTTTAGAAATATCAGCAGCATAAAAGCTCAAAATGAGTCAATGTTGTCTGCAATTAAGCATAACATAAACTTTTGTATTTTTTTTTTATTTAGAAAGCAATTGGAGTTGAAAACTCGAAGTGAGTCGTATTAGTTAATGAGTCATGAGTCATGAATCATTGGTAAATGCTATATTTTTTTTTTGAGAGAATGTTATTTGTACAGTCAGAATTAAAAAGAGTTTATGTTTATAACTAACATGACTCATAAGGCATGAGCCCTTGGTATTAGTATTAATACCCACTTGTATGCCAGTTTTAAGTGAGGAAGCTGCTTAAAAGACAAATTAAATTTCCAGAATATTAAAATCAGCAGCATAGAAGGTCAACAATGGTTATAAATTATATGTACTCTTGTGAATTAAAAAAAAATAGTCATAAAAACTCTTTAACCTAGTTAA